>OX376373.1:104034987-104381217 GCA_947369275.1 Nemotelus nigrinus | reverse complement strand
AAATGAAAACTTTTGATTTATCACATCCGACAAGAACGGTAACCCTGCTCCAATTTACCTATATTTTAAGCATTGAAAGCTTCTCGCGACCCAATTCTCAGATACAAATGAAATTCACACAATTAATTAGTATTGAGTGGGACCAGGTCTGATAAAAGCGATTTAGAAATGCGGGCAACTCTGTGCCAGTGGTGCCATCTTGAAAAATTATAAAGAAAAAAATTGATTTTTGTCGTATGAATTCTGATTCAGTTACCAGATTTTTATGAAATTGACACAGTAGCTGAACTTACTCTAGGCCGTGTTTAGTAGAAACTTGGTTGAAAAATTCGGTTGGTGCTACCAGCTATAGTAATTTTTGTGGCTTGGGTTTTGAAAATTCGCTCAGGAAAATAAATCTTTTTGCTGTATAACTTCCAGTGCAGTCATGAAATCAAAACGAATTTCATATGATATATGGAACTTATTATAGGCATTGTTCAGAAGGAATCTGGTGAAAAAAACCATTATAGAGCTGCCAGCTATTGTTGGTGTATTATGTATTTGCAATATCTTTACTAAGCGATTTTATCGTAAAATTTTCAAACGGTAATGACCTTGTAGTGACAATAAACCACATATTTTAAGTTTTCGAACTTTTGAAAACTTTTGCGACTGTTAACCCTAAATTTCTTTGTTCCCTTATATCTTCCAATGCAGTCATCGGATCAAAACGAAATTCGCAGGGTAGATTGATTTCAATGTGAGGCAAGAATGGTATATTTTCGGCTTTGATGCTAGCAAAGGGTTGCCAGCGCGAGGCGTTTTTTGCTATTTTCGTATCAATAAATGCTTACATTAAGTATTCATATGGCGAACATTTACAAAGAAAATAAATTACCAATGTTTAAATTTTCTAAGCTCTAGAAATTTTTGGTTCCAAACATCTTTCGTTTATTGACCCTAAACATCTTTCTATCCCTATAACTCATCGGATAAAATCGAAATCAATAGAGTTATTTCATTTTGACGTGAGTCAATTGTGGGAAACTTTAGTTGCAGTGCTGGTAAAGTGTTGCAAGCACTAAGCATTTTCTTTGTTTATGCTATCTTATGCTGCTTTCAAAGTTTTGCAGTGTTTGGCCCTCCTAAATCTTGAAATTCCTGAAAAACTTTTCCTTTCTATGAGTTTAAATGCATTGTTAAGATCAAAGTGATTTTGCTCTCGAAACAGGTAGGAGAATGTGTTGTAGAATTTGCAGTCAGAATCTACACGATTCTTCTACTGTTCATCGAACATTAGTATTTCTAGCAGTTCAGGTGCGCTAAAATTTATTTTGAGTGTTCGACTCGGTTTGACAATAAAATTATACTAAGCTAACCTCAACCCAGCAACTACATAAAACAGCTCATACAAACATCAAAAAATATATAAAAGAGTGTTTATGCTATGCTGTACATATTTAGGATTTTCCTGATGATGTTTCACAAATGACCGACATCATAAAATTTTTAATTAGATGACTTTTTGGTTGAAAATTCATATTTATTGACAGCCATTTTCTGGACCTCCACTATTTAACAATTTGGCGCAATCAAACTAAATAATACATGAAAAAGCGCTTTTTTGCGTCTCGTGCTAGATAAAACTGTGCCCACTTATCCTTTCAGATACCGACCGAATCTTCCTATCTCTGAAAAATGGTTGCCTTGATTTCCTTGTTAATTGAATAACTTGCCTGTGCACAACTAGTACTGCGTACATGGCTCAGGCAATCTTGGTTGCATTTGAAACTATCATTTGTCGTCATGACACATTTTCTGTGTACAATCAATAAGCGTAAACGATTCTCAGCACATTGAACAGAACTTTCTTAAAGTCAGCCTGCTAGTCTACATTCGCTGCGATTCTCAAATTCCTCTTCCTCCTGTATCGTAGCAAAGAATATCCCAGTCCCATAAACTAACCCACTCGCGGAAAATCTACAGTCAATTGTCGTGTCGTGACTGTTCTGCTGATCTGTTCTGGTGTGTTCACCTTGCACCATTTATCCACACTTTTCTGTATTAAATCGTATTCATCGTCCTGCTTGTTGCCAGCCGTCGTCAGATCATGCACGCATGCACAATTGAATAGTTGATATTTTAATTAAGTAATTTGTATATTTCAAAATAAAATGAACACAAATCGTGCAGCCTTTGAGGTTCTGAGTGCGCCAAGTAAATTATTGTCACTTCATTTGAAATCGGAGTGGAGGTGTGAATTTGAAGTGGAATGAAACGAGAGGCTAATACACGCATATGAGCATGGGATCGCAGCCAAACGAGGTTGGATCAAAAGAGATTAAATTACGTTATTTCCACACATCAATATTCCAGGTGATCTTCGGGTACGAGTAAATCCTTCCTCGTGACTGGTATAGGAAAGCAGATAGGTGTCTCGGACAGGGTAGCTATAATATGTATTCTTTCGCGCACGATTATAAATGAGAGCTCTTTATAACGTTAGAGTTGCGAAATAAATTGGAATATATTTCAGTGCTTAGCCTTGTTTAGCATGGATTGTTACGAAAGTAGACACTGGTTGCTTGGATATGTGATGAATGTGTGAGTGTTTAAGAGTTGAATCAGATTTGGTTTCAATCAAGGTAAAATACACAGATACAATAAGATTACCAAATATTACAATTACTTAATGATTTGCATACAGCAACTTTAGAAAAGTTGACTTGGTGCGTAAATAATGCGAACTTGCTTTAATCAGTTCAACAATAATAATGAAAGATATTAAAGCTCTTTTTAGCGAGGAACATTAATGAAATGAGTAAACAAATTTATTGAAAAGTCAAAATAGATTTTAGCGTGACTGGAACGACAGATTAACTTGAAACGGCATTGAATTTGGAATTTCATCGAAAGTCTCAGTTTCTTGCATGACAATTGAAGCGTTGGTTTCTAAGCTCAAGAGTGAGGGAACAATTTGAAAGTGTATGATAAAAATCTATTGATCGTTATTGCGATTATGTACTACAACAGGAATATATTGGTAGTAAATATATTTGGGAATAAGAAACCAAGTGACATTTTTTCTCTTATAAGATACTACAAGAGTCTTATAAGAGGAAAACTGAGAGGACAGTTCCAGTAATATCAGCATTGCAGGTAATTAGTGTGCTACTAGTATTAAATGGGTAATTTATGAGAGCTATTTTAGCCGTTAAAAAAATGTTTCAATTTTCATAATGAGACTAATAAATCTCTTATTGTTTAACTTTTCCAATGGTTATTAGTGTACACAAGTACTTTTGTGAAGGTGTGATTGTGAGATCAAAAGTCTTTTTATAAAAGTTACACCCTCCGTACGAAAGTCGCTAGAAATTTTCAAATTTGAGAGTTATGAAAGTCAGCTAAAATGCTTACAAATGCTTTCCTCTGGAGAGTCTCAAGTGGATTAGTAGAGTCTCAAGTGGTTTAGTAGAGTCTTGTAAGACATCCCAAAACCTAAATTCTGGAGAGTATGTTGGTTGGGATTTCATTTGTATTTTTCAGTCCCTAACTACAACAAATGTCTAAACACGACTAACTATTGTACACTATGAGAAGCGGATGCATTTTCGTATACATATAGTCTCAAACAACAGAAATAAGAGATCTATGTCGGCACCAAAACGCGCATTTAGCCACACTTGAATAGTTTCCGTATTTTGTCATCTAATTAAGTGTCCTGACTTTTAACATACAATTCAGCATACCAATGAATCAAAATTAATTATATATGATGGTTCTTCCCTTCATAAATCATCATAACGTAATGTGCTACTTAACCTGCGTGTCAACTCAGTATACATATACGGTTCAAGTCTTCCAGGAAACCGGCCTAGTTTTCTATGTTTATACTATGTCAAAATGAACCTTTTGTCCTCAGCAATAAATGTAACAACCTCAAAAACCATTAAGGAAATCTTGATACGCATGCAATAGTCAATATTTATTTTTACCTGTCGCACAGACTAGAGGTACACATTCTTTACCTCCCTCACATTTTTTGTCGACGGATCGATACATATTTCAAGATATGTACGTATACACCTACTATAGTAGGTGCAACACACCATAAAACATTACACATTTTGACTTTGAACTGGCAAGCACTTTAACCGACGAATATCACTTATTTCGCTGAATTAAAAGGGATCCGACCCATTGAAAAGCTGCAAAATATTACTTACCGCCACCTATTAGCATTTTCAATTTGCGGTTTGCGCCTTCGATATCGTTCATTCGTTACCGCCAGCGAATTGTTCACTGACGAATTGAAAAGCTCCTTTTGTACGGAATTTGACCGTTGAATTCGCTTCACGAAGAGTATAGTACTAGGCATAATTGACGGCCGATTGTAGTGACATCAATTCTTAAGTGACCTTATCTTCAGTTAGTTTGGTTAATTGCGTCACAGGCCCAACTGACTTCGTTAAATCTGGCGGAATAGGAACATGAACTTCAGTAATGAATAACATCTCAATATTCCCTGTAGTGCTACTACTTGCTGTCAGAAACATTGTCGAATGCTTAATTGGGCAGCCTGATTGCAGTTGTAATATTCTCAAACCACTGATTGTTATTTGCTGGAAGTTAGTTCCGCAGACTATGTCCAAGTTGGTATTCCTAGCTAATATAAAAATCCAGGGATTTGTACTTTTATCCAGCGTTGTTCTTTTATAGCCTTTTTGAAGTATCAAGCACTCGATAATATTCCGCCTAACGTCAGAAGTTGAATTTTGCATTTGCTTACATTACTTCGCAGGTTGTATAATGGTAAATTACTTTTACACAGGAGACGTCTCTGACCCCAACTTCCATTCGTTGGACTATACCGGTCCCGGTGATTATTTACGAGAAGATAGAGACTTGGTGGCTCAATATACAGAAAGGTTGTCTTGTAACTAATAAGTATGGGTACCATATGGTCTGCCTTATAGTGCTTTGATTCCAGTAGTGGGATCTTTATTTCGCAAATCAGAGTATTGCGTACGATTCTTGCTCGAGCTTCCATAAGCTTATATGCTGAACATGACTTATGCTGCTAACATCCAACATAACGAGCAGTGCCGCCGAATCGAAGTGTGCATATAGTTTCAAATCTTACTGGACTCGATTGTTCTCATCTTGGACAGCGGATATATGTTGCCTTAAAGTGACATATTGTTGGCGGACATCATCATGTTCTATTTTGATTATGTTCAACGTTGAGTCTGTGATGGACGTTTGTTTCCTCAATAATTCGGTCAAGTGATTTTTGTTTTCCTTCAACTTATAAATCTGTCTTTCTTATTTCTCTGCATCGTTTGGATCTAGTACTCTAAAAAGAGTATTTGCCATGCTTCTAATAAATCCGAAAAGTGGTGTCCACCGTCAATTTCTGAAGTGGTCATGCGTCTGATACATCAGTTGATTTGCATCTTCTATCTCATCCACATGTCGCCTTAGTTGAGCGGTTGTTGCTTCGCCGTAGTCTTTAAATTCAGTTCTATGGTGAGTGGTATTACAAATAGACTTCAATTGTCTAACTGCTGTTTCAATTTTGTCTAACTGCCTAGCGTGCGTTGTTAAATTGAAATGAACAATCAGCGTACGTCCATTTATTGCTGTAGAGATTGGCCTTTGCTATAGCTTCAAAGTACATTCCCTTTTTGCTGTTGAATGGAGTTATTGAATAGACTTTTTGTCAGGAACCTCCGCAAACTAATACTAGTAAAAAGCTGAACATCAACAAAAAGGCTGGGCTATATCACCAACTTTGGCTCACGTTTGCTTGATAGGGTCGATTTTGGGTGAACAGTTTCTTTCCTGATGAGATATTTTCGTTTTTGCCTGGTGGCTATATAATTTTCTTTTCTTATTTTTGTGAGTTTCACCCACTTGCATGCTGTTTCAAATGCGCCATTGCTTAAAGTCATTGCTTGACTAGAACCCTGTGCTATCAAGTTGTCGTTATCCACAATCGGTAGAAGTGATAGCTTCCTTTTTGGTCGCTTCATTACAGATGTTTTGTTCTTATGGTGACTACTCGTACAAGACCATCAGTATCAAGGTAGACCTCAATAACGTGGCCAAGCAGCCATTTTTTGCAGGCAAGTTGTCTTCTCTTATAAGGACTAAGCAACTTGTTCGAAGATTTGGTTGCTCCTTCATCTATTTGGTTGCTCCTTCATCCGCCATCAAACGCGAGGATGGAGAGGAAAGAGCCGGTGAGGTGAACACCACGCTCTTCTCCCTAACAGAAGGGAACAAAGGAGAACTGTGGTGGAGCTGGATGAGGCACCAGCATCCAAAATCCTCAAGTCTGGTTGAGTCCGCGTGGGAATGATTAGTGCCCGAGTACGAAGGTGGGCTGAGGTGACACGCTGCTACCAGTGCTTAGGCTAGGTCCACACAAGACGTAGCTGTAAGGGGCCGGACCGGAGGGCCAGCTGCTGGAAATGTGGACAGATTTGCCACCGGATAGCAGACTGCTCTGCGCAGGCTCAGTTTATATTATGCACTGCGAAACATGGCGCGAATGGCGCCAAGCATATGATGGAATCAAGTGCTTGTCGGGTTTTCAAAGATGCACTTGATGCCAAGAAAAAGCAGGGAAGGATATGAAAGTCCTTCAAGGCAACCTGCAGGGCTGTAGAGCTGCAGACGACCTCCTCACGCAGCTAGTCTGCGAGCATAGGACTCAGATCATACTGATCAGCAAGCCCTATTGGGGGAGGAACTCGTCCGTTTGGCTGGCAAATGTTACGGGGTCCGCGGTGATTTGGATCGTTGACGGGCAGAGGGCCCGCATTGGCGATCGCGGCTCAGGCAACGGTCAAGTGTGGGTTACATGTGGAGAGATCACCTTTGGGAGCTGCTACTTGTCCCCGAATGACTCAATGCAGGAATTCGGAGACAAGCACCGGCAATGTCATCGTTGGGGGTGACTTCAACGCAAGGGCGCTGGAGCCTGCCTACCGAAAATACTCACGGGCGGCGCATAGTCGAGATGGCATCAAGGTTGGGTTTGTTGGTGTTGAATACGGGTTCAACATCAACATTCCGAAGGCCTGGATCTGGCGAATCTATTCCTGATGTCACCATGGCATCGGAGAGACGGCACACGTCAGCAATTGGAGGGTGATGGAGGATTACACTGCGAGTGGTCATAATTACATCACTTTCCAAATCGCTGAGAGCAGACAAAGACACCACCGCTCTCCCTGCAAGTGGCTAGGCTGGAATGCCGCTAAACTTCGCAGAGACGCGATGACCGCATCGCTCGTTTCGAGCTGGGAAGGGGAGCCTCTAACAGCTGAATCCCCAGTGAGTCGTGCAGCAGCAGAAGCGGCTGCTGACAGAACCATAGGGTGGATTCACAGGGCGTGTGAGGCTTCAGTGCCCAAACGGAAACCCTTTCGTGGGAAGCAACATATTTGCTCGGGGAACGATGAAATCGCTGAACTGCGACAAATAGCTTTGGCGTGCAGGCGCAGGGCACAGCGAGCCAGGAATAGGCCGGGTGTGGTTGAGCTGTCTGATGCCCACATTGCGGCAAAGAGGAAGCTGACCAACGCCATCACATGGAGCAAACGTGCCAAATGGCTGGCTCTTTGTGAAGAGGTCAACTCATACCCGTGAAGAGGTCAAATTGGTCATTCGCAGACTTGGCTGCATGCGGCCTGGCACTTTAATGGATGCGATCTCCATGGAGCGTATCGTTGGTTCGCTGTTCGCAGTGCATCCGCCAAGGACTGATGATCTCATCACCGTGAACCAGGCGGATGTACCTCCCTTCATGAACGAGGAGCTGAACAGTGCACTGTCCAGGATGAAGAACTGGAAGGCCTCGGGGCCTGATGGGATGCCAGTTGAGGCGCTCAAAGTCATGGCGGAGGTCCAACCGCGTCTATTATTGGATTTGTATAATTCATGTTTAGTCGCGGGGGTCTTCCCGTCACGGTGGAAAGTAGCTCGACTGGTACTTGTGGACAAGGGGAATGGTAACCTGGGTGGTCCATCAGCAAACCGCCCACTGTGCATGCTGGACACTGCGAGGAAACTTCTCGAAGGGTAGCTCAAGACACGACTGCTGTCAGCAGTGAGATCTGCTGGTGATCTTTCTTACAGGCAGCACGGCTTCCGAAAAGGGCATTCAGCAATCGATGCCATCTCAGAGGTTGTTGGGGCGGTAGCAAGAGCGGAAGAGACATGCCATCAAGCCAGACCGGTCGTCCTGCTGGTAACACTGGACGTACAAAACGCTTTCAACTCGGCGAGGTGGACGGACATCCTCCGGGCCCTTTAGCAGATGTTCCGTATCGCAGGTTACTTGCTAGCGATGATGCGGGACCACCTCAGGGACCGCTGGTTGCTTTACAACACTGACGAAGGAGTCAAAAGGAGACCTGTCACCTCAGGTGTGGCACAGGGGTCGATCTTAGGACCTGTACGATGATCTGCTGTGCCTAAAAATGCCTGCGAATGTTTTTCTGGTAGGTTACGCTGATGACGTTGCGGTGGTGACCACTTCCAGATCTGCGGAATTTGCTCAACTTAGACTTAACTAAGTCATGAGGAGGGTGGATCGGTAGGTGACCGAAGACAGCCTTCAGCTGGCAGTCTCTAAAACAGAAATTGTCATGCTGACGAAGCGGAGGATACCAACTGTCATACCCCTGACAGTTGGCTCCGCTGAGGTCCAGACTAGCAAGTCGGTCAGGTATCTGGGAGTGACCCTGGACACCAGGCTGACGTATTGGGATCCTATCCGAAGGGCATGTGACAGGGCTCTAGTAGTCATCACTTCGCTGAGTAGGCTAATGACCAACGTCGGTGGACCCAGTGAGACACGATGGAGGCTATTGATGGTAACGACCGATTCCATCTTGCTATATGGAGTTGAAATCTGGGGAGATGCGCTCTGAACTGAGAAGTTGTGGAAGAGCTTTGCCGGTGTCCAGCGCAGTGGTGCTCTGCGCATCGCCTGTAGCTACTACACGGTCTCAAAAGAGGCTGTGATGGTGGTGTTGGGAGTAATCCCGATCGACTTACTAGTGCGAGAACGCAAAGAACGGTACCTCTTTTGCTCAGAGTTGGGCAGAACTGAGGCTCTGACGCACGCGCGTACGCTTACCCTCCACCTTTGGCAACAACGTTGGAGTGAAAGTACTAAAGGACGCTGGACAGCTAAGCTGATTGGTCTCATTGAGCCTTGGCTTAACCGGAGCCATGGAGAGGTAAACTTTTACCTTTGTCGATTCCTGACAAGGCACGGTTACTTCAGGAAATACCTGAACAGAACGGGTAAGGTGGTCACACCGTACTGCCGGTACTGTATGACTAAGCTCAATGATGCTCAGCACACATTCTTTATGTGCAGTCGCTTCGTAAGTTTGAGACGATCGTGGATGTAATGCTGCGAGACGAGGAGAACTGGCGCGTACTCTCAACATATGTTGAGAAAGTCCTGCGTATAAAGCGGGAGGAGGGTGGCCTTACCGACCCATGAACTGTGGTAGTTTCTGAAGTCCGTGGTTACCGATGGGTGAGTCAGCACCACCGGGTCGAAGCAGTAATTAGGCTGGTCCCAACTCGAAACTTCGTGGGCTTGTAGATGGTTCTTTTTTTTAGTGAGTCAAACCTCACATACCTTGTGGTGATAGGTCACCCGGGGATCTGGTGAGCAGATTTTTTTTTTGCCATCTACACTAGGGTAAAAAAAAACTTCAACATGCACTGCTTAAGTATTCAAGTATACAAAAAGCGCTATATAGCTTTTGAAAGTTTTAGTGATTCGTCCTATAGCTGGTTTTAGGGTTAAGGGTCCAGCATAACTCACACCCAAGTTTGTAAAAAGGCGTGCGGGAGTAACTCGCATCTTTGGTAGATCACCCATGAGCTGTGTTTTACACCTGGCATTAAATCGATGGCAAATGACACAACGATGCAGCCGCTCTTTCACTGCCTTCAATTGGTTTAAAATCATGTAAAGATAGTCCAGACGATAAAGTCTTGATCTAAACTGATTCAAATGGAGCGTACTTAGAACTTATAAAGAATTCTCTCAATAAATCGGTCATTAATGACATTTAGAAAGGATGTAGATCTGTGTTTAGTAAAGAAATAAAAGTTATGTAGATACCACTACATTGTGGGCTAGAAGAAATGAGTAAAGTCGATGAGGGAGCTAGAGTAGGGATGATTGAGGGGAAACCCTATATATGAAGCTATAGAACAAATTAGTGAATTAATCAACAATGAAAACAGAGAAAATTATAGGAAGGAAGCAGGGATATATAAGCTATGCACTTGGCATAAAGCGTTTCTAAGTGGGAAAAATAGGCTTGGGCTTAAAAACTTAAAATTAAAAAGTAAAATAACTAAGCAGTTGAATAGATTTATAATAACTTACAAATGCTACAATAACTTACAATTATATAAAATGAAAATTATAGACAGCCTTATCTGTGCTGCATGTGATTTGATAGATTACCTAGATCATCAAATATTTCACTGTCAGGCATTAAGAAACCAGAGATTGGACTTTGAAGTATTCCAGCACTATAACGGAGTAGATTCGATGGTAAATAATATAAAGCACATCACTGAATTGGAATAGTTTCTTGAGTTGGTAGATTTGAATTTGTTAACAATTAGCTGTAAAGAATATATATAAGTTGAATAACTAAAATTCATATCAGAAATTTACCTGAGTTTTGTTAGTAATGATTATAAAAGTTAACCTAAAGTAGTTTTGCTTAGTAGAAAATAGTAATTAAGTACATAAGCTAAACCAAACTTAATGGGTAGTGTCGAACCCGATAACTGATGCAAATTGTTATAAGCCAAATTTTTCCTCGTAAAACAGGAATTAGTACTAAAAATTTTTGGTTTAAAATCCAACATATTTGTTGAACGAATTTTAATGTTTTGAATGCGCCACCATGGAGCGTTGCTAAATGTGGCTTATTAATCACGAGTGCTGTTAACTCGCTTTTATGGGGCAGAGTTATGAGATGCTTTTGGTCAAACGTTAAACAAGATTGCTCTTATCTCCTTTTTATGCGGTTAAGCTCATTTTCATCCAAGTATGGATTTAGCGTTAATACAGGGTCCATCAATGAAGTAACTCAAACTCAATGGAAGTTTCTAAAGTACTTTTTTTTAAAAAGACATAAATGCACATCAAGCTTTTATGGAGCAGATTTACACATATAGGTCAAGTCAAGTGCAGTGTCGTCTCCAGCGTCTCTATGTTTTTCGTTTGGAAGAATATAAAGATGTAAGAATGAAGCAAAAAATTACTTCATTCCTACATCTTTATATTCTTTATTATTATTATTATTATTATTTATACAACACGAAGTTCGGGCTGAGAAACAAATTTCTTTACAGCCTAAACATAAAAACAATCTACGCCCTATACTGTAGTAAATTCAAACAAAAGCGAAATAAATGCAAAATTAGAGCAGGCAGAATGCATATAGCCAACATATCTCGCAATAGTTGGCGGTGGCCAACTATGCCTCTTTTAACTTTCTACACATTATGAGGGCTATTTCTAATTTCCTACTACCAAAACACTCAAACTAGCCATGAAAAAACCAAATCCACCTATTGGGCCTTTCCACACTTGTATTCCTGATGCACTCCTCAAACCGGTTTGACAACAATCACCATTTCCACACTTGTATTCTTCAGCAACGGAATCGTTCATATACCGATCATGCATATGAATGTGTGCGTGTTGTTGTTTTCTTATTTCGACTTGAGTGTTTCATTAAAAATTCCCGACCCGTGAACTATGTTTATAGTTGTGTAAGTGAGTTGCCGCTCGATCAATCAGTTTCAAGTGTGATGTGAAATTATATCCACGAGCATCACTTTTTGTAGAAATTTCCCCTTGATTCTTCTGCCTCTTGCCCAGAAAACCAGTTTGAAAAGTGCATCAAGAATACAAGTGTGGAAAGGCCCATTGACAACTAAATAGCCACCTCACGGCAAAAAAAGGCGTAACTACTCATGAGCTACTCGGGAACGAGAGCACGAGTAGTTTGAAGTAGCCAGAAGTACTTGCGAGTACTAAATACAAAGCTAAAGAAGACGTGGATTGGAGCTGCAGATTTCCGTACGGCACCAGTTTATATTAGTATGCGACATTCTCTCACACAAACATACATAGCAAAGGTTGTAGGTGATTTAAAATTTGTAATAAAAATGGGAGCAGGCAATTGGCGCGCAAGTTTGAATCGGCATTTTTATGCTGGATTAATTTGTATATAAAAGGTCTGTTCGCGTACCTGAATTTATTATAATATATTGAAAAAAATTTGCAGCAGGTCGTTTTTTTACTCTTGCTGCAAGCCAAATTTGGCCGCGAAAAGAAGCCAGGTGCAAAATTCTGTTGTGCGAACAACACTTTATTCCACACTTTATGTCTAGTTTTAAATATTTGTCTTAAAGTCACAATTATTAGCGCTCTTAAATGTATAATACCATCTCTAAGCTCACGTGCGAAACTGTCTTTTCGTAAAAATTGTTACGAATAGCGCTTAACTTATCGAAATAAAATACGCAGTCACTTGCACAGATAGCTTGTATCATTTGGACAAGCTGAGAACTATCAACAGCCGAAAACTGAAACAAGCGGGGTGGAGGTAGATTAAAGACGTTAAACGTGGGGAGGCACATGTTCGCAGTGCGAATTCGAATGAAAATAATTGTTGATATGCTATTTTAAAATTCGTACTTTTAGCAATCGTCCGTATTTTATTCTTGTAAAACTCATAATATTTGAGAAAAACAATCTAAGTTTCTTAAACTTTGTGTTTAAGTATCATAAAAGAGCGATTTACAAGTGTTTTCTTAAAAACCGCTTCCTTAAAAACTGGGCTTGGGACTGGCTTCGGTCGAATTAAAGCTCTAACTTGAAAACCCGTCGTATTGCTCGGGGTCATAGAGACGCAAAGGTATACAAGTAGAGACGCTATGATTGTTTTCATATAATTAAACATGTTTCGATGCACCTCCTTTCTTCCACACTCTGCGTTCAAATTATATTTCACAATTATATTCTCGAAATGTGTTTTCATTTTCACCCACAAACATGTATTCACCTTAGTTTGGAAAAAATCATTCAAAAATATTTGTGTTTGCCAACAACCAAACCAATTGATACGCCTTTGACGCTCCCCACTCATAAAAATCTAAAAAAAACTCATGTTGTCAAACTAGCTTGTCATCGGTCGCGCGCGTAGTATGGTATCCGTAAAAGAATACCAATTGCGGCGGTAATTTTTAATCTATGAATTTAATGTTGCATTAGTCCTATTCTTAGTTTAATTTCTTGTGCTGTGAATTCGTTTTTGAACTGAAAATCGCAAATCTGATGGTATGAGAGCCGGTTGTAGTTGCACAACTCTCTACCATGCAGTTCACTTCCCAGTTTTGGTTAGATTTTTTCGATGCCGTTATACTTGTTGCCCAATAAAGTAAGTAAGCATATTTTAATAAAAAAAACCGATTTTTCCTTTCGAAGCTAGATATATTTTAATTTTGTGACAAATATCGATATTTCGAGGGTAATCTGCCCTCTTCTTCAGTGTCTATCGGTCTAGATTAGACCGATAGACACTGAAGAAGAGGGCAGATTACCCTCGAAATGTCGATATTTGTCACAAAATTAAAATATATCTAGCTTCGAAAGGAAAAATCGGTTTTTTTATTCAAATATTTTTTTGAGCTAGGAAAAAATTGGTACACATTAAATACAATTAAGTAAGCATGTTCAAACTTTATCATGAACCACATTTAAGGCATAAGAATGTTGTTAATGGGCCATAATTCGAATAGATCCATTCGGCAGTCATTTGGAATCGGACTTCGTTTACATTGATTTGGCAACATGAGTTTTGTCAAAGGAGAAACACGTACGTGTATACCGCCCATCTATTTCTTCTATATCTTTGACTTAATAATAATAATGGACCATGGGCATTACAAGTCATGCAAGGGCAAACTCGGCCGCCGGTTAACAGCAGTACGTGTTACCTCTAGATGACGGATAAAACAAAAATTTGCTGGTGTGATTTCCAAAGAGCTCTTTTTATAAAGCTATAAGACTATAAGCTCAAAGTACTTCTTTATATAAAGTTATATACCTGACCAGCCTAGGATAGCTAATGTTAGAAAGCATCACTTTCATTGAAATTACGTCAGCAAAGAAATAGCTAATTTGGATGTTAAGTTATATTTATAATATTTTTTGCTGGCATTCGGCGTTGTTAAATTATTTTCCTTATTGACAAGGATAGTCAAATAAATAAGACTATCGAAATAACTCGAAAATTTCCGATGTTAAACGTAATCAGCAATAATTCGGGATCTCTAATGTTTTTCCACAGCTGCGTTTTGCGTTTGATGTCTTTTAGAATATTACTGTCAATCCATGGCCTAACTTTAGTTTTAACAACAGCTTTGTCACTGTTACAGTGCGCAAGAGCTTAAGAAGTAGCCCGGTGGAAAACATCCCACATCATGCACGGATTATTACTGCGATCAGCAAATAAGCTACTCTATTTGGTTTGACTGAGGGAAGTGGAAGCATTGTCATAGTCGACAATAGGTCTGCTCCCGTACTACAATTAATTGCGATTAATTGCAATGAAGCTGTTCCCGTACTCCGTTTTACTGAAAACTGAAAATTTTCCCTCTTTCAGTAAATTTCAGTAGAGTCTGGGCCTGAGAGCATAAAGACATTCGGAGGGGCGATGTCCATTTAAAATACATTAAAGAGAAACCGACCACTTTTCATGTATCTTCAATGTCAATTCCCCTCTTTGTATCCTTTCTGTCAATATGACAATTAAACTAATGTAAACAATTTGAGTCGGTACGGAAATAAAATCGTGTTTATTTTAAATACAGATTAATTTTGTGTAGATTCGACTAGTGCGGTTCACAAAAACGTTAGTGTAGAAGTGAAAATCGCGAGTTTTATTTGAAAAAAGTGTTTGAAAACTGTGCAATTGCATTAATCTTTGCAATGAAGTGAGTTGTGCTGAATTGTGGCAATAGTTTGCAACGCCGGCCACTTGGAGTTTCTTATCACAAGTAAGGAATAAACGAACGATGTGTTTTGCAAAATTTTGTGAATTTCACAAACTTTTTATAAGCGAAAGTGCCTATTTGAGCCCTTTTAAATATTGTCGACATATTGGCGCAAATTTTCCGGTAGCTATTTTAATTGCTGTCAAAAAAAACACAAAGCAGTAGAGCGCATAAAAAGTTTCGGGGCAGAGCGGAAATAAAATGATATAAAAATTTATTCGTATTGCATGCTGTGTAAAATATTGTTTTCCAGATTTCCAGAAAATGAGCAACACATATTCATTTGGACTTCTTCTCTTGGATTTCCTGAGCTGATCATCAAAAATACTTCCCGGGTCCATTCAAATCTCTCGGCCGTGGTATATAGCAATTGATGATTGACAAGGGAATAAGTGTAATAGCTTCTTGTTTTTCTTATAGCTGCCGTCATAGTACGTTAGTTCTGAGCAAGCGAACAGGGGACCATCTTTAGGGGAATAGAATCTTCGAGTGATGCAGTAAGTAAAGAAAATGTTCAACACATTCTTCTCTTTAATTATCTTAATTCTATAGATACCTTTAACAATATTCAAGATGAGATAAACGATGGACAAGAAGAGCGAATTGCGATCTCATTAGGTGCTTAATGCTGATGTTGCGTTCATGATACACTATTGAAAATTTTAATATATAACAATATCATTTCAATTAGGCTACGTAAACAGACCAAGTGGCTCCTATTACCGCAGTGCATTTAATCAAGCTGCAGGAAAAAATTGGAAGATACGCTGAAACGAAAAAATAGGATTATCCGAAATTTGCGTAAAAAACAGCGCTGGCAAAAGAAAACAGCTTCTATAGTTGAGTTGTTAGATAATCTCGAGGCCAATAACTGGATTAGCGAAGTAGGTCGAGAACGATTAGATAGTGTGAATATAATACAATAAATATCTTAATACCTAGAAATATATTATCTCCAACCTATCATTGTATTTAGCCTACTTTATAGTATAAGAAAAGTTGAGACTTCTTGGAACTATTAACTGTGAAGACTACTTATTTTTTTCGAAAAATTTTAAATAAAATTTGCCTTTTTCGGAACTTGAAGTTGTTTTTGATTTTGATGATTTTATTCATTGCAGTTGCTTTACCCACAAAACTCAGTAAAAACTTTCTAGATGTTCTAAAAACGAAAATGATATTTTATATTATTCAATGTTTTCTCATCACCTACGGGAGTACTCGGCACTGCCAAGATTTGAGCCAGCATAAACACATCTAATTTTTAGGCCACTTTCTTATCAAACAATTTTTGTTTTATGGGTGAATAAATATTCAATTAGTATATTCTACAATTTTCATAGTTCGCATGCATTTGTGTTCTGTTTTCATTTTCTATCCTGGAAAAACAATTAATTCACCGCAAAGCAACGAATAATCCAGCCTGCTGTAGCTTATTTTTACTCCCTGGTTCGAGAATTCGTACGGTTATAATATGAAAGCTAAAAAATATTAAATAACTAAATATCTAACAATCATTCTGTTACGATATTCAAAATTTGAATATTTGAAATTATTCACACATAATATGTCCCCATCAATTTGATAAATTAGGAATTACCTACGCCCCGAAAATTTCAATTTATCATCGGGGTCGCTGGTGATGAGGAAAAATGGCCATGCCTTCGGCCTCTCCGAATGTCTTTATGCTCTCAGGACAAATCAAATAAACTGGGTGTCGTATATATTTCTTTCACAATCAAAGCATGCAGGTGTAAAATGATAGGTTGCACGACTAATTTTACCCCTTATTTGGCTCTACACGACTATATGTTCGGGGCTAGTTTTGAATTAAACAATTCAGGTTATTATCGTTTTATTTCGTCTAAAATAATATCTACAGTATCCAAAATATCGAAAAAGTGCTGTCTACAGAACTCATACTCATCCTGTAAATCATTCACTTCAACACTAATTTGACTTTAACAGGCAATGCAATACTCAGTGAAATAATTCACTGAGGACGTACGTCCATTTTTTGTTTTGCTGGCCAGGAAAACGACAAAAAAATGGCCTAACTACCAAATAAATCCAAGTGGAAATTTTTAGAAAGTCCATTAAAAAATGGTGAGCGCAACACAAGTCATTCAGTTTCATCAGTTTTCAATAAATTTTTCTTAAAAATTTTGCTAACGATTGATTTTGCGTGAATTTATGCGCACATCAAATTTACTCAACATTAAAATTTGCACAAAAGTTTCATACATTAAATCCACATACAATGAGCAGTTTTTGAAATATGAGGCTAAGAAATTTATGAGCCGCGCTCATAATTCCTTATGAGTGTATGCAGACTATACAATGCAATTAAGCGTAAAAAGCCTGTGTAATGTACCCTAACCCACAATTCTTTCTTCCTAAGGTGTCAATCCATTGCTAGGGAATATCTATGAAAATGTAAGATAGCTAAAGAAAGGCCAATAAATCTGAGTAGAAAATATATAGTTGTTAAGGGAGTGTCCATTTATTCCTAATAATAAACCAAATTGAAAAAAATAATTTTGAAAGTATATGTATTTTATTTTTATTTAGTTCTATAATGATAAAGAGTAAAATACTTACTAAACTAACAATGAAATACATTTGAAATGAAAACTTTCTACGTCTACTAATATTCGATTTTGATGTCAGTGTAAAGTGTTTGTGGAATGTGGATGTGTAATTGTGGATTGTGTAATTATGTGTTCCCTTCCCACACTACCTCTCGGGGCCCGTAAACAGTGTGATCTCAAGGCTAAGGCAGTCGCCAGCAGCGTTGCCAAGATGGTCAATGACCAGATCTTGGGGCTAGTGGCTACCGCCACCAGTCGCGCTTGTTTTAAAATTGCCATGGCGACTGCCTGTAAGGGACTGAGATGGTGGATGGCCAGCT
Organism: Nemotelus nigrinus; assembly: GCA_947369275.1. Classification (NCBI taxonomy): domain Eukaryota; kingdom Metazoa; phylum Arthropoda; class Insecta; order Diptera; family Stratiomyidae; genus Nemotelus; species Nemotelus nigrinus. The sequence continues at coordinate 104,363,195 of OX376373.1, read as the reverse complement.
CTCGGAACCCGTATTCAGCGCATGCCGAGATGGACGATGGCCAGCTCTCGGGGCTGAGGCAGTCGCCAGCAGCACTACCGAGATGGTCAATGGACAGGTATTTCCTGTGTGTGTGTTTTTTTCTTATATAAAATCACAGATATTTAAATTTCCAATTTGTAGATGTAAAATATAAACTCACCATTTGTAGAATTTCACAGTTGTAGATCATGAACCAAATACTAGAGATCACGACAATGCGAGTTCAAAACTCGTCATGTTCTGCGCATATCCCGCCTGGCGCAGTTTACGTCACGTAGCAGAGAGCGGTTGACCAAGAAAAATGTGATGAAAAGAAAAAATACATGCATCCGAAGATGATGGTATGGCAAATTTCAAACACGTCTAGTTCTGCGAATGATTTAATTTAGCATCGTTCAAGTTGTAATATATGATGTAGCATATAGTGGCGAATAGGGGGAAATATTGTGAAAAATAGGGTTTGTTCAAAATGTAGTATGTATGGTAATTTTAATGATGCTTTGAAAAATGTGAGTGTTGTATTTCCTTACAGTAATACGTGAATGAAAAATCTATCGAAATTTCGCAGTCATAAATAATCCGTTAATGAATTACAAAATAAAGACGATTATATTTTCAAGTCTTTAGCCGAATGTAGCCAACCACAAAACAATACCCTGATTCACCTACAAAACAGGTCATTTCGGAATGGTTTGTGGGCGTGCTGGCGCAGTTTACGTCACAAAAAGGGTGTTGACATGCGCATGTCGTGATCTTGTCTTCTTGGTTCATGGTTGTAGATGGCTTGCTTAGGCCTTTCTACATTGTGTTCATTTGTTGTTGCATCTGCTACTGTTGCTATTGTTGTTGGTACCATTTCTGTTGCTAGTGCTGCTGCTGTTGTTGCACCTAATTTTGCAAGACTGCTGCTGTTGCGGCGTAGCAGACTGCGGCTGATGTTGAGGTTGATGCAGGACGGCTTGTTGAAGATGATGCTGTGCTTGATGTTGCGCTTGTTAACAGATTTACTGCTATGCCTGTTTTTGCGCACGTTGCTGCTATTATTTGCAAATTTTGCATAATAATTTGCTGCTGGAGGGGCCGACTGACCGTAGCCATAATTGTTTGTTGCTGCAGTGCCCTGATTCGTGATTGTAGCTACAAATGATATTTGGATCGCTGCAGTCTGATAAGCTTGATCGTACTCAGCTCGTTGAGCAGCATATGTCGCTGTGGTTGAAGCTACCGCATAGCCTGCTTAGGCTACAAGATTGGCAACTTTAGCTGCCACAGATCCTTATTACGTTCCACCGTACGTAAAAATTAAATACGTGTTTATAATTTAAAATAACTTCCGCGAATTTTGCGGGGCTACCAAGAAGAATGTGTCCACTTATTCCTTATAGTAAATCAAATCGAATAAATTAATTTTGAGAGTATATACTTATAAGATCAAAATAATTTATTTCTTTTTACTCAGTGATAAATACGATTTTATTTCAGTAAGCTACTTCTTTCTATTTTCTCTCCCGTTTACAGTCGGGTTCGAACTACTTATTATATAAGTGTAAACATTTTATGACTATGAGCTATAAACATAGAAACTAAGTGTAAACATATTTTGACTACGAGTTATAGATACGGAACTAATGGTAAACACATTATGACTACGAGTTATAAATATGGAAACTATTTAACAAAAGACGAGAGTTTTCATCAACATCATCAATATAGCAATGCCAATATGACTTTATTATAATTAGTCATATCTGCTGATATAACTACATATTTTTTTTTCTATTTAGTTCCATAATGATAAATAGTAAAACTTTTACTAAACTAACAATGAAATACATTTGAAATGAAAACTTTCTACTAGTATTCAATTTTGATGTCAGTGTAAAGTGTTTTTCGAAGGTTGATATGTAATTGTGAATTGTGTAATTAAGTGTTCCCACAATTGTAGATAAAAAAAAAAGTGCATCATACTGCTGGTGAAAGGGGCTGCTTCTTGCAAAGTCATGCCATCGCCGACGATACATATTTGGCGAACGACAATGACTTGACCCAGTAATCAATGAAACCGTAGGTAAAGTCAGGGGGCCAAGAAACAAACGTGAATCACGCAGCGCTGGCAAACACCACTCCGGAAAATCTCGCTCGGCTCTAATATCAGGCAGCTAAATTGCAAGCAATCAATTTCTTATTTTTCCGTCCTCTTGTCAAACGCTGGCCGTGCTCCCAACAATCAAAACCATGATACCAATCTGGACCTTCCACACGACTCTCGTCCACTGGAACCGGAAAGCTGCGAAAAGTTGCGAAATCGAATTCAGCCGAATTTGCACGAAAACGAAGAAACGATCCAAACATATGGCTCACAGGCCGCCTCCATTAGCAATCTCCCATGGCATGAAATTTTAAATTGCTAGTGGATGCTACCTATGGTATGCAATATTTTATGGTCTGCCATAAATGGTAGCCAATATGGTATGCAATTTGCTCGGCAATCTGCCTGGCAATATTTCGACAGTTCTTGATTTCAAAATGGCGCTGAGCCGTGCGAATGCTTTATTTCTTATTAGAAAATGTAGGGATTCTGAATTCAAAGGGATTTTTAGCTCTCGTTGAGCAATTGAGCATGACTATAGTACATGGCGTGGAGGACTATAATACATGGCGTGTAGGCCTATGTACTTTTCGCCATGTATTATGGCGTGTGGCGCTATATTTTATCACAATCCCTAAATCAACTATGTGCATGGCGGCAGAAGTCTATAAATTATGGCGTCTGGCGCCATGTGTTTTCTCAGTGTGATCCTGCATTACCTCCTTATTGATTATTATACCTCTATGAATGCTATTAATGAAAATCTGAGTTAAATGTAAGTTACCATGATAGTTTATGAAAAAAATACATATATATGACTTTTCTATCATACACTTACCGTAATGTAACAGCCAGCCGTTCTTGTGTAAAGATCTTCTCTCGAAAATTACAGAATTTTCCGAGTTTAGAATGTACAATGCGCATCAAAAGTGAGTGCACACCATCAAAATTTGTTTTTGAGCTTCAATAAAAAAAAAAAACCAAATGAAAAATATTTCTGAATGAGTAATATCAAACCTTTATTTGTTAGAAATTATATACAAAAAAATCAATTCCATATATTAACTAACAAAAAATTTACAGAGGAACAAAAACAAAAAGTCAATAAAATACGAGTCAAAAGTAAGTGCACACTTCATATAATAAAAATTTATATATTAATTTTAAGAAAAAATAGTATTTGGTTTGACCGCCCTTTGCCTTTAAACCAGATTCCAGTCTGCTAGGCATGGATTCTACTTATTTTCTGGTAAATTCTTCTGGTATATTATCCCATTCTTCCTTAAGAGCATTTTTCAAACTTTCCTTGCTTGTGACTAGATGTTGCCAAATTTTCCTGTCTAAATAATCCCATAAATGCTCAATGGGGCTGGAGTCTGGGGATTGGGGGGATGATCCAATACCTTGGGAGTTCTATAAAGCAACCACAACCTTACTAAATAGGAAGTGTGCTTAGGATCGTTATCTTGTTGAAAGATCCACGTCCTAGGCAATTCTAATTTGGCAATACTGTCAGCAATATTCCGCTGCAAAATATTGAGATTGCCTTGCTTATCTATTGTACTATCAATAAATTCAAGGTTTCCAGCTCCCGATGCTGCCATACACCCCCAAACCATAACAGATCCTCCGCCATGCTTCACTGTGCCGGAAACATTTTTTTCATGGAACTCAGTATATTTAGTTTGCCAAAGTTTTTTTATTTTTATGCCCGCAAAATATTTAAAATTTACTCTCATCAGAGAATAAAACGTTTTTCCAAACATTATAAGTACAGTTTTTATATTTTTTAGCATAATTTTTGCGTTTTTCTTATTCGCTTTAGAAATAAACGGCTTCCTTCGTTGTGCTCTGCCATGTACCCCATGTTCATTCAATATTCTTCGAACAGTGGAGGCTGAAACGGATTGATTGTGTGTCGCGGAATAATTTTCAGCTATTTTCGCTGCACTTGAACGTGGATTACCCTTAACTTCTCTCACTATATTTCTTATTTCTTTTCTATTTAATTTCCCTGGCCGTCCATATCTTTTGAAATTGTCCAATATTTTTAATTTATTGTATTTGTCAATAATTTTTTTAACTGTACTGTGTGGTCTTTTTACAATTTTTCGTAAACTTTTCCCTTCACAATGCAAATTCACAATAATTTTTCGTGTTTTCGGCTCAGTTTCTTTCCTCATTTTCACACTTTTCTTCTAGCACGCTTTAAATAAAACTAACTACTTCAAAAATGAATTTACCAGGAATTTTCGCGATTGCTGTTTCCTAGAAATTAAATTAAAATTGTATTCCTTTATAGCAAAAGATCCGTGACTTTGTTTACAGCAAAAATCTAGCAACGTTTGAACACGTGTGCACTCACTTTTGATTCATATTTTATTGACTTTTTGTTTTTGTTCCTTTGTAAATTTTTTGTTAGTTAATATATGTAATTAATTTTTTTGTATATAATTTCTAACAAATAAAGGTTTGATATTATTCAATCAGAAATATTTTTCAATCGGTATTTTTTTTTTTATTGAAGCTCAAAAACAAATTTGAAAGGTGTGCACTCACTTTTGATTCTCACAGTATGTTGCCAAGAGTGTATTGAAGTTGATCCTTTCTCATTCGAAAATAGGAAAAGTGGTGGTCATCATCGATTTGAAAATCATGCCACAAATGCAAAAATTCACCAACCTCGTTTCTTTCGACGTATATGTGATTCACCTATATTTCCCGTCTTTGTACATATTGCCTGTGCTTGATGCGCCTACGAAACAAAGGTGATAATTCCAAAGCGAAAAACTCTTCATCAGAATCATCAGAAAACCCGTTCCGAAGAGCTATCTCGTCTATTACGGATCTAGACGAATATTGAGACACTGGACGAGAGACATTCGCCCGATTTCGGATTAATGGCGTTTACCAGAATTTGTTGCTTCGCAGTTCGCAGTTTCCCGTTTCCAGTGGACGAGAGGCCTAATCAGAACCGAAACGGGCCGACAGCGAAATCACAAAATGACAACACCTCAATGATGGTACTCGCGAAACGCTTATGATGGTACTCGCGAAACGTCAGAAGCGGCGATCACCTGAACTGTAATCAGTAAAGCGCCATTCAGACATGCGTTCATGCGTCCAAGCGTCCAAGGGTTTTTAGATTACATGAGTCAAGTCAACTCAAATCCGGTTTTTTGAAGGCGGGGCTAAGGCGAAAGTAGTCGGATACGGTGATTGATATACCATTGACTTAATTGTTTTACTTTCGCTCTTTGTCATTTCGAGATGATCAGTGGATGGATGGATTTATAAGAGGATGGATATTGCACGCTTGCAACGATGTTTTTTTTATTTTCATACTATTTGAATATATAGGAATATAATTAAAATGATATATATATATATATATATATATATATATATATATATATATATATATATATATATATATATATATATATATATATACCTAGATACTATATATTGACCTATATTATATATACATATATAAATATATTTTTATATATATATATATATATATATATATATATATATATATATATATATATATATATATATATATATACATATATATATATATATATATATATATATATATATATATATATATATATATATATATATATATATATATATATATATATATATATATATACATATATATATAGTTTTGAGGCACAGATTTATTTATATGGAAAAAGAAATTGTAAAAATAACGAATATGATAAATCAGTATTATTATGGTTTTAAGCTTGGTGACGACGATATTTAAAAAATGTTCAGCCGTTCGGAGGCACTGACAACTTGAAAATGATGGTTTCGGTTTATGTTAACTTGTCAAATGATGATATCATTATGAAATTTTCGCGAGCCATCATGCTTACTGCTAATATATTGGATATTCTATTAGGGCTTATTGGTATGGCAGCTTTTTTTTGAAACAGTTGTAACAATTGAAACAGTTATAATACTAATTTTCTTCGAAATTCAGCAATAGTTTAAGCTTATTTCAACTATTGCATGTTTATCATTACAAAAATTAGCGGCAGTATGCTTAAATACAGAAACGCTGGTCATTTTGGTTGTCGGCAACAGTTTATCACCAATGGAAGAAAAGCATCCCAACTGTTTGAAAAGCATCACAATTGTTTCGTAAAAGTCAACGTATCATACAAATTCATTTTACATCTACTGACTTACTTCCAAGTTAGCAGAATGCAAACATTTTTAGATTTGCCACGCGGAAACAATTAAAAATTTATCATAATTTAAATATTGCTTGTTTACTTTCACTGTATGGACACCATCATTTGCGAATTGTATGGTTTCATGCGCTCTTAAAATAATTAGAAAAAAAAATCATACCAGGCAGCCCTAATATAATATCCAATATATTTGCAGTAAACATTACGCCGCGTGTGTATTTCCTCATGATATCACCTTTACATAACAAGTTATTATAAATGGAAATTTTAAAATAAAATCATTTTCAAACAGCCAGGGCCCACAAACGCCTTAAAATTTCAAAATCATCGTTGTGATCAATTTGAAAACATTACTAATTCTCATTCCTCAATTTTTCCCCATTTTTTTCTCCGTAAAAATAAATTGGTAGCAGACAATTGGATATATATATCCATATGACTATATATACCTTCATATAAAATTGTTTGTGTCTAGCTATTCAAATTTTTTCGTAATAGTCATGCACGTAAGGATGCAAAAAAAATATTATCCACATCATCATATAATAAAATAATCATCCACAAAACATATATTAAAATGATCATCAACGAATCACCCACACATGCTACTGAGCGAAATAAATCATTTGAAACTCTATTGTACATTAATCAGCATACTCCACCTCCTTCGCTTTAGACCCGCCTATATAAACAAAATCAAATTGACTCGTGTAAGCAAAACACGCTAGATCGCTTGGACGCATGTCTGAATGGCCCATAACAGGAACACCGCCAAGCGGTCAGGCACGATAATAATTCCAGCCGACTGGAAAGACCCGGAAAACAGCGCTCGAACTTTCAGGCGAAATAGATGATGAAGGAATCATCCAGTTCGACACATCCAAGTGCAAGGGTGCATTGCACCCAGATACGGTAATAAATGGGATGAGAGGAAAAACAGTCCCCATAAAATCCCGCTGAAGCGGTAGATTGACCAGCGACCGATGTTGGTAGGAAAGCTAGAAGTCACGAGAAGCCTCGTCTTGACTAGGCCAGGGGCCTGAAAGTACGTGATTTATTGATGGAAGAGATTGGAAAAGAGTGAAGGAATTACCATCAGCTGGCTCGTAAAAAGAGATAAACCCAAAACAAGATCACTTTATCACATGCGAAAGTGAGAAAATATAATGTCAAACGACAGGTGAGAATGTATATATCCGTGTTAGCTGATAGGTGAGAGTGTGTTGGCGTGCGTATAATCCCATCAAGAAACAGTAAGCGCCGCGAACATGCACTGCCAACAAACGAAATTCTCTGTATTGGGTTGCATAAAAGTGTCGGAGATATTCCTTTTACTCGCCAAATGGTATCGAAAGTAGTATTCCGCGTTAACTACCTTATCGCTTACCATTTTAATACTCAGAAAATGTATTAAGAAAAGCAATATTGCATAAATCGCCATTCGTTAAAATAGTCTCTTTGTCAAAGCACATGTATATTGCCTAGTGGGAATGAGAAACGTATTTGATCGTAGCAGAGTTGCTTGGCGGGGTATTTTGTGTCTTTTTCCAACTTGGACTTGAATATTGCTATTTACTTCTCGCAATCAGTGGGGAATTGAATTGCAATTCACGTACTTTCCGAGCTATATATAGTTCTTAAGCTATGACTAGGCCGAGGTAATCGTAAGACGCTTTGCAGTTGGATCAGAATTACGATAAATTTTTCATTTTATTTCTTGGAAGAAACAAATATTGTGGATGATGAGCGAAGGATCGCGTGAATTTCCAATAATCAACAGGGTGTATTGACGTGAGATTCGTGATCCAATTTCCTGCGAGATGCCTCATCTTATCATTGGGGATTAACCGACGAACTAAGCGGTGACGATTTTGGCGGCAAATGGCTACACCAAACGCGGCGAGTTGAAAGATCATCTGGACAACAGCAAGACATCGACTTTCTATGGTAGCATATACACCGTACGTTTAGTCCGCGGACTAAACACCAAATTCCACCTAAATTTTTTAGTCCACGTGGTGTAAACACTCGCGGACCGACCTAAATTTAGGTCGGTCCACGATTTCAAGCTACCTGACCTAGAGTAGGTCGTGGACTATACTATACCGCTGCAGACACACGCGACCTAAACATTGATTTTTGCGCGACTATTAATAATGTATGTATGTTGAATATAAGCTCATAACATTCCCCATTGACACAAAATCATTGAAGTAAACATGTTTGAAAGATAATTTACGATAAATACAGTGCATGAACGAAAATTAAACTAAATCACAGCTGTCATATACAAACGAGGACAAAATTCGACCTAAGCAAATTTTAGGTCAGGCTGGTGTAACCCCTTAGGACTAAGTTCGCTTAGTCTGCGCTTTAGGTCAGGTCACTTTTGGTCCCACCGGTGTAAACCCGCACGATGATTCATTTTATTACCAGGGAAGAACCGATGATCTAAGCGCCGAATACCCATAGATAGGTGGCGGATTGGAGGATTGGAGAAAATGTCGATTTAAGTTAAATGTCGTCGGATGTAAAGTAGAGTGTAGCTAGATAATATTAGCGAATAAAAGATGTGCAACAATCGTTGTAACGCTGGTGATTTATTCGCTGTTTTGCTTGTTTTAATTTTCTCGGTAGCATATCGTGGTTTTTCTTCACGAGATAATCGTCGCTGTCTTCTTGCTTCCAGGTAATGGTAGCGAGGCAGTTCCCGGTTCCTGTTTCTTGCATAAGCGAAGAAACGAGAAAATGCCCCTCCTATATTCAGGCCGAGAAATAAAGCGAAACGAGAAGCAAATCTCGAGGATCACGGTGATAAACTGGCGCCTAACGTGGAGCTGACGAAAGTAATGGCATTTGAAAAATATTGTTTTGCTTCCCCCGAATTGGAAAGAAACCGAGTAACATCAATATCCCTTTTTGTTTTTTGTTTAAATCGAAGCTTGCGGGGATTTATTTGATGAGTGAAAGCTATATCGTTTGTAAAGTCTTAAACTAATAAATATCATCCAAAGTCACAGATATTTCGGTGATGTTTATATTCCGTTGATATATATTTCCACTATATATGCATATCTTTTGGAACTTAATTTTAATATTTTCTGAATTTAAATATATAAATATTTACATAGCATTCTGGAACGCTTGCATTATAGGGTGCGGCGTGCAAGGTGTGAAGTGGAATATTAATTCAGAAGTTGGGTGTGGACGTGGGGGTGCATGTGATGTTTGTTAAGAGGCAATAGTTAGCAGGATTTATCAGTGAAACCAGTTTGGTTGTTTTATAGTTGTAATTTTGCTACCTGGGGGTTGCCATTGAAGACTTGCAACGTTTGTTAGGGGAAAACCTTGCTAGATTTTCAGCTTATACAGAACTATCCGGGGATCTTTAAACGGCTTGAAGATCCAAATAGACTGGTTAAGCAAGGACGAGCTTGTGCATGAGCTTGCCATCCGGGGCTTTTCCCCAGAAACGGTAGACAGCATGCGGGAAATGTTGAGAGTGACGTTGAAAGCGGAAACAGCGTTGGAAACATCCTTCAAGAAATCACTTATCCGTTCGATTTCGCGACGGATTTTGGGAAGCTAACCGCAAAGGTTTCTGAAATTGGAGAGTTGGTTGATAGAGTACCTGGGGACAATTCTTGTTTGGAATTTATTAAAGCAAGGCATAAGAACAAATTTGATTTCACCCGTCTCGGAAAGATGCAAGTTGAGCTAAGGAATGAGCAAGAAAACGCAAAAAAGCTTAGTAATCGTTTGATTCTGGGAATGGGGACTTTAGCGGAGAATACCGAAGATAAAAATAAAGAAGTGGCGCTTACTGGCGATGAGGAAGTAGTGGCTAAATGGGACTTGAAGTTCAGTGGGGATTCCGAAGACTCCGTTAACGCTTGCCTCGAGCGAGTAGAGGAATAGCGTCAGGCCCGGGGGCTGACTAAGCAGCGACTTTTCAGAGCTGCAATGGATTTGTTTGATTCGCGAGCCCTTATTTGGTTTCGGCCCAGCGCGGACTAGTTGGCTGCTGTGACGTGCTGGTCAGAGAATTGAAAGCGGAGTTCTTGCTACCGCACTACGAAGACAGTCTCTGGGTCGAGATTCGTAAACGAGCCCAGGGTGAAAGCGAGTACATTGGGGTATTGTGGTAGTAATGGGGCGTCTGTTCAGCAGATTGAAGGCGAGCTGCTCGGAGGAGGAGAAATTGAGAACACTTCAAAGAAACATCGCTCCATTCCTTTAACAGCAGCTATGTCTGACGCATGTGCCATCTATATTCGAGTTAGTGTGGATAGGACGGAGGTTGTATGCTACGAGGGCGTCAATGACAGTGTTTGTACCTCCTTACCCGCGATCGAGGCGGTATTTAGAACCGGAATCAGCCTACGTGGGAACCGAGTAAATAGAACAGGTGGCAGCGTTGACCGGCCGTGATCACTTACGGTGCTGAATTTTCCGAGGGGGAGCACATTTCTCGAAGGGATGTTCTGAGCCTACGCGATGTTTTGATTGTAGTCGGCAGGAAGCTATGCAATCCAGATAACCAAACTGTCAGACGAGAGCCAGCGGGCTGAAAGGTCAAGCTCGACCAAGTACGCATGGATCGGGAAATGACCGTTGTGCTCGTTAAGTGGCCGAGCGAACAGGATGCCAAAGCCGGAACGAAGGAGTCATCAGTCGAACGTAGGTGAAGGGTAATCCCGATAGTCGCCCACATTTACAAGTGAGGGTCAAGGGCATCGTTTTGGAGGGCCTGCTGGTCTCGGGGCAAATTGCACGACTCTAGGGGGGAAGAAATGAGTTTAGCTTGGTAGAAAAGGTGTTACTCTAACCCAGAATAAGATCCAAGAGGTGTGGCTTGCTTATGGTGAAATGTGCCAGGTAGCGGGGATGGCGAGGGTGTAGTTTGAGCCAAACGATCAACGTCACGAGCAAGACGTGCTAGTGATACCCTCGATTCCATAGAAGTTAATATTGGGCATTGATTTCTGGAAATGCTGCGGACTAGTTCTCAACATGAAGGGAAAGCAGTGGACTTCTGTCGCAACTGTAGAAACAATGACCGGAAAGACGCTGCGGAGCCGGTCTAATTTGTAAATAAGCGAGGCGTAGATTCCGTCACAGCTGTTAGAGGAACAATTCGCGCTGATGAGAGATGTACTGGGCTGCACAAAATTGGTGCGTCACGTTATTAATAATCCTATAAAGCAAAGGTATTATCCTGTTTCTCCAGCTGTACAAAATCAGATTAACTTCGTGTTAAATGAAATTATCAGAATGGGTGTGATCCTGTCTGATATTATTGATACGGAAGAAAGACGGATCGTTGAGATTTTGTGTTGGTTTTAGGAAGATGAATGCGGTGTCCAAAAAGTTGGCATACCCGTTGACATCTCCGTAACCATTGACAAACTTGGGAACGCGAACACATCACAACAATACACAGACTTCACTGTGCCGGGGAGAGGGTTATTTCATTTTAGACGGATGCCTTTTGGTCTTCATAGCTAGAGGGCCACCTGAAAAATGTTAATCGACAACTTATTGGGGCCCATACTCAAACCTCTCATCTTTATTGATCTGGACGACATCATTGTGGTAACCGAAACGTTGAAGCGGCACATGGAGGTCTTGTGAAAGGTTTTTGTACGGTTGAAGGAGGTAGGCTAAGAGTGTTCAAAAAAAATGCGAGTTCTGCAGGGCGCAGCTTAAATACTTAGGTTACTGGTGGACAAAGAAGGTCTCCCCAAATATCCAAAGAAGGTTAAGGGCGTTAACGGTTTCCCTCGGCCAGATTCGGTAAAACAAGTCAGGCAACTGCTGGGAATGGTCTCCTAGTACCGTCAATTTATTCCTGGTCACGCAACGATGGTGGCACTCCTTAGCGATCTGCGGAAAAAGGGTCGTAAGATCTTGTGGGCTGATGATTGTGAGCGGGCGTTCGACGCTCTTAGACAGAAACTTACGACGGCCCAGATTTCGACCTTCCTTTCAAGGTTCAAACGGATGCTTCTGATGAAGGGATAGGAGCGGTTCTTTGCCTTTATTGTGATGTACTTCATTGTGATCAGTGAACATCATTCTCTTGTCTGGCTCAATAAGCTTAAGGACCCAACCGGCAGATTGGCGAGGTAGGTCGTATGTCTACAGCAATATGATTGAGGAGGGTTCGATCAAGAATAATTGAGTTGAGTTAGAGAGTGAGTCGCGGAGGGTTCAAGAATAATTGAGTTGAGTTAGAGAGCGAGTCGAGGAGGGTTCGATCAAGAATAATTGTATTTAATACAATTGTGCTGAATCAAAAAGAAAAAGGTGGATGTTTACAAGAATCGTTAATTTGGAACCAGATAGGCAATAAAATAACACCTGGTGACGAGTCCAGTAACGCAGCGGTGTGACCAAACCGATTATTTACCAATTTATTTGGTCATTCAAATCATCACCATCGGGAGATTTTGACACAATAGTGGATAGCGACAGCGAATATCATCTCGTTAATTGGCATTTGTTTGCAGCGACATTTGCTCTGGATTTAAGGTAGAGTTGCAGCGACTTTTGCTCTGGATTTAAGGTAGAGTTGCAGCGACATTTGCTCTGGACTTAAGTTGAAGAAAAGGAAGTGGGAACGTTGATGAAGAACAGCATAAGCAAGCATCTCGAGGCCTTTTCTTTTCTCTTGTACGACCACAATGGTCGGCTTTATTCAGTGACTGTATTTTCAAGATTTCTTCCTTGTAAGCACGAAGAAAGAAGAACCGAATAAGCAAGCAACTCGAACGAAGTACGAGTTTTGGATCGACGGACTGCATCCAGAGGGGGCCCCCACAGGTAGTTGTTTGTTTGTTTCTATTATTATTATATTGTTACAAGGTTGATTTTCCATGAATAATATTGTGTAATGTAATTCAAACGAATCGTTGGTGAATTTAATTGATTGCTTGATAAAAGGAAAGTGACTCTCCAGACAGTGAAGAAAAAAAAGTGACTCTCCCTAGAGTAGAGTATTTGGTTAGAGTAGAGTATTTGGTTCTCGTAGGTAAACAAAAAAAAATATATATAGATACATTTTTCCCTCATTATCCGTGAGGCTACGTCTCGTTCCGTAGCCGAGGGAACGCAATAGAAATTGAACGAGTGGCGCTGTTCTTTACCACGACCGTCTTTGTGGTCGGGCAAAATCTTCGAGCGTTCCCCGCGGTATTGCGTGACAGATTAAGAGGTGATTCACCGAAAGGGGAAGGAGTATGTCGTGCCGGATGCATTTTCTCGAGCAATCGAGTAGGTGGGTGATGAAGCGAATCCTCATGGAATAGAAAGGTGGTTTGAGAGGATGGTATTGCGGAACGATCCTCAAAAATTTGCCAATTGAAAGGTGATAGGAAATGCGCTGTGGAAACATGTCCTGAGTCATAGAGGCATTGGAGAGATCCACCCAGTTTGGAAAAGAGTAGTTCCGAGGACAAAAAGAGCTAGCATACTAAACTGGTGTCATAACGACCCAAAAGTTGGACACATGGGTGTTACGCGAACATTTTCACGCATTGCACAGAACTACTATTAGTCACGAGTGCGAGGGGACATTCAAGGTTATCTACGGAGATGTAAGGAGTGTCTAGCTTGTAAGGTGGAGAGAAAAACACCGATCGGCTTGATGGCCAGTAGGGCTGGCGAAGCCAAATCACCCTTGAAAATGGTTAGTATGGATCAATTGGGACCATTACCTAGATTGACGCGGGAGTACACCCACATCTTGACAAGTAGTATCATCTTGACAATGATACCATATGATACATAGTATTCCATAATACTACCAGTACAGACAGCGACGGCATCAGCCATTTTCCGTCTGCTGGAGGAAAATGTCTTTTTGGTTTACGGAGTCATGGATCAAGTACAAAAGGTTACGACATGAGCATGACCACACCTATTCGTGACGAAAAAGGATGCAAACACGCCTACAAAACATCCAGAATTAGACGGTTTTTAGGTGAATGGAGAGTACTGTTTTTGGTTGTGTCCAAATCTATCTGTTAATGAGAATGTTAATGAGTTTATTGGATGTTACAAGCCTAGGCAGACGGGCGCTTAAATTGCTGATTTGAAATGGAGAAATTGAAAGTACTTGAAGTGTACGTTGCCTTTTTGATGCTCTAACTAATTAAGTTAGAGTACAAATGGCGCAAGATCGACGTTTAAATTGTTTAAATACATGACTTTTACAAAGAAATTCTTATAACTTCGCATAGTTTAATTGCGAGCTCATTCAAGAATAAACGACTAAAGGTAAAGTATCATTAAGCGATATTTAAATAAATTTTAATTTCGTATTTTAACGATGTTCAGTTAGAACTACCATATGATACACAGCACTTAAATGATCATTTATGATAAATAATCATTTAGGCAGCGCTGTATGTCTACTATTTATACAATGAAAACAAAAAATCAATACAATTCATACACTCGACTATTTTTCCATAATTCGCCAGTCTCCAGTACGTGACGAAATAGGATGCAGCGCCGAACAGCGACCACCCATTGTCGTTATCTTGTTTCCTTGCTTCATGTTACGTAGTAGCTAGGATCCTGATATGTGACAATAAGGTCCAGTTCAAGGGAAAATAATTTTAAACGGTAGTGGAAGAATACGGGGTATGCGTATGCTACACCGCGCTATATCACCCCCAGACCAACCCATCCGAGAGGCATAACCAAGATATTAACTACACGCTGAGGTGTTGCGCCTCAGAGAACAATCGCTCGTGGGACCAATACCTGCTTAAATTGCGTGCGCATTGTGAACATACAAGCACGAGGCTACGGGTTTCACCCCTTACTTTCTTAACTTTGGTAGGGAGATGATTACATTCCGAGAGAAAGTAGAGCCACCTGCAGGCGCGGGTAAAGTTTTTTCTCCTCTGAGGAACGCGGGGGTGATGGATAAAAATAAAAAATGAGGTCGATCGGAGAATGAGAATGACAAAGCGCTATGATCTTCACCGACGAACAGAGGACATTCAGGTGGGTGAAAAGGTGTGGAAAAAGAATTATGTGCGGCCAGATGCCAGCAAAAACTTTCCAGCTAAACTGGCTGTTTAAGCCAAATATTTTACGAACATTTAAACGAAACAAGATATTCGAATGAACAAACTCAACTAAATAATCACACCGACAATTCAAAAATAACCCGAGCAACAAGAAAATAGCGAAACGATATTTAAAAACTCTAGCGCACCTGAACCGCTCGAAACACTAATGTTCGAAGAACAGTAGAAGAATCGTGCACGTTTTGAGTGCATACTCCACCACATGTGCTACTGATTACGGCCAAACTGTTTCAAATGCCACGTTTTACTTTGGTCTCAAGAATGCATTATAACTCATATGGTGGAAGGTTTCAGATATTACCACTGGCATGAACTTCAACGTCTATGAGAGCAAAACACGGGTTAATTATATTCGTTATCAGTTGCTTATTTCACATAATTTTGAAAGCAGCATCTCATATAACATCAATGAAGAAAATGCTCAGTGCCTGCAGCACTGTAACTGAAGTTGGTGTTTGGGGCTGCGATCCGAAAAATTTGCAGAACTTTGGGAATTGAAACTTTGGTTATTTATTTTCATTGTAAATGTTTCCGGTATGAATACTAACTGTAAGCATTTATTGATACAAAAGTAGCACAACTGACTCGTGCTGGCAACCTTCTGCCAGTATCAAAGCCAAGAATATATCACATCTGCTTCACGTTGTTATATTACATTCGAAGTTATAGGAGTATAAAAAAATTAAGGGTTACTTGCAGCGAGTTTTTTCAAATAATCGAAAACTTAATATTTGCTATTTATTGTCACTACAATATCATTACCATTTGAAAATTCTACGATAAAACCGCTTAATAAAGATATTGCAATTAAACACAAAACCAACAATAGCTGGCAGCCCTATCATGGCTTTTCAACCAAATTTGGCCTGAATAATGTTTATGATAGGTTTCATTAATTGTATGAAATTCGTATTGATTTCATGACTGCACTGGAAGTTATAGGGCAAAAAGTTTTATTTTCCTGAGCGGATTTTCAAAACCAAAGACACAAAAATTACCATAGCTGGCAGCACCAATCAAATTTTTCAACCAAATTTCCACCAAAAAGAGTTTAGAGTAAGGTTCAGCTACTGTGTCAATTTCATGAAAATCTGGTAACTTATTCACATTTCATAGGGCAAAAAGCAAGTTTTTTTTCTTTGTAGTTTTTCAAGATGGCACCACTGGCACAGAGTTGCCCACAATTCAAAATCGCTTCTATCAGATCTGGTCCTACTTAAGTCCAATGCATTCTGTAAATTTATATTTATTTATCAACCAAGCAAGGTACAAGTAACATAAACAGTAAAAAAAGCAAAGTTGTAAATTACGAGTACATAGAAACAAAACGAAAAATTAAATAAAATAATTAACAAAATAAATCAATAATAAATTAATAAATAACAAATAAATAAAACATTGTCATATAGCTTAGGATTAAGGGTTACGGATGGCTTGGAAAAGGGAAGATTTGAAGGATAATTTTGAGACTGTTGGAGAATACAGATTACTTATGCTATTGAATATCCTGCAGCATCTATTTATCGGCTCATTAGCTGCGTAAGTAGTGGAGTGTGGATATTCCTTAAGTAAACGGGAGGACCTGGTATTTCTTACAGGGTTATTCAACACAATTTTGCTATTCAGGAATTCAACTTTGATGACGCCTCTAATGACGTCAAATGTGAAGCAGGCCGAAATCATCTTTCTTCTAGATGCAAGTGTTAATAAGTTTAGATGACCCAGTCGAAACTCATAAGGAGGAAGGGTATTAAAATCGTAAGGGCTGTATAGTTCTCTCAATGCGAAAAGTAAGAATTGCTTTTGTATGGACTCGAGCCTGCTACTGTGGGTTTCAAAAGCCGGATTCCAGCAAATGGAAGCATATTCGAGAATGGGGCGTACAAGAGAGGTATATAAGGATCTTGTGACCCACAGGTTACGAAATTCTTTGGCACGTCTTTTGATGAAGCCTAGCTGTTTGTTCGCACGGGAAAGTATTTTATCATAATGCAAGGTGAAGCGGAGTCGCTCATCCAAGACAACACCAAGGTCGACAACGTTATCAACTCGAGCTAACAAATTATTCCCGAGGAAGTATGTGTTATGTGAGACGGTGCATTTTCGGGAGAAACTTATAACTTGGTACTTAGCAATGTTGAGAGAGAGCTTGTTTTCATTGCACCAATGGTCAAGTGAATCAAGTTTGGATTGGAGAAAGAGTGCATCGGATTTAGATTTAATGATATGATAGACTTTGAGATCGTCGGCATAAACTAGATGAGGTACATTTGCTAGGGCGTCAGATAGGTCAGAAATAAATATATTAAAGAGAAGTGGGCCCAGATGGCTACCTTGTGGTACACCAGAGGTAGCAGAGATATTTTTCGATAAGAGTCCTTGAAATTTTACCAGCTGAGTTCGATTTCCAAGGTAAGAATTCAGCCAGCTAAGCAAAGATCCACCAAGTCTGAATTTCAGTAGCTTTAGAATTAAGTTAGGGTGGTCAACTGTGTCAAAAGCTTTGCTAAAGTCTGTATAGACTGCGTCAATTTGGTATCCTTTCTCCATTTTACATAGGACTTCTGAGATTGGGACTGCCAAATTTGTGGTAGTTGAGCGACCTTTTTTAAAACCATGTTGTTGCTCGTTCAGACGGGAGTCAACAAGTGGAGAAAGTTTATCGTAGACAATCTTTTCAAAAAGTTTCGGAATAGAAGATAGGATGGCAATACCTCTATAATTTCCGATACAGCGTCTATCACCATTTTTGAATATGGGTGTGACATCTGAAAGTTTCCAACGGGATGGGAAAACTCCAGACGAAAGTGATCTGTTGAAAAAGATATGAAAGGGAGTTATAAGCTGCTCTACACATTTGCGCAAGAAAGTTGGAGGAAGAAGATCTGGCCCTGGACCTTTGTTGCAATCGAGTTCCGAAATAGCTTTACGTATTTCGTCACGTGTAATTTCTAAGTGGCTGATAAAAGCTGTAGCAGTGGAATGAGAGGAAGGGAGATGTGAGTTTGATGAGTCAGTAGCAATAAAAATATTCTGGAAATTATCTGCGAATAAATCACAAATCTCATTAGGAGAGGAAGAAGTGATATCATTAAAGAACATCGACGATGGATAACCAGTAGTTTTTCGCTTCACATTTACAAAATCATAAAATTTTTTCGGGTCGCGGATTATATTTTCACCTGTTGCCTTAATGTAATTGTCATAAGCCTCGTGAGACTTTGCCAGAAATTGCTTAGCAGTTTCATTATATTCATCCCTAATAGCAGAACTAACGTCGATATTGTTTTTAATCCGCTTATAAAGTTTGTTCCTTCGATTTCGCAAATGCCTAAGGTCCCTATCAAGCCATGGCTCAGACAGTTTCTTCTTTTTTTTTATCTTAGGTACATATCTTTCAACGGCGTCAAATATATTGTCATAAAAAATGGAAATGGCTTCCTCAAGATCTGACGTTGAAAGAGTATTCGGCCAATCTATAGAGTCAAGGTGATGGTGAATGCTTTCATAATTAGCATTAAGAAAGTCATATACAATTGAATTATTGTACGCTCTAAAATAAATAGAATCAGAAGTGGGAAGTTCAACTGATAGTGCAGTGTGGTGTAAACTATTTGAAAAAAGATGTTCTGCATCATCAGTTGGACTTACCACTACCTCGTCATAGGCGTTTGTAAATACAAGATCCAACCAATGACCGTTTTGGTTGGGAGTTGGAGAGACTTGCTGCAAATCGTTGCCATAAAAAGTACTCGCAAGGTTGAAGTCATTGGAATCTGAGAGGTTAACAGGGAGAAGAAATGCGTCGTTTTCATCGGGGATAAAACGTAAATTGGGACGATTGAAATCCCCTAGGAATATTATTTTGTCTTTTTCATTCAGAGATGTTGTAATGGAAAATATTAATTCACAGAAATGGTTGTAAACTGATTCGTCCGATCTGGGTGGGATATAGGCCAAACTAATGTAAAGGAAATTGTTATTCAAAGAAACACGAATAACAAGGTGTTGGAACAATACATTGGGGGTGATGTCAATAATCTCACTTGAAATAGTGTTGTTAACTGCCAGTAAAACCCCACCGCCTCGCGATTGACCTGTGGAAGAATAGTCGCGATCATTTCTGTAAATTGTCCAATTGCTATCAAGGATCTCTTCATTCTTATGGGAGTCATTTAACCAAGTTTCAGTGAAGGCGAGTAAACTAAAGTGGCAGGATTTTGCGTCAAGATATAATTTATTCAATTTGCCTCTCATACCACTACAATTGTGGTAAAAGAGTCTGAGTCCATTGAAAGAAGGGGTTATGTTAAGACAAATGCCTAACAGAGTTGACTGCTTTTCGACGAGAAGCAGTTGTCATTAAATTGTCAATAGTGGCAGTATTCGTAGTTGCCTCGATAGAGGCGACATAAGAAGTTAGGTGGCTAGAGGATAAAGAGGAGCTAACATTGTTTGCATTTTGTTGAGAAGAAACGGAAGCATCAGTAGGACGTGGAATTAATGAGTTCTTACGGGTAGAAGCAATATTCAGCTGTATGTGATTATTGGTTCGTGAGGTCCCGTGAACAGAAGTTTTTGATGCTAAAAATATAGGTTAACTGGGAGAGGGTTACCGTTCTTGTCCGACATTCAATTTTCAAAGTTTTACTTTGAAAGTGTAGATAAAACATAAGATTTGTATACAGATTGGTTTTATTGTAAGAAACGGACATTTTTTTGAATATTCGATGGTTTGATTGTTTTCACTTCCAATTTTTATTTTTTCAAATTTAAGACACCAAAATTATCATAGCTGGCAGCTCCAACCGAACTTTTCGACCAAATTTCTATCAAACGTGGTTTAAAGTAAGGTCCAGCTACTGTGTGAGTTTCGTCAAAATCGAACGATTCAATCAGAATTTATAGGGCTAAAAGCAGTTATCTTTTTTAGTGATTTTTCAAGATGGCACCACTGGCACAGAATCGCCCACATTTCAAAATCACTTCTATCAGACCTGGTCCTATTTAAGACCCATACATTCTGCAAATTTCAATCAATTCTGCTCATCAGATCGTGAGTTTCCGTGAACAGAAGTTTTTGATGCTAAAAATATAGGTAAATTGGGCAAGGGTTACCAGGCGTGCCCGTTATACCATATCAAATTTTATTTTTTGTCTATGTAAACAAAGCACAAGATTTACATATGAGTGGCTTGTTTTTGAAGAAGCGGCATTTTTTCAAGAGAAACGATGATTTGGAGGTTTTCACTTTCAGTGCCTGCTTTAGCTACAGGGTTGCCAGCACGCTAATTAGCTAACCACACAAATCTACAACTAAGTAATGCAAATATGTCCTGAAAATTTCGTAATGATTGAATAGCTCTGTCAAAAGTTATCGCAATTTAAAAATTTTCAATTTTTCCCGTTCTCTTTTTAGGCACCCAGCGCACACATGGGGTTAAAAAATTCCAAAACATTATCTGATTCACATGTAAAACTTGTTCGAAATTTATTTCGTCAACTTTATTTTTGCGAAAATTATTTTTATACGAAATAATAGGTATATTAAAAATATCACTTAAATGGCCGCCCGCGTCAAAAGGTTAACAATAACTGACATTTAGTGAAACCTGGACCTATTCTGCATATACACCAATGTATCCTGAAAGTTTCAGTTGAATCGGATGGCGCGTTCCCGAGATTATCTCACTGAAATTTTTTGATGATATATATATATATATATATATATATATATATATATATATAAATATATATATATATATATATATATATATATATATATATATATATATATATATATATATATATATATATATATATATATATATATATATATATATATATATATATATATATATATATATATGGAAATATGAATTTTTGGCCGAATCGATTTTAATACTAATGTTCTTCGAACATTAGTAAAAATGCGAAGCGATAACGCTCGAAAAATTCAACTGACTGGTTTTCATTAAGAAAGTCTATCTTTTTCTCGAAGGAAAATTTCGGTTTTTTTTTAACAATTTGATTAGGCTATTACGATGTTAGTTGAATAATTGTAATACATATCATCTGACCCCATGCTTCGTCAAACTGAGCCAAGACAAGACCCAAGTAAGATTCGATATATCCACACCATCCATTTGATGATTAGTGTTTTTATTTTCTTTTCCATGTTGTAATCGAACACTGGCTTTTGCGTATGTCAGTCCTCTTACGTCGCCAAAGAAGTCGGTGTGGAGTTACGAGCTGGTAGACGCAAAAGGCGCAGACACTTGGCATGCAAAAGACCTCGAAAGGTATGTCGAAAGCTCCAAAAGCATCTCGGTTGATGCACGATTCAGCAAAGTTGAACCAATTCAGGGTCTTATGTTGAACTAGCTCGGTTATTTGTTTCATACATAGCTTGATATACGGTGGTGGTCTAGGCTTTAAGTTATAAGGTTATAGTTAAAATTCGGTGAAGGGTATTATTATAAGATAAAGGATAAAAAGAAGAAGAGACAAAGGGGTAATTTAGTGAGATAAGATACAGAAAATTACCTAATAGGCGACGGCAATGATTAATCAGAAGCCGGGTAGATCATTCCTATTCAATTCCTTTATTAAGCCCGTTATGGAGGTGATCCGTCATGTTAAATTGTCCGAATTAAGGATGCCCACGCTACGGGCAAATATTTTCCAGATTTAGATGATACGGGGATAACAGTTTAGTCATAGATAAGGAAGGGGTCGTCCAAAAACTAAATCAGTGAAACATGCTGCGATCATAGGAGATTTGTCATCGATAGGCAAAGGAACGTAAAAAGTAATCACTACCAACTCCGGGAATCGCCAAAACAATTGTTTTCCGGTTTTTCTATGTACTTGAATTCCCAGACTTTACGCGGAAGTCAATATACAGCTATTCCGAAGTACTCCCAATTGACCCCGCGGACATTTTAAACTGCCAAAAAGCTCCTTCTATCTCCAACAAAAAAAAATTAAAACCGGAATTGGAACTCGAAATTATGAGTAACGTTGGTAGAAGATTGATTGAAAATCACCGGGTTATTCTCTGAAGAAGGGGGTGATGCTACGTCAGCGAATAATTCTATGTGACAAATGTGCTAGGGAAAACCTATGGAAATATAAGATAGCTAAAGAAAGGCAAATAAATCTGAGTAGGAAATATATAGGCAGTATAGCCAGCTAAATTGCGATCAGTCAATTTTCGCCAATCCAACATAAATTACACCAGGCTACTTCTGAAATCAAGACCTTCCATCGACACAACACAAAACTTTATTCTTTTTTCGTTCTCTTGTCAAACGCTGGCCGTGCTCCCAACAATCAAAACTACGATACCAATCTGGACCTTCCACGCGACTTATCGCTGAAAACTCTATAAGAAGAACCAAACCGGGCTGACAGCGAAACCGCAAAATAAGAACATCTCAACAAGCATTATGGATATCGCGAAACGTCAAAAGCGGCGATGCCTTGAACTGTGATCAGTGACAGGAAGGCCGCCAAGTGGCTGGGCACAATAATAATTCCGGCCAACAGGAAAGATCCGGAAGACTGCGCTTTAACTGTCGGGCAATATAGTTAATGAGGGAATCATCCAGCTTGACATATCTAAGTGCAAGAGTACATTGCACCCAGATACAATAAAACATGAGATGAGAAGAAACCCCGCTGAAGCGGTAGATTGACCAGCCACCGAGGTAAGGTGAAAAGCCAGAGGCCATGAGAAAGCCTCTTCTTGACAAGGTCGAGGTATGCGCAAGCCGCGTTGCCGTTGGATCAGAATTCTGATAAAACTTTCACTTTATTTCTTAACTTTCATAAAACGAGGTGTATTGACGTGAAATTTGGGGAGATTGTCGAGAATTACATGAGTGGTGTATCAATTTTTTGCGTGATACCTCATCTTATCATCGGGAAAGAATCGGTGAACGACTACACCAGACGTGGCGAGTTGAAAGATCATCTGGGCAACAGCAAGACATCGACTTTCTGTGATTCATCTTGTCATAAGGGAAGAACCGACGATTTAATGGCGGAAATACACTTTTCTCGAAACATGGCAAATGTTGACAAAGCGAGTGTATAAATGGTCTTCTCGTCTATTCTCGGCTGTTTTTTTCATGGCGAGCACGCGTGTGTAAAGGGCTTCCTCGTCGGCTCTTGTCTGTTTTCGGAAGGGATTATGAGAATTTTATGGCTGTGCCTGAGTGTTCATGGCCGTCTCGTTCTATCTCGAAGCCGCTGGAAACGAAGTCGGTTTTACGCATCGAGTCAAAGGGATTTGAACAGAAGTCTGCCGCTCCGATGATATTTACAAAACTATTTGATGATAAGATGCATTATATCGGACAAGATGCGTGCGTACGGATGGGTACAAGGCACACTGTGCAAAAATTTTAAGCATATCTTAAACTTGATATTACCACTTAAATTTCACACCATGCAGAAAGGTGCGAATTTCAAGTGAACAAATATGCATATCGTGTAGGTAGAAGGGTATCCT
The DNA here is from genome assembly GCA_947369275.1 of Nemotelus nigrinus. Classification (NCBI taxonomy): domain Eukaryota; kingdom Metazoa; phylum Arthropoda; class Insecta; order Diptera; family Stratiomyidae; genus Nemotelus; species Nemotelus nigrinus. The sequence goes on along the minus strand of OX376373.1, from coordinate 104,339,252 downwards.
TTCATATATACGCCATGCTCACCCTGTCTTGCTGAACGTCTTGTCGAATGTATTGCCGGATGCCACGTCCTATGTATGATAGCGGCATAAGTGTTGAATACCCATCTGTAGGCGGCGACGATTTCGACGGTGGGAGTGTGATATAAGGCCAATGATTCATACAGCGGTTTTCAGAAGCGTCTATTGAGTCAGTTCAGTTAAAAATTACATCGGAGTATCATATAGACGCTTGTGAAAAAAGTAGTGGTGCATACATGCATATGGGGCATTTCACGTGAAGCGGACAAATATGGAGTTAAAATGGCTACTGCCGGTTAAAAATGTTATTTTTCCAAACCTAAATTTGAAAGGAACAGTTGATTTTCTATAACCATCAATATGTTTAATATTTTTTAAATTTCTTTATAAATCTCGAAATCGGTTTCCGAAAAAACCGTTCATCAACTTCTTCAATTTTTCAGAAGCCCATAACTCGGCAACTAAACCTCATAGAAAGAAAATTTTGTGTATCCACATTTATATCCTCTAGAAGTACTATTATGCGCAATATGAACAAAATCCAGAACCTCGACTTTTCTTCGTTGTCCGCTACACGTGAAATGCCCCATATGTATATGTATACATATACACTCAAAACAAATGTTGGTTGAATTTTACCCTTATAATAGTAGGAAACTGGTTTCCTACTATTAAAAATGTAAATTTACAAAAGTGCGTAAAAAGAATATTTTTTTACGACCAAATGGTGTAATTTTACCCTAAACAATGATGCAATTTTATGGGTTTGGCGCAAAGGTGAATAGCAAACTAGTAAATTTACACTCTTTTTGCTTCAGTTTATAAAAAGCTGTGTATTCTTCAGCTGATATGACGTAAAAGCAAAAAATGCACATCGAATGTGTAAAAAAATTTGTGATTCGTTATTTTAAACGAAAAAATGAATATATATCCTATTATCAAAGTATTAATTATAGACCCACTTTTTAGAGTGTATGTATAAACATATATATGTCTTTATAAGCATATGAATTTTGGGCAGTGATGTTCTAGTTTTCTTTGAAAATCTGTAATTGCTTACTTTTAGAAACTAAGTACCCACATATGTTTCATTTTCCAATACTGTATCCTACGCATTTTTCAAAAATCAATTTTCTTATCAGATGTTCATTCCGATATCTCATGCATTCAGTTATGCATCCAGAAAATTACAGCTCGATCGGATTTCTCAGCTATTAATCCAGTGAAATTTCCATATAAAGATGGCAAAACTTCGGAAAAATTAAGGGAAAGCTGAATTTTGGTGTGAACCTTGATATTGGCGTGTTGAACAAAATGTCAAAAGTCCTTATCGATCCGATTGCTGCGTTACTTTTTATACGGGGTCAAAGATCACCAAAAGTTACCTTTCCTAAATATCTCAGTAACGGTCACGTCTACGGAAAAACCATATATGACGAATTTGTAGCTGAAAAAATTTCAAACAAAAAAGACTTGAAAACATTTTCTTGTAACCATATCCGTTTTTGAGATATATTGTTCTAAACATTTGTAACTAACAGCATCCGCTTCCTCAACGGCATATTGATATTATCCGATTTTGATAACGACTTGGAATGTATGTGAGTTGGTTTAAGAGGCTCATAAAAAAAACATGTAAGCAAATTTATCTACCACACTCTAGGGTAGATGAAAAAGTGTGCTCCGAAAAGTTACCCCCTCCTCTTTGCCATAAAATGGTATCACTGAACTTCCATCCCCAATCTTCAGGGATGAGCTCGTTGCCTACTCGTTGCCCACTGTTAAACAATATAACATAACTAGATTGCCCTGCCAATTGCCTATTCTTGACATCGCAGGACCACCCCCACACCCACACCCTTCAGTTGTCAACTTTCCGTAGCACACTTTTCCACTTAGCCTGGAGTGGGGTAGATACATATGTTCGGATATATGTTTTTATGAGTCTTTTAAACAAAGAATAACAAACTCACAAACATTCCAAGTCGTAATCAAAATTGGATAGTAACATGCCCACTGAATATACTCACGGGTGGCGCATAGTCGAGATGGCATCGAGGTTGGGTTTGGTGGTGTTGAATACGGGCTCAACACCAGCATTCCAAAAGCCATGCTTTGGCGAATCTATTCCCGATGTCACCATGGAGATTGGAGAGACTTGCGGCACTCGTCAGCGATTGGAATGTGATGGATGATTAGACTGCAAGTGATCATAATAACATCGCTTTTGATAACGCTGAGACCAGGCAAAGATAGCACTGCTCTTTCTGTAAGTGGCAAGGATGGAACGCCGCTAAACTTCAAATGGACGCGATGACCGCATCACCCGTTTCGAGCTTAAAAGGGGAGCCTCTTTTATTTGGGACCCAGTGACTCGTACAGCAGCAGATGCCGCAGCTGACAGAACCATGGGGTGGATTTGCAGAGCGTGTGAGACTTCACTGCCCAAACGTAAACCCTTTCGTAGGAGGCAACATGCGTACTGGTGGAACGATGAAATCACCGAATCGCTTTTGCATGCAGGCGCAGGGCGCAGCAGGCCAGGAATAATCCGGGTGTGGCTGAGCTATTTGCTGCCCACATTGCGGCAAAGAAAGAGCTGACTAAGGCCATCACCAAGAGCAAACGTGCCAAAAAGCAGGCTCTTTGTGAAAAGGTCAACTCAGGCCGCTGCATGCGGCCTAGCACTGGATGCGGCATCCATGGAGCGTATTGTTGGTTTGCTGTTCTCATCATCGTGCACCAGGTAAATATTCCTCCCTTTACGGACGAGGAGCTGAACAGTGCAGTATCCAGGATGAAAAACCGGAAGGCTCCGGGTCCTGCTGGGGTACCGGCCGAGATGTTCAAAAATGTGGCGGAGAGCCAACAAAATACTGGATACTGGATTTGTATAATTCATATTTAGTCGCGGGGTGGTTCTTCCCGTTGCGGTGGAAAGTAGCTCAACTGGTACTTGTAGACAACGGAAAGGGTAGCCTGGGCAATCCATCAGCATACCGCCCACTGTGCATGCTGGATACCGCGGCTGCTCTCAGCAGTGAGATCTGCTGGTGATCTTTCTTGCAGGCAGCTCGACTTCCAGAAAGGACATTCAACAATTGATGCTATCTCAAAGGCTGTTCTAGCTGTAGCAAGAGTGAAAGAGGCATGCTATCAAGCCACACCGGTCGTCCTGCTGGTAACGCAGGACGGACAAAACGCTTTCAACTCAGCGAGGTGGACAGACATCCTCCGGGCCCTCTAGCAGACGTTCCGTATCACTGACTATCTGCAAGCTTAGATGCGGGATTACCTCAGAGACTGCTAGGTGCTCTACGACACCGTCGAAGGAGTCAAAAGAGTCGCATAAGGGTCGCTTATAGGACTTCACCTTAAGAACATCATGTAGAATGATCTGCTGCACCTGGAAATGCCTGCAGATGTGTCTCTGGCAGATTACGCTGATGACATCGCATTGATAACCACTTCCATATATGCCAAATTCGCTTCATTTAGACTTGACCAAGTCATGAGGAGGGTGGATTGGTAGATGACTAAACACGGCTTCCAGCTGGAAGTCTCTAAAACAGAGATTTTTATGCTGACGAAGCGGAGTATACCAGCTGTCATACCCATGACAGTTGGCTCCGTTGAGGTCCAGACCAGCAAGTCAGTCAGGTATCTAGGAGTGACCCCGGATGCCAAGCTGATGTATTGGGATTATATCCGCCGGGTATGTAACAGGGCTCTAGTAGTCATCACTTCGCTAAGTAGGCTAATGACCAATGTCGGTGGACCCAGTGAAACGCGACGGAGGCTATTGATGATACCGACCGATTCCATCTTGCGATATGTAGCCGAAATCTGGGGAGAAGTTCCGGAAACGCATTGCAGTCTCCAGTGCAAGAGTGCCCAGCGTATCGCCTGTAGCTACTGCACGGTCTCAGAAGAGGCTGTGATGGTGGTATGGGGGAGTAATTCCGATCGACCTACTAGCACAAGAATGCAAAAAAGGGTACCTCTTTTGCTCAGAGCTGGGCAGAACTGAGGCGCACGCACGTACACTTACTTTCCAACTTTGGTAATAACATTGGAGTGAAAGTGCTGAAGGACGCTGGATAGCTAAGCTGATTAGCCTCATTAAGCCTTGGCTTAACCGGAGCAACGAAGAGGTAAACTTTTACCTTTGTCAATTCTTGACAGGGCGCGATTACTTCTGGAAATATCTTAACAGAATGAGTAAGGTGGTCACACTGTACTGCCGGTACTGTGTGACTGAGCTCGACGATGCTCAGCACACATCGCGGATGCAACGTTACGAAATGAGGAAAACTGGCGCGCAATCTCAAAATATGCTGAGAAAGTGCTGCGCATAAAGTGGGAGGAAGGTTGCCTTCCCAACGAATGATCTGTGGTAGTTTCTGAAGTCCGTGGCTACCGATTGGTGGGTCAGCACGACTGGGGTGAAGCAGTGCCTAAGCGACTCACTCGGAAGTTCGTGGGCTTATATATGGTCCTTTTTTTAGTGAGTCAAACGTCACATACAACGTGGTGATAGGTCACCCGGTGATCTAGATAGCATCTACACTAAGAAAAAAAAAAACCCTTCACCAAACTACTTTTATTTTGAGCATCAGAAATTTGTTTTCACGAGAACTGGCGACCCGATAAACAGATCAAGCTAATATTCACAGTCTGTATGGAACTTAAATTAAACCATATCTGATAAAAGTAATCTTGAAATGTAGGCAACACTGTGGCAGCGGTGCCATCTTGAAAAATCTCTAAAAAAAACAAACTGCTTTTTTCTCTACAAATTCTGATTCAGTCATCAAAATTTAACCAAATTCACACATAAGCTGAACCTTACTTTAAGCCTCGTGTTAGAAGAATAAGGTTGAAGCTGCCAGCTTTAATATGTTGTGTATCTTGAAACTTAAAAATTCGGTCAGCGAAATTAAGCTTTTTGCCCGATAACTTCCAGTGCAGTCATGAAATCATTTTATTTATTTTATTTTATTTTATTTTATTTTATTTATTAACCAAGCAAGGTACAAGTAGCATGGTGTTTCTTACAGGGCTATTCAACACTTTTTTTCTATTCAGGAATTCAACTATGATGACGCCTCTAATGACGTCAAATGTGAAGCAGGCTGAAATTATCTTTCTTCTAGATGCAAGTGTTAATAAGTTTAGATGACCCAGTCGAAACTCATAAGGAAGAAGGGTATTAAAATCGTAAGGGCTGTATACTTCTCTCAATGCGAAAAGTAAGAATTGCTTTTGTATGGACTCGAGTCTGCTACTGTGGGTTTCAAATTTTACCAACTGAGTTCGATTTCGAAGATAAGAAGTCAGCCAGCTAAGCAAAGATCCACCAAGTTCAAATTTCAGTAGCTTTAGAATTAAGTTAGGGTGGTCAACTGTGTCAAAAGCTTTACTAAAGTCTGTATAGACTGTGTCAATTTGGTATCCTTTTTCCATTTTACACAGGACGTCTGAGATTGGGACTGTCAAATTTGTGGTAGTTGAGCGACTTTTTATAAAACCATGTTGTTGCTCGTTCAGACGGGAGTCAACAAGTGGAGAAAGTTTATCGTAGACAATCTTTTCAAAAAGTTTCGGAATAGAAGATAAGATGACAATACCTCTATAATTTCCAATACAGCGTCTATCACCATTTTTTAAGATGGGTGTGACATATGAAAGTTTCCAACAGGATGGGAAAACTCCAGACGAAAGTGATCTGTTGAAAAAAATATGAAAGGGAGTTATAAACTGCTCTACACATTTGCGCAAGAACGTTGGAGGAAGACGATCTGGCCCTGGACCATTGTTGCAGTCGAGTTCCGAAATAGCTTTACGTATTTCGTCACGTGTAATTTCTAAGTGGCTGATAAAAGCTGTAGGAGTAGAGTGAGAGGAAGTAGGATGTGAGTTTGATGAGTCAGGAGCAATAAAAGTCTTCTGGAATTTATCTGTGAATAAATCACAAATCTCATTATGAGAGGAAGAAGTGATATCATTAAAGAACATCGACGATGGATAACCAATAGTTTTTTGCTTCACATTTACAAAATCATAAAAATTTTTCGGGTCGCGGATTATCTTTTCACCTGTTGTCAATGTAATTGTCATAAGTCTCGTGAGGCTTTGCCAAAAAATGCTTAGAAGTTTCATTATATTCATCCTGAATAGCAGAACTAACGTCGATATTGTTTTGAATCCGCTTATAAAGTTTGTTCCTACGATTTTGCAAATGCTTAAGGCGCCTATCAAGCCATGGCTCAGACAACTTTTTCTTTTTTTCCTAATTTTCGAAGCAAATTAGTATTAAACTCGCTTCGCCGAAAATTCGTCATAGATATAGTATATATATATATATACTCGTCATAGATATAGTATATATATATATATATATATATATATATATATATATATATATATATATTTATATATTTATATATATATATATATATATATATATATATATATATATATATATATATATATATATATATACAGTCATACAAAAAAGTATTCGTACACACATCGTATCGTGCTTTACTGTCCTGCAACAGTTAAAAGAGCTATATTTTTTTAACAAAAAATGTCTCTAACTCTTTTAGCAACACTCTTCTCTTATATTTACTAAAACAAAATACTCTTTTCTGATCGTATCAACAGAAAATTGAGAAACAGTTATGCAATTCCCGCGAATTGAATCAAAAAAGTATTCGCACAGCAGCAATGCTGAAAGAATAATGCCGTTATTCCGTCGACGATAGCGATCATTCGTATTGGGATCAGTCTTGTGATACCTGTCAAGTATTTATCAAGTGTTTTCTATTGTTGTTAAGCAAATTTGTAGTGGATTTTCATTAAATTCTTTATTATGGGACGAAAAGGTAAAGAAACGACAGAAGGAGCAAGGAGAATTATCCTTTCCTTGCACAATCAATGCAAGTCATTGCGTGAAATCAGTGTTATCGTTGGAAGACCACGCTCAACCGTTCAAAGCATCATTAATAGATATTGTGTAACGAAAATTCTTACCAAGATCAGGACGACCAACATTATTAACGGCCAAAGATAAACGCAGTATATGTAGAAAAGTGAGACAACATCCGAAAATTACAGCTTCAGCGATTGCGGCAGAGGTAGAGGAAAAAAATAAAATAGACGTCTCCGCAGAAACAATCAGAAATGTGCTCCGTCGTGCTGGTTACAACTCTCACATAGCTAGAAGAAAATATTACATAAGCGAAAAAAATAGGAAGGATCGATTAGAATTCGCTAAAACGATGCGAAATCATGGAATAGACTTCTGGGAAAAAGTTATATTTGCTGATGAAAGTAAATTTAACATTTTTCAATCAGATGGCTTTTGTAGAGGGTGGCGGAAGCCAAATACCGAACACGATGTACAAAATTTGTGTCCCACTGTTAAACATGGAGGTGGGTCCATATTAGTATGGGCTTGTATGAGCGCTTTTGGAGTTGGTGAAATACACATTATCGACGGTATTATGAACCAGGATGTGTATATAGACATTCTCAAGCAACATCTCCATACAAGTGCTGAAAAAATGGGAATCAGAAATGATTTAATATTTGTCCATGATAACGACCCGAAGCATTCAGCTCTAAAAACGAGACTTTGGCTGCTATATAATACGTCAAAACGGCTTAAAACTCCACCTCAATCGCCTGATGTGAATGCCATCGAGCATTTGTGGGATGTGGTCGAGAAAAAAAATAAAGTTAGCAAAAATAACTAACCGAACCACTTTAAAAGAAGAGATTGTGAAGGCTTGGCGTTCAATCACAGCAGATGTGACAAGGAATTTAGTTGAATCCATGCCAAGACGCTTAAATGCAATTATACAATCTAAAGGCAATCCAACGAAGTACTAATTGCGGTAATTATACAGATATTGTATAAAAAGTTTACCAAATAAAAATATCGATATGCCAGGTGTACGAATAGTTTTTTGTATCCATTTTCCAGACGACTCTCGGTATTTTGCTTATCATCCAACTATAACCAACGAATTCCAAATTTTTAAAATTATAATTAAGACTGTATTATATTTTACATGATATTTTCAAATTGTGAAAGTTTTTATTTTGATAATTGTTCCTTTTATTTTGAAATGAATATAAAATTATAGAAATAAATCCGCTGTACGAATACTTTTTTGTATGACTGTATATATATATATATATATATATATATATATATATATATATATATATATATATATATATATATATATATATATATATATATATATATATATATATATATATATATATATATATTGTTCCAATTAAAACCTAAAAGGAAATTTGTTAGTGAAATAAATTTAAAATAAACAAATTGACCTACCTGCTGTCACCGTCGCTGTCACCGATTGTACACAATGGGATTTGTCAAATTGTCAATTCGCCTGATGCTCACGACAACTCTTGTTATCTCTTTTACTCTTACTAGTCAGCAATTGTAAGGTAATTTGTAGTATTAGTTCGCAAAGTAAAACTTGAAGTTTGTTAAAATGTTACAATTTGGATTGAAAACTTGAAGTTTGCTAATATGTTAAACTTTGGATTGTAATTGATAAAATGTTGCTTAAAACTGTAAATTTTCGGAAACATCGTATAAATAGCAAAACTAACGGATTCTCGCTCTCTTTGTCTGAAAAACTTCGTTGGAACAAGATAAGTTTTGTAGTTTGTGAATAATTTAAATAAAATATGAATTTTCTAGAAATTTGGAGGTTTTGAAAATTGATCATGGTCCTTCGAACCGGATGAATTCTCGTACATCTTGGTGGAAATATTGTTGGAGTCAATTGATATCGAAGTTCTGATTTTCGGATGAATTGTCGTACATCTTGGTCGAAATATTAATGGAGTCAATTGATATCGAAGTTCTGATTTTCGGATGAATTGTCGTATATCTTGGTGGAAATATTGTTGGAGTCAATTGATATCGAAGTTCTGATTTTCGGATTCATTGTCGTATATCTTGGTGGAAATATTGTTGGAGACAAGTGATATCAAAGTTCTGATTTTCGGATTCATTGTCGTATATCTTGGTGGAAATATTGTTGGAGTCAATTTATATCGAAGTTCTGATTTTCGGATCTATTGTCGTATATCTTGGTGGATACATTGAGGAGCATCGTTCATCGCTCTTGGAAGTTGGGCAAATCCACATGTAAGTTCCCTATTTGCATGTTATCTATGTGTGTTAAGTGTGTTCGTCATTTAAATTTTCAAATGAATATAAATTAAGCAAAATAACAGTGAAATTAAAAGAAGTGAATTCAAAGTGTCGACAAATTTATAAATTCGCGTCATGCATTGTGATTAAAACCGTTAGTTACGGCAAAGTTTACGGTATTATCGTTCGCGTTATAGGTAGGAGGACAGTTGGTTAACTGTTTGTCAATAGGCTGCTCATATCGCACATATCTACTTATATTACTTATATCTATAATTCATATCGCACATATCTATTAACATTCCGTGGACAGTGAATTCATTCGTAATCAAAATTCATTCGAATTTGTTCAAGGCCAACGTTGAGCAACAGGGTGATTTCTGAGCTCGTCAAATGGCTCTTGTAAATTCAAATTTGGTTTTGCAGCAAAGGCTGCTTGGGGATCAGTTGGGTAAAATGAACACCAACTTTCGTAAAGACTCAAAGTCAAGAAAAACTGTATCGTATCTGCAAAACTTGCTATCAAGCCTGCTGACACTATACAGTAAATTCATTTCTAATCATGAGAAAATTACCAATCAATTAAGTGATGAAAAGGAGTTAAATTCACCATATTTTACGCAAGATTACGATCAATTTATTACAACTCACTTAAATTTTAAATCAGAATTAGAAGGTTTGTTACAGGGAGCACTTGGGTCGAGTCTTCAAGAGGTTGATGACAAGTCTGAAGTCAAGGTTGACGAACCAGAACTTAGACTGCCACGAATCACTCTTCCTACATTTAAGGGAGATTATGAAAAATGGGTGACTTTTCGGGATCTGTTTGTGTCTCTCATTCACTCTAGAACCACTTTATCGAAAGTGGAAAAACTGCATTATTTGAAATGTAGTATTTCTGGAGAAGCCGGAAATCTTTTGCAACATGTGGCTGTATCCGAAAACAATTACGATTCAGCGTGGAAATTGTTAAGTGATCGCTACGACAACCCACGTGTGTTGCTCGACGCAAAATTTAAGGCTTTATTTAACATAAAAGGTGCTTCAGAATCAGCTTCAGAGTTGAAAACACTATTAGATTGTACAGTAGAATGTGTACAATCTCTAGAAGCTATGAAGTTAGGAAACTTAGGAGAGGCGATGATCGTTTATTTGACAGCTCAAAGATTGCCGCAAGAAACACGACAATTGTGGGAGCAAGGGCAGGCGTTAAGAAAAGATCTGCCAGCCTTTGAAGAATTAAAAACATTCTTGCATCAACGTTTTCGGGCGCTCGAAGCGTCAGGGATTTGGAAGGCAAAGTTTGTGAAGAACAGTGCACAAATTCGAACTGTTCATTCGTTGGAAACACAAATACCCATCTTTTGTAATCAGTGCAAATCACCACATAGATTGACAGCTTGCGATCAATTTCGGCAGGCGTCACACACAAGTAAATTTGAATTAGTAAAAAAAAATGGACTTTGTTTGAATTGTTTGAAATCGGGACACTTTGCCCGCAATTGCCCCAGCAAGTTTAAGTGTGCACGTTGTGGAAAGGCCCATAATACCATCTTGCATAGAGATCGGTCGGAAAACGGAAATAATTTGAGTCAGCAACCAAATTATTCACAAATTCGGGAAGTGCATGTCTCGTCTGCCATCGACCGACGTCGAGAAGTTTTACTAGCCACTGCTATGGTCACGTTGATTTCGCAGAGTGGTCCTATTCAATTGCGTGCGCTGTTAGACCAAGGATCACAAGTTAGCTTGATTACTGAAGCAGCAGCTCAGCAGTTGGGAATAAAGAGAAGGTCAACAAACGTTATAGTGTCGGGTATAGGACATTCAAGTGACCATAAAGTCAAGGGTGAAATACAGCTTCAAATGAGGATTTCAGGAAATAAGATCTTAGAATTTAATTCATTAATTATGGATAGATTGACAAATCTGATTCCACCTCGTGCAATGTACACGGGGGATTGGAATGAATTAAAACAGCTTAATTTGGCTGACCCATTTTTTGATCGCCCTAGTCGGGTCGATATCCTGTTAGGTGCAGATGTAGTGTCTAAAATTGTGGTTGGACGGTTCAAACAATTAGCGGCTGGACCAATAGCTCAGGACACTCAGTTAGGTTGGGTCATATTTGGGCAAGTGGATAAAGGGTACACGCGCAACACTGTACAAAGCTTCAAGGTTGAAATTAGCGAAGATTTGGAACTCAACGCACAGTTGCGGAAATTCTGGGAACTAGAGGAAGTTATACCACAGGTGGTCCAATCTCAAGATGACGAATTGTGTGAATCGCTACACTGAAAAAAATCCACATGGCGCCCAGAGCCATGTAACATAGCGCATTATTTATGGTCCCATACGCCATGTACATAGTACTCTGAGCCATGCAATATGGCTCCCAGCGCCATAATCTCAGAATCTACATAGCGCGTGGTCCCATGTTACATGGCGCAGCATTTATGGTGCCACACGCTATGCACATAGTGCCCTGAGCCATGCAGTATAGCTCCCAGCGCCATAATTACATGGCGCAGAAATTATGGCCCCACACGCCATATTAGATAGTGCCATGAGCCATGTAATATGGCTCATGGCACTCCAATTATAACTCGCAGCCATAATGTGTGAGGGGATCTATAAATGTCAGCAAGTGATACTTGAGTATCGTCGATAGATCGACAACATTCTCAATCGGCTAAGAGCGCATATTATTGAATGGCTCCTTCGGCGACTCTAAATGCAGCCAGCGCCTGTTTGTTGCAAGCAAGTGACTTCTCCGTGTGCTCATTTATGGTAAGTAGCACTGTTTTGACTGATTTGCTTCTTCAATGTACTATAGTCTTCCACGCCATGTACTATAGTCTTCCACGCCATGTACTATAGTCCTCCACGCCATGTACTATAGTCCTTCACGCCATGTACTATAGTCCTTCACGCCATTTACTATAGTCCTCCACGCCATGTACTATAGTCCTCCACGCCATGTACTATAGTCCTCCACGCCATGTACTATAGTCCTCCACACCATGTACTATAGTCCTCTACGCCATACAGTATAGTCCTCCACGCTATACAGTATAGTCCTCCACGCCATACAGTATAGTCGTCCACGCCATGTGTTATAGCTCTCCACGCCATGCACTATAGTTCTCCACGCCATGTAATATAGTCCGCCACGCCATGTACATGGCGTGGAAGACTATAGTACATGGCGTGTAGGCCTATGTACTTTTCGCCATGTATTATGGCGTGTGCCGCTATATTTTATCACAATCCCTAAATCGACTATGTACATGGCGCCAGAAGTCTATAAAAATAGGCGTCTGGCGCCATGTGTTTTCTCAGTGTATATACGAAAAATGTTCGACGAGATGAGTCAGGAAGATATACTCTGTGCGGTTACCATTTAAGAGTAAAGAATTGAAAAATTCATTGGGTAGCTCGAAAGCCATTGCTCTTTCAAGCTTTCTATCATTAGAAAAACGCCTTGAAAGGGACAAGCAATTAAAGGCAAAATACAGTCAATGCATGAAAGAATATTTAGATCTCGGACACATGCATCCTGTCGACATTATGCAAGAGCATATTATAAGGAATGGTAAAATTGAGTGTTTAGCTCACTATCTGCCGCATCATCCAGTCTTTAAGGAGAGCAGCACAACCAGTTGCAGAATAGTGTTTGATGCGTCAAGAAAAACAAACTCAGGAGTTTCACTTAATGATGTACTGCTAACAGGACCGGCCATACAAAATGACTTGTTAGCAGTCTTAATGAATTGGCGACGTTATCGGTTTGTTTTCATGGCTGACATCGCGAAGATGTATCGGCAAATAAAGATACACCATGAAGACGCTCAATATCAAAGTATCTTATGGAAATTCAATAAGGAGGATGACATTCAAGAGTACATGCTTACTACAGTTACCTTTGGAGTGACTTGTGCGCCTTTTTTAGCAATTCGAACCTTAAAAAAAACTCTAGCGCACCTGAACCGCTAGAAACACTAATGTTCGAAGAACAGTAGAAGAATCGTGCAGGTTTTGAGTGCATATTCCACCACATGTGCTGCTTATTACGGCCAAACTGTTTCAAATGCCACGTTTTACTTTCGTCTTAAGAATGCATTATAACTCATATGGTGGTAGGTTTCAGATATTACCACTGGCATGAATTTCAACGTTTATGAGAGCAAAACACGGGTTAATTATATTCGTTATCAGTTGCTTATTTCACATAATTTTGAAAACAGCATCTCATATAACATCAATGAAGAAAATGCTCAGTGCCTGCAGCACTGTAACTGAAGTTGGTGTTTGGGGCTGCGATCCGAAAAATTTGCAGAACTTTGCGAATTGTAACATCGGTTATTTATTTTCATTGTAAATGTTTCCGGTATGAATACTAACTGTAAGCATTTATTGATACAAAAGTAGCACAACCGACTCGTGCTGGCAACCTTTCGCCAGTATCAAAGCCAAGAATATATCAAATCTGGTTCACGTTGTTTAATTATATTCGAAGTTATAGGAGTATAAAGAAATTTAGGGTTACCTGCAGCGAGTTTTTTCAAATGATCGAAAGCTTAATATTTGCTGTTTATTGTCACTACAATATCATTACCATTTGAAAATTCTACGATAAAACCGCTTAATAAAGATATTGCAATTAAACACAAAACCAACAATAGCTGGCAACCCTATCGTGGCTTTTCAACCAAATTTGGCCTGAATAATGTTTATGATAGGTTTCATTAATTGTATGAAATTCGTATTGATTTCATGGCTGCACTGGAAGTTATAGGGCAAAAAGTTTTATTTTCCTGAGCGAATTTTCAAAACCAAAGACACAAAAATTACCATAGCTGCCAGCACCAATCGAATTTTTAAACCAAATTTTCATCAAACAGAGTTTAGAGTAAGGTTCAGTTACTGTGTCAATTTCATGAAAATCTGGTAACTTATTCACATTTCATAGGGCAAAAAGCAGTTTTTTTTCTTTGTAATTTTTCAAGATGGCACCACTGGCACAGACTTGCCCACAATTCAAAATCGCTTCTATCAAATCTGGTCTTACTTAAGTCCAATGCATTCCGTTAATTTTAGCTGTATCTGATTATTGGTTCGTGAGTTTCCGTGAACAGAAGTTTTTGATGCTAAAAATATAGGTTAACTGGGAGAGGGTTACCGTTCTTGTCCGACATGAAATTTCCAAAGTTTTATTTTGAACGTGTAGATAAAACATAAGATTTATATACAGATTGGTTTTATTGTAAGAAACGGACATTTTTTTGAATATTCGATGGTTTGAATGTTTTCACTTCCAAATTTTTTTTTTTCAAAATGAAGACACCAAAATTATCATAGCTGGCAGCTCCAACCGAAGTTTTCGACCAAATTTCTACCAAACGTGGCTTAAAATAAGGTCCAGCAATTGTGTGAGTTTCGCCAAAATCGAACGATTCAATCAGAGTTTTTAGGGCTAAAAACAGTTATCTTTTTTAGTGGTTTTTCAAGATGGCACCACTGGCACAGAATCGCCCGCATTTCAAAATCACTTCTATCAGACCTGGTCCTATTTAAGGCCAATACATTCTGTGAATTTCAAATAATTCTGCTCATCGGATCGTGAGTTTCCGTGAACAGAAGTTTTTGATGCTAAAAATATAGGTAAATTGGGCAAGGGTTACCAGGCGTGCCCGTTATACCATATCTTTTTTTTTTTTTTGGTTATGTAAACAAAGCACAAGATTTACATATGAGTGGCTTTTTTTTGAAGAAACGGCATTTTTTCAAGAGAGACGATGATTTGGAGGTTTTCACTTTCAGTGCCTGCCCTAGCTACAGGGTTGCCAGCACGCTCATTAAAAGCTACACAAATGTACAACTAAACAATATCAATTAGTTCTGAAAATTTGGTAATGATTGAATAGCTCTGTCAAAAGTTATCGAAATTTAAAAATTTTCAAATTTTCCCGTCCTCTTTTGAGGCACCCAGCGCACACATAGGGTCAAAAATTCCAAAACATTATCCGATTCATATGTAAAACACGTTAGAAATTTATCTCGTTAACTTTATTTTTGCGAAAATCATTTGTGCACGAAATAATAGGTATATTAAAAATATCACTTAAATGGCCGCCGGCGCCAAAAGGTTAACAATAACTGACATTTAAAGAGACCTGGACCTATTCTGCATATACACCAATGTATCCTGAAAGTTTCAGCTCAATCGGATGGCGCGTTCCCGAGATTATCTCACTGAAATTTTTTGATGAATATATATATATATAGATATATATATATATATATATATATATATATATATATATATATATATATATATATATATATATATATATATATATATATATATATATATATATATATATATATATATATATATATATATATATATATATATATATATATATTGAAGTTCTGGTTTTCGGCTCTATTGTCGTATATCTTGGTGGATACATTGAGGAGCATCGTTCATCGCTCTTGGAAGTTGGGCAAATCCACATGTAAGTTCCCTATTTGCATGTTATCTATGTGTGTTAAGTGTGTTCGTCATTTAAATTTTCAAATGAATATAAATTAAGCAAAATAACAGTGAAATTAAAAGAAGTGAATTCAAAGTGTCGACAAATTTATAAATTCGCGTCATGCATTGTGATTAAAACCGTTAGTTACGGCAAAGTTTACGGTATCATCGTTCGCGTTATAGGTAGGAGGACAGTTGGTTAACTGTTTGTCAATAGGCTGCTCATATCGCACATATCTACTTATATTACTTATATCTATAATTCATATCGCACATATCTATTAACATTCCGTGGACAGTGAATTCATTCGTAATCAAAATTCATTCGAATTTGTTCAAGGCCAACGTTGAGCAACAGGGTGATTTCTGAGCTCGTCAAATGGCTCTTGTAAATTCAAATTTGGTTTTGCAGCAAAGGCTGCTTGGGGATCAGTTGGGTAAAATGAACACCAACTTTCGTAAAGACTCAAAGTCAAGAAAAACTGTATCGTATCTGCAAAACTTGCTATCAAGCCTGCTGACACTATACAGTAAATTCATTTCTAATCATGAGAAAATTACCAATCAATTAAGTGATGAAAAGGAGTTAAATTCACCATATTTTACGCAAGATTACGATCAATTTATTACAACTCACTTAAATTTTAAATCAGAATTAGAAGGTTTGTTACAGGGAGCACTTGGGTCGAGTCTTCAAGAGGTTGATGACAAGTCTGAAGTCAAGGTTGACGAACCAGAACTTAGACTGCCACGAATCACTCTTCCTACATTTAAGGGAGATTATGAAAAATGGGTGACTTTTCGGGATCTGTTTGTGTCTCTCATTCACTCTAGAACCACTTTATCGAAAGTGGAAAAACTGCATTATTTGAAATGTAGTATTTCTGGAGAAGCCGGAAATCTTTTGCAACATGTGGCTGTATCCGAAAACAATTACGATTCAGCGTGGAAATTGTTAAGTGATCGCTACGACAACCCACGTGTGTTGCTCGACGCAAAATTTAAGGCTTTATTTAACATAAAAGGTGCTTCAGAATCAGCTTCAGAGTTGAAAACACTATTAGATTGTACAGTAGAATGTGTACAATCTCTAGAAGCTATGAAGTTAGGAAACTTAGGAGAGGCGATGATCGTTTATTTGACAGCTCAAAGATTGCCGCAAGAAACACGACAATTGTGGGAGCAAGGGCAGGCGTTAAGAAAAGATCTGCCAGCCTTTGAAGAATTAAAAACATTCTTGCATCAACGTTTTCGGGCGCTCGAAGCGTCAGGGATTTGGAAGGCAAAGTTTGTGAAGAACAGTGCACAAATTCGAACTGTTCATTCGTTGGAAACACAAATACCCATCTTTTGTAATCAGTGCAAATCACCACATAGATTGACAGCTTGCGATCAATTTCGGCAGGCGTCACACACAAGTAAATTTGAATTAGTAAAAAAAAATGGACTTTGTTTGAATTGTTTGAAATCGGGACACTTTGCCCGCAATTGCCCCAGCAAGTTTAAGTGTGCACGTTGTGGAAAGGCCCATAATACCATCTTGCATAGAGATCGGTCGGAAAACGGAAATAATTTGAGTCAGCAACCAAATTATTCACAAATTCGGGAAGTGCATGTCTCGTCTGCCATCGACCGACGTCGAGAAGTTTTACTAGCCACTGCTATGGTCACGTTGATTTCGCAGAGTGGTCCTATTCAATTGCGTGCGCTGTTAGACCAAGGATCACAAGTTAGCTTGATTACTGAAGCAGCAGCTCAGCAGTTGGGAATAAAGAGAAGGTCAACAAACGTTATAGTGTCGGGTATAGGACATTCAAGTGACCATAAAGTCAAGGGTGAAATACAGCTTCAAATGAGGATTTCAGGAAATAAGATCTTAGAATTTAATTCATTAATTATGGATAGATTGACAAATCTGATTCCACCTCGTGCAATGTACACGGGGGATTGGAATGAATTAAAACAGCTTAATTTGGCTGACCCATTTTTTGATCGCCCTAGTCGGGTCGATATCCTGTTAGGTGCAGATGTAGTGTCTAAAATTGTGGTTGGACGGTTCAAACAATTAGCGGCTGGACCAATAGCTCAGGACACTCAGTTAGGTTGGGTCATATTTGGGCAAGTGGATAAAGGGTACACGCGCAACACTGTACAAAGCTTCAAGGTTGAAATTAGCGAAGATTTGGAACTCAACGCACAGTTGCGGAAATTCTGGGAACTAGAGGAAGTTATACCACAGGTGGTCCAATCTCAAGATGACGAATTGTGTGAATCGCTACACTGAAAAAAATCCACATGGCGCCCAGAGCCATGTAACATAGCGCATTATTTATGGTCCCATACGCCATGTACATAGTACTCTGAGCCATGCAATATGGCTCCCAGCGCCATAATCTCAGAATCTACATAGCGCGTGGTCCCATGTTACATGGCGCAGCATTTATGGTGCCACACGCTATGCACATAGTGCCCTGAGCCATGCAGTATAGCTCCCAGCGCCATAATTACATGGCGCAGAAATTATGGCCCCACACGCCATATTAGATAGTGCCATGAGCCATGTAATATGGCTCATGGCACTCCAATTATAACTCGCAGCCATAATGTGTGAGGGGATCTATAAATGTCAGCAAGTGATACTTGAGTATCGTCGATAGATCGACAACATTCTCAATCGGCTAAGAGCGCATATTATTGAATGGCTCCTTCGGCGACTCTAAATGCAGCCAGCGCCTGTTTGTTGCAAGCAAGTGACTTCTCCGTGTGCTCATTTATGGTAAGTAGCACTGTTTTGACTGATTTGCTTCTTCAATGTACTATAGTCTTCCACGCCATGTACTATAGTCTTCCACGCCATGTACTATAGTCCTCCACGCCATGTACTATAGTCCTTCACGCCATGTACTATAGTCCTTCACGCCATTTACTATAGTCCTCCACGCCATGTACTATAGTCCTCCACGCCATGTACTATAGTCCTCCACGCCATGTACTATAGTCCTCCACACCATGTACTATAGTCCTCTACGCCATACAGTATAGTCCTCCACGCTATACAGTATAGTCCTCCACGCCATACAGTATAGTCGTCCACGCCATGTGTTATAGCTCTCCACGCCATGCACTATAGTTCTCCACGCCATGTAATATAGTCCGCCACGCCATGTACATGGCGTGGAAGACTATAGTACATGGCGTGTAGGCCTATGTACTTTTCGCCATGTATTATGGCGTGTGCCGCTATATTTTATCACAATCCCTAAATCGACTATGTACATGGCGCCAGAAGTCTATAAATTATGGCGTCTGGCGCCATGTGTTTTCTCAGTGTATATACGAAAAATGTTCGACGAGATGAGTCAGGAAGATATACTCTGTGCGGTTACCATTTAAGAGTAAAGAATTGAAAAATTCATTGGGTAGCTCGAAAGCCATTGTTCTTTCAAGCTTTCTATCATTAGAAAAACGCCTTGAAAGGGACAAGCAATTAAAGGCAAAATACAGTCAATGCATGAAAGAATATTTAGATCTCGGACACATGCATCCTGTCGACATTATGCAAGAGCATATTATAAGGAATGGTAAAATTGAGTGTTTAGCTCACTATCTGCCGCATCATCCAGTCTTTAAGGAGAGCAGCACAACCAGTTGCAGAATAGTGTTTGATGCGTCAAGAAAAACAAACTCAGGAGTTTCACTTAATGATGTACTGCTAACAGGACCGGCCATACAAAATGACTTGTTAGCAGTCTTAATGAATTGGCGACGTTATCGGTTTGTTTTCATGGCTGACATCGCGAAGATGTATCGGCAAATAAAGATACACCATGAAGACGCTCAATATCAAAGTATCTTATGGAAATTCAATAAGGAGGATGACATTCAAGAGTACATGCTTACTACAGTTACCTTTGGAGTGACTTGTGCGCCTTTTTTAGCAATTCGAACCTTAAAAAAAACTCTAGCGCACCTGAACCGCTAGAAACACTAATGTTCGAAGAACAGTAGAAGAATCGTGCAGGTTTTGAGTGCATATTCCACCACATGTGCTGCTTATTACGGCCAAACTGTTTCAAATGCCACGTTTTACTTTCGTCTTAAGAATGCATTATAACTCATATGGTGGTAGGTTTCAGATATTACCACTGGCATGAATTTCAACGTTTATGAGAGCAAAACACGGGTTAATTATATTCGTTATCAGTTGCTTATTTCACATAATTTTGAAAACAGCATCTCATATAACATCAATGAAGAAAATGCTCAGTGCCTGCAGCACTGTAACTGAAGTTGGTGTTTGGGGCTGCGATCCGAAAAATTTGCAGAACTTTGCGAATTGTAACATCGGTTATTTATTTTCATTGTAAATGTTTCCGGTATGAATACTAACTGTAAGCATTTATTGATACAAAAGTAGCACAACCGACTCGCGCTGGCAACCTTTCGCCAGTATCAAAGCCAAGAATATATCAAATCTGGTTCACGTTGTTTAATTATATTCGAAGTTATAGGAGTATAAAGAAATTTAGGGTTACCTGCAGCGAGTTTTTTCAAATGATCGAAAGCTTAATATTTGCTGTTTATTGTCACTACAATATCATTACCATTTGAAAATTCTACGATAAAACCGCTTAATAAAGATATTGCAATTAAACACAAAACCAACAATAGCTGGCAACCCTATCGTGGCTTTTCAACCAAATTTGGCCTGAATAATGTTTATGATAGGTTTCATTAATTGTATGAAATTCGTATTGATTTCATGGCTGCACTGGAAGTTATAGGGCAAAAAGTTTTATTTTCCTGAGCGAATTTTCAAAACCAAAGACACAAAAATTACCATAGCTGCCAGCACCAATCGAATTTTTAAACCAAATTTTCATCAAACAGAGTTTAGAGTAAGGTTCAGTTACTGTGTCAATTTCATGAAAATCTGGTAACTTATTCACATTTCATAGGGCAAAAAGCAGTTTTTTTTCTTTGTAATTTTTCAAGATGGCACCACTGGCACAGACTTGCCCACAATTCAAAATCGCTTCTATCAAATCTGGTCTTACTTAAGTCCAATGCATTCCGTTAATTTTAGCTGTATCTGATTATTGGTTCGTGAGTTTCCGTGAACAGAAGTTTTTGATGCTAAAAATATAGGTTAACTGGGAGAGGGTTACCGTTCTTGTCCGACATGAAATTTCCAAAGTTTTATTTTGAACGTGTAGATAAAACATAAGATTTATATACAGATTGGTTTTATTGTAAGAAACGGACATTTTTTTGAATATTCGATGGTTTGAATGTTTTCACTTCCAAATTTTTTTTTTCAAAATGAAGACACCAAAATTATCATAGCTGGCAGCTCCAACCGAAGTTTTCGACCAAATTTCTACCAAACGTGGCTTAAAATAAGGTCCAGCAATTGTGTGAGTTTCGCCAAAATCGAACGATTCAATCAGAGTTTTTAGGGCTAAAAACAGTTATCTTTTTTAGTGGTTTTTCAAGATGGCACCACTGGCACAGAATCGCCCGCATTTCAAAATCACTTCTATCAGACCTGGTCCTATTTAAGGCCAATACATTCTGTGAATTTCAAATAATTCTGCTCATCGGATCGTGAGTTTCCGTGAACAGAAGTTTTTGATGCTAAAAATATAGGTAAATTGGGCAAGGGTTACCAGGCGTGCCCGTTATACCATATCTTTTTTTTTTTTTGGTTATGTAAACAAAGCACAAGATTTACATATGAGTGGCTTTTTTTTGAAGAAACGGCATTTTTTCAAGAGAGACGATGATTTGGAGGTTTTCACTTTCAGTGCCTGCCCTAGCTACAGGGTTGCCAGCACGCTCATTAAAAGCTACACAAATGTACAACTAAACAATATCAATTAGTTCTGAAAATTTGGTAATGATTGAATAGCTCTGTCAAAAGTTATCGAAATTTAAAAATTTTCAAATTTTCCCGTCCTCTTTTGAGGCACCCAGCGCACACATAGGGTTAAAAAATTCCAAAACATTATCCGATTCATATGTAAAACACGTTAGAAATTTATCTCGTTAACTTTATTTTTGCGAAAATCATTTGTGCACGAAATAATAGGTATATTAAAAATATCACTTAAATGGCCGCCGGCGCCAAAAGGTTAACAATAACTGACATTTAAAGAGACCTGGACCTATTCTGCATATACACCAATGTATCCTGAAAGTTTCAGCTCAATCGGATGGCGCGTTCCCGAGATTATCTCACTGAAATTTTTTGATGAATATATATATATATATATATATATATATATATATATATATATATATATATATATATATATATATATATATATATATTGAAGTTCTGGTTTTCGGCTCTATTGTCGTATATCTTGGTGGATACATTGAGGAGCATCGTTCATCGCTCTTGGAAGTTGGGCAAATCCACATGTAAGTTCCCTATTTGCATGTTATCTATGTGTGTTAAGTGTGTTCGTCATTTAAATTTTCAAATGAATATAAATTAAGCAAAATAACAGTGAAATTAAAAGAAGTGAATTCAAAGTGTCGATAAATTTATAAATTCGCGTCATGCATTGTGATTAAAACCGTTAGTTACGGCAAAGTTTACGGTATCATCGTTCGCGTTATAGGTAGGAGGACAGTTGGTTAACTGTTTGTCAATAGGCTGCTCATATCGCACATATCTACTTATATTACTTATATCTATAATTCATATCGCACATATCTATTAACATTCCGTGGACAGTGAATTCATTCGTAATCAAAATTCATTCGAATTTGTTCAAGGCCAACGTTGAGCAACAGGGTGATTTCTGAGCTCGTCAAATGGCTCTTGTAAATTCAAATTTGGTTTTGCAGCAAAGGCTGCTTGGGGATCAGTTGGGTAAAATGAACACCAACTTTCGTAAAGACTCAAAGTCAAGAAAAACTGTATCGTATCTGCAAAACTTGCTATCAAGCCTGCTGACACTATACAGTAAATTCATTTCTAATCATGAGAAAATTACCAATCAATTAAGTGATGAAAAGGAGTTAAATTCACCATATTTTACGCAAGATTACGATCAATTTATTACAACTCACTTAAATTTTAAATCAGAATTAGAAGGTTTGTTACAGGGAGCACTTGGGTCGAGTCTTCAAGAGGTTGATGACAAGTCTGAAGTCAAGGTTGACGAACCAGAACTTAGACTGCCACGAATCACTCTTCCTACATTTAAGGGAGATTATGAAAAATGGGTGACTTTTCGGGATCTGTTTGTGTCTCTCATTCACTCTAGAACCACTTTATCGAAAGTGGAAAAACTGCATTATTTGAAATGTAGTATTTCTGGAGAAGCCGGAAATCTTTTGCAACATGTGGCTGTATCCGAAAACAATTACGATTCTGCGTGGAAATTGTTAAGTGATCGCTACGACAACCCACGTGTGTTGCTCGACGCAAAATTTAAGGCTTTATTTAACATAAAAGGTGCTTCAGAATCAGCTTCAGAGTTGAAAACACTATTAGATTGTACAGTAGAATGTGTACAATCTCTAGAAGCTATGAAGTTAGGAAACTTAGGAGAGGCGATGATCGTTTATTTGACAGCTCAAAGATTGCCGCAAGAAACACGACAATTGTGGGAGCAAGGGCAGGCGTTAAGAAAAGATCTGCCAGCCTTTGAAGAATTAAAAACATTCTTGCATCAACGTTTTCGGGCGCTCGAAGCGTCAGGGATTTGGAAGGCAAAGTTTGTGAAGAACAGTGCACAAATTCGAACTGTTCATTCGTTGGAAACACAAATACCCATCTTTTGTAATCAGTGCAAATCACCACATAGATTGACAGCTTGCGATCAATTTCGGCAGGCGTCACACACAAGTAAATTTGAATTAGTAAAAAAAAATGGACTTTGTTTGAATTGTTTGAAATCGGGACACTTTGCCCGCAATTGCCCCAGCAAGTTTAAGTGTGCACGTTGTGGAAAGGCCCATAATACCATCTTGCATAGAGATCGGTCGGAAAACGGAAATAATTTGAGTCAGCAACCAAATTATTCACAAATTCGGGAAGTGCATGTCTCGTCTGCCATCGACCGACGTCGAGAAGTTTTACTAGCCACTGCTATGGTCACGTTGATTTCGCAGAGTGGTCCTATTCAATTGCGTGCGCTGTTAGACCAAGGATCACAAGTTAGCTTGATTACTGAAGCAGCAGCTCAGCAGTTGGGAATAAAGAGAAGGTCAACAAACGTTATAGTGTCGGGTATAGGACATTCAAGTGACCATAAAGTCAAGGGTGAAATACAGCTTCAAATGAGGATTTCAGGAAATAAGATCTTAGAATTTAATTCATTAATTATGGATAGATTGACAAATCTGATTCCACCTCGTGCAATGTACACGGGGGATTGGAATGAATTAAAACAGCTTAATTTGGCTGACCCATTTTTTGATCGCCCTAGTCGGGTCGATATCCTGTTAGGTGCAGATGTAGTGTCTAAAATTGTGGTTGGACGGTTCAAACAATTAGCGGCTGGACCAATAGCTCAGGACACTCAGTTAGGTTGGGTTATATTTGGGCAAGTGGATAAAGGGTACACGCGCAACACTGTACAAAGCTTCAAGGTTGAAATTAGCGAAGATTTGGAACTCAACGCACAGTTGCGGAAATTCTGGGAACTAGAGGAAGTTATACCACAGGTGGTCCAATCTCAAGATGACGAATTGTGTGAATCGCTACACTGAAAAAAATCCACATGGCGCCCAGAGCCATGTAACATAGCGCATTATTTATGGTCCCATACGCCATGTACAT
Source organism: Nemotelus nigrinus (assembly GCA_947369275.1). Classification (NCBI taxonomy): domain Eukaryota; kingdom Metazoa; phylum Arthropoda; class Insecta; order Diptera; family Stratiomyidae; genus Nemotelus; species Nemotelus nigrinus. Next base: position 104,314,682 of record OX376373.1, on the reverse strand, counting down.
AGTACTCTGAGCCATGCAATATGGCTCCCAGCGCCATAATCTCAGAATCTACATAGCGCGTGGTCCCATGTTACATGGCGCAGCATTTATGGTGCCACACGCTATGCACATAGTGAACTGAGCCATGCAGTATAGCTCCCAGCGCCATAATTACATGGCGCAGAAATTATGGCCCCACACGCCATATTAGATAGTGCCATGAGCCATGTAATATGGCTCATGGCACTCCAATTATAACTCGCAGCCATACTGTGTGAGGGGATCTATAAATGTCAGCAAGTGATACTTGAGTATCGTCGATAGATCGACAACATTCTCAATCGGCTAAGAGCGCATATTATTGAATGGCTCCTTCGGCGACTCTAAATGCAGCCAGCGCCTGTTTGTTGCAAGCAAGTGACTTCTCCGTGTGCTCATTTATGGTAAGTAGCACTGTTTTGACTGATTTGCTTCTTCAATGTACTATAGTCTTCCACGCCATGTACTATAGTCTTCCACGCCATGTACTATAGTCTTCCACGCCATGTACTATAGTCCTCCACGCCATGTACTATAGTCCTTCACGCCATGTACTATAGTCCTTCACGCCATTTACTATAGTCCTCCACGCCATGTACTATAGTCCTCCACGCCATGTACTATAGTATTCCACGCCATGTACTATAGTCCTCCACACCATGTACTATAGTCCTCTACGCCATACAGTATAGTCCTCCACGCTATACAGTATAGTCCTCCACGCCATACAGTATAGTCGTCCACGCCATGTGTTATAGCTCTCCACGCCATGCACTATAGTTCTCCACGCCATGTAATATAGTCCGCCACGCCATGTACATGGCGTGGAAGACTATAGTACATGGCGTGTAGGCCTATGTACTTTTCGCCATGTATTATGGCGTGTGGCGCTATATTTTATCACAATCCCTAAATCGACTATGTACATGGCGCCAGAAGTCTATAAATTATGGCGTCTGGCGCCATGTGTTTTCTCAGTGTATATACGAAAAATGTTCGACGAGATGAGTCAGGAAGATATACAGTGCGGTTACCATTTAAGAGTAAAGAATTGAAAAATTCATTGGGTAGCTCGAAAGCCATTGCTCTTTCAAGCTTTCTATCATTAGAAAAACGCCTTGAAAGGGGCAAGCAATTAGAGGCAAAATACAGTCAATGCATGAAAGAATATTTAGATCTCGGACACATGCATCCTGTCGACATTATGCAAGAGCATATTATAAGGAATGGTAAAATTGAGTGTTTAGCTCACTATCTGCCGCATCATCCAGTCTTTAAGGAGAGCAGCACAACCAGTTGCAGAATAGTGTTTGATGCGTCAAGAAAAACAAACTCAGGAGTTTCACTTAATGATGTACTGCTAACAGGACCGGCCATACAAAATGACTTGTTAGCAGTCTTAATGAATTGGCGACGTTATCGGTTTGTTTTCATGGCTGACATCGCGAAGATGTATCGGCAAATAAAGATACACCATGAAGACGCTCAATATCAAAGTATCTTATGGAAATTCAATAAGGAGGATGACATTCAAGAGTACATGCTTACTACAGTTACCTTTGGAGTGACTTGTGCGCCTTTTTTAGCAATTCGAACCTTAAAAAAAACTCTAGCGCACCTGAACCGCTAGAAACACTAATGTTCGAAGAACAGTAGAAGAATCGTGCAGGTTTTGAGTGCATATTCCACCACATGTGCTGCTTATTACGGCCAAACTGTTTCAAATGCCACGTTTTACTTTCGTCTTAAGAATGCATTATAACTCATATGGTGGTAGGTTTCAGATATTACCACTGGCATGAATTTCAACGTTTATGAGAGCAAAACACGGGTTAATTATATCCGTTATCAGTTGCTTATTTTACATAATTTTGAAAGCAGCATATCATATAACATCAATGAAGAAAATGCTCAGTGCCTGCAGCACTGTAACTGAAGTTGGTGTTTGGGGCTGCGATCCGAAAAATTTGCAGAACTTTGCGAATTGTAACATCGGTTATTTATTTTCATTGTAAATGTTTCCGGTATGAATACTAACTGTAAGCATTTATTGATACAAAAGTAGCACAACCGACTCGTGCTGGCAACCTTTCGCCAGTATCAAAGCCAAGAATATATCAAATCTGGTTCACGTTGTTTAATTATATTCGAAGTTATAGGAGTATAAAGAAATTTAGGGTTACCTGCAGCGAGTTTTTTCAAATGATCGAAAGCTTAATATTTGCTGTTTATTGTCACTACAATATCATTACCATTTGAAAATTCTACGATAAAACCGCTTAATAAAGATATTGCAATTAAACACAAAACCAACAATAGCTGGCAACCCTATCGTGGCTTTTCAACCAAATTTGGCCAGAATAATGTTTATGATAGGTTTCATTAATTGTATGAAATTCGTATTGATTTCATGGCTGCACTGGAAGTTATAGGGCAAAAAGTTTTATTTTCCTGAGCGAATTTTCAAAACCAAAGACACAAAAATTACCATAGCTGCCAGCACCAATCGAATTTTTAAACCAAATTTTCATCAAACAGAGTTTAGAGTAAGGTTCAGTTACTGTGTCAATTTCATGAAAATCTGGTAACTTATTCACATTTCATAGGGCAAAAAGCAGTTTTTTTTCTTTGTAATTTTTCAAGATGGCACCACTGGCACAGACTTGCCCACAATTCAAAATCGCTTCTATCAAATCTGGTCTTACTTAAGTCCAATGCATTCCGTTAATTTTAGCTGTATCTGATTATTGGTTCGTGAGTTTCCGTGAACAGAAGTTTTTGATGCTAAAAATATAGGTTAACTGGGAGAGGGTTACCGTTCTTGTCCGACATGAAATTTCCAAAGTTTTATTTTGAACGTGTAGATAAAACATAAGATTTATATACAGATTGGTTTTATTGTAAGAAACGGACATTTTTTTGAATATTCGATGGTTTGAATGTTTTCACTTCCAAATTTTTTCTTTTCAAAATGAAGACACCAAAATTATCATAGCTGGTAGCTCTAACCGAAGTTTTCAACCAAATTTCTACCAAACGTGGCTTAAAATAAGATCCAGCAATTGTGTGAGTTTCGCCAAAATCGAACGATTCAATCAGAGTTTTTAGGGCTAAAAACAGTTATCTTTTTTAGTGGTTTTTCAAGATGGCACCACTGGCACAGAATCGCCCGCATTTCAAAATCACTTCTATCAGACTTGGTCCTATTTAAGGCCAATACATTCTGTGAATTTCAAATAATTCTGCTCATCGGATCGTGAGTTTCCGTGAACAGAAGTTTTTGATGCTAAAAATATAGGTAAATTGGGCAAGGGTTACCAGGCGTGCCCGTTATACCATATCTTTTTTTTTTTTTTGGTTATGTAAACAAAGCACAAGATTTACATATGAGTGGCTTTTTTTTGAAGAAACGGCATTTTTTCAAGAGAGACGATGATTTGGAGGTTTTCACTTTCAGTGCCTGCCCTAGCTACAGGGTTGCCAGCACGCTCATTAAAAGCTACACAAATGTACAACTAAACAATATCAATTAGTTCTGAAAATTTGGTAATGATTGAATAGCTCTGTCAAAAGTTATCGAAATTTAAAAATTTTCAAATTTTCCCGTCCTCTTTTGAGGCACCCAGCGCACACATAGGGTTAAAAAATTCCAAAACATTATCCGATTCATATGTAAAACACGTTAGAAATTTATTTCGTTAACTTTATTTTTGCGAAAATCATTTGTGCACGAAATAATAGGTATATTAAAAATATCACTTAAATGGCCGCCGGCGCCAAAAGGTTAACAATAACTGACATTTAAAGAGACCTGGACCTATTCTGCATATACACCAATGTATCCTGAAAGTTTCAGCTCAATCGGATGGCGCGTTCCCGAGATTATCTCACTGAAATTTTTTGATGAATATATATATATATATATATATATATATATATATATATATATATATATATATATATATATATATATATATATATATATATATATATATATATATATATATATATATATATATATATATATATATATATATATATATATATATATATATATATATATATATATATATATATATATATATATATATATATATATATATATATATATATATATATATGGAAATATGAATTTTTGGCCGAATTGATTTTAATACTAATGTTCTTCGAACATTAGTAACAATTAGCTGAAGATGAACTCCAAAATAATTCTAATGCGTCTCATTCTATAAACCATGAATTTTATGTTGATGTTTTGCTCTCCGGTGGACACAGTTTACAGGAAACTATAGACAAAAGGAAGGAGATACATGATTTATTAGCTGCTGGCGGATTCCCACTTCGAAAATGGGTAAGCAATGATGTGAGAATACTTGAATGAATAGCACAAGAAGATATTGAGATGCAAACGTCACTTGATTTAAACTTAGATTTGAATTATAAATCGTTAGGAATTATGTGGCATCCTTTGTCGGATCAATTTAGTTATCGAATAAAAATGAATGGGAATAAAGATGTGCATTCTAAGCGGCAATTGCTCTCGGACATAGCCAGTTTGTTTGATCCACTTGGATGGCTGGCTCCCATAATAATAACCGCAAAGATTATCATACAGTCTTTATGGCTACAAGGATTAGGTTGGGATGAACCTTTGCCGAAAAATATTCACGAAATGTGGACAAAATTTAAAAATAAATTGTCTATAATTGAAAATTTGCGAATACCTCGCTGGATAAATTACACAAAAGAATGTAAATTTGAATTGCACGGCTTCAGTGATGCGTCAACTAAAGCGTATGCTGCGGCAATATATCTAGTTTGTAGAAATGGTAGTAGTACATGTTCACATCTCATAGTCTCAAAAACTAAGGTTGCTCCTATTCGTCCGGTATCGATTCCACGGTTAGAACTGTGTGCAGCCGATTTATTATCGAAGTTGATGGCAAAGGTGAAAACGACAATCATCTTGCCAAACGTTAAAATCTGGCTTTGGGCGGATTCTGAAATTGTTTTAGCGTGGTTGCGTGGACATCCAACCCGCTGGACAACGTTCGTCGCAAATCGAACTACGGTCATTTTCGAATCTGTCGGAAATACTACATGGCAGTATGTTCCTTCAAAACAGAATCCGGCCGACTTAGCATCTTGAGGCATAGAGTGTGAGAATATATTAAATAATCGTTTATGGTGGAATGGTCCTGCCTGGCTAGTGCAGACAACAGATCTTTGGCCTAAAATAGCTAGTGTTCCTGATGTTAACTTAGAACTTAGAAAAACAACATTAATAAGTGTAATTAGTACTGTCAATATCGAATTGAATGACTTATTGAATAAGTTTTCGACCTTGAATCGTTTGATACGCGTAACTGCATACTGTTTTCGTTTTTTCGACCATACATCGAAACGATATCAAGGTCAAGATTTCTTAACTACAATGGAACTTAGTCGATCAATGGAGTTTTGGATCAAATATGTACAACAAACAGAATTTAAGTTAGAAATAGGAAGGTTAAAGAAGGGTGAGCAGGTGAGCAAGGATAGCAAATTAATAAAATTGAATCCATTCTTAGACGACAAGCATATATTGCGAGTTTGAGGACGTCTTACAAACGCCGATTTAACTTATGATGCGAAATTTCCTATCATTTTACCTAAAAATGGAAAATTAGTCGAACTTTTGATAAGGGAAATTCATTTTACTACACTCCACGGTCAAACCCAATTGGTATTAAATACGTCTAGGAGACGTTATTGGATTTTAGATGCTCGCACCAGCATTAAAAGGGAACTGCATAAATGTATAAGATGTATTCGAGCAAAGCCAGTTTTATTGAGACAGTTGATGGGTAACTTACCTTCTCCCCGAGTTAATATATCTAGGCCTTTCACGCACACCGGTGTGGATTATTGCGGCCCTATTGAATACCGTGACCGTCGGGGTCGAGGTGGTAAAAGGTTTAAAGGTTACATCGCCATTTTTATCTGCCTTGCTGTTAAAGCCATTCATATCGAGTTTGTTAGTGATCTCACTACGTCAGCCTTTTTGGCTGCCTTCCGGCGTTTTACAGGAAGACGAGGACTCTGCAGTCACGTTTATAGTGACTGCGGAACCAATTTTGTAGGGGCAAATATTGAATTACGTAAGATAATAGAGAAAAATAACAAGCATGCTGCAGAATTAGTCGCTCATGATAATATTACATGGTATTTCAATCCCCCCCCCCCCAGCTTCTCCTCATTTCGGGGGGTTATGGGAAGCAGGGGTAAAGTCGATCAAAGCACACTTACGTCAAGTTGTCGGAGAAGCCGCACTTACATTTGAAGAAATGTCAACGGTATTAATCAGAGTAGAAGCTTGCTTGAATTCTCGACCTTTGTGTCCCCTGTCAGATGATGCTATGGATGTCGAAGTTCTCACTCCGGCAGATTTTCTTACCGGTGGTCCCTTATTGATGCCACCAGAACATGATTTGTTAAACGAAAAAATTGATTATATTAATAGATGGAAATACACGCAGCGAATGATCCAAACTTTTTGGAAACGATGGAAAGATGAATATCTATCGCGTCTGCAGGCTCGTCCAAAATGGCTTGCTAAAGAAGTTGAACCTTGCGTTGGTGATATATGTTTAGCTAAAGGTGAAAATTTATCGTCCTATAAATGGCCGCTGGCTAGAATAGTAGAATTGCATCCGGGAAAGGACTTTTTGGTCAGAGTAGTGACAATACTTTCTAACGGGAAATTATATAAACGTCCAATCTCAAAAATTGCACTGTTGCCAATATCTAAACAAAACTCTTGAACGAATTCAGAATGCATATTTCAACGAGCATTTTAATGAGCATTTGATATTGAACTTAATTTGTACTTGCACATATTCGTAAATGGAAACTCGAAGATAGACTTTACTAAACATCATTGTATTTTAGAGACTTTTGAATTAATTTCTTAACGTCGATCTAACGAATTTTGAAACTATTAAAGACAAATTGTAAATAAAATCGGTCACTGAACAACCGTGAATCGGAAATAATAGTACTTAAAAAATATTCATCTTAATGTGTTGTACGTATCGTCAGAGCCCCCCCCCCCCCCCCCCTTTCAATACTTATATATAGGCACGTCCTCTCCTGATCCTAGCTCCCATCGTCCTCCCAGCTTACCAAGTTGCGTACTGTCACTGGATCATACAAACAATGGGTAACGAGTGAATGCAGTTCTGATCTGGACAGACCAGCGGGGGGAGTGTGTTCGAATTAAAACCTAAAAGGAAATTTATTAGTGAAATAAATTTAAAATAAACAAATTGACTTACCTGCTGTCACCGTCGCTGTCACCGATTGTACACAATGGAGACTTGTCAAATTGTCAATTCGCCTGATGATCACGACAACTCTTGTTATCTCTTTTACTCTTACTAGTCAGCAATTGTAAAGTAATTTGTAGTATTAGTTCGCAAAGTAAAACTTGAAGTTTGTTAAAATTTTACAATTTGGATTGAAAACTTGAAGTTTGCTAATATGTTAAACTTTGGATTGTAATTGATAGAATGTTGCTTAAAACTGTAAATTTTCGGAAACATCGTATAAATAGCAAAACTAACAGATTCTCGCTCTCTTTGTCTGAAAAACTTCGTTGGAACAAGATAAGTTTTGTAGTTTGTGAATAATTTAAATAAAATAAGAATTTTCTAGAAATTTGGAGGTTTTGAAAATTGAACATATATATATATATATATATATATATATATATATATATATATATATATATATATATATATATATATATATATATATATATATATATATATATATATATATACATATATATATATACATACATATATATATACATATATATATATATATATATATATATATATATATATATATATATATATATATATATATATATATATATATACATATATATATATATATATATATATATATATATATATATATATATATATATATATATATATATATATATATATATATATATATATATATATATATATCAGCAAAATTAATAAGGGAGATAATCTCTGGAGTGGTTGCTCCGATAGAGCTGAAATTTTCGGAGAACATAGATGTATATAACAGGTAGGTCCATAGTTTCCTGAAATTCAGATATCTTAAACCTTTTGGTGGCGGCGGGCGTTTTAGTAAATTTTCAGGTACTCCTATATTTCCAAGCAGTGTAAATTTTTGCTAAAAAAAAAGGTATAAGGACTGAAAACCTATTATGTTTGTAGTTTGTCTATGATAAAGAATTGGAAATTTTGAGCCTTGTGAAAGCGCTGAGTGCCTAAAGGTAGGCAAGGATTTTTTTCAAATTTCGATTTGTCATAACTTCTGAGAAAAACAATAAATCATCGTGAAATTTGCAGAGCGTATTGAAATAGACTAAAATTTAACACACATGGACTTTCAAGACTGTGTGGACAACTCTGTAGTTACAGCAGACTCCTGAAAAAAACCTTTCAAATGAATTTTTGATTTTTGTCCACCAAGTCAAATTAAAATTTTCAAAATTCCGCGGTAAACAAGAACGGAAACACGTGATCAAATTACCTCTATTTTCAGCACTCACAACTTCTGTTCACGAGAACTGATGATCGGATAATGCGATCAATACGAAATTTCCAGACATGTTGGTATTAACTAGGACAAGGTCTGATAGAAGTGATTTTGAAATACGGGCAACACTCTGGCAGTGGTGCCATTTGGAAAAATCGATGGGGAAAAAAAATTGTTTCTGGCCTATAGCTTTTGATTTAGCCACCAGATTTTAACAGAATTCAAGCAGTAGGTGAACCTTACTCTAAGGATAGGTTTCATAGAAATTTGATTGAAAAATGAGTATAGAGTCGCCAGCTATGGCAATTTTTGGTTTCCTTAATATTGTAAATTTTGTCAGCAAAATACAGGTTTTTTTCCTATAACTTCCGATGCAGTAACGAAATCAAAACGAAATTTATGTGATAAGTGAATCTTGCTATATTTCTAATTTTGTACGAATTTCGTTGAAAAATCGAGAAAAGGTTGCCAGCTATGATGAATCTCGTAATTTATTGACATTTCTTTAGCGAGCGATGTTGTCATAAAATTTACAAATGGGAATGATCCTGCAATAACAATTGATAACAAATATTTACGTCTCAAAAATTTAAAAAGTTTGGACAGTAGAACATGAAAATTATATTCACTCCTAAAACTAACAGCGCAGCCATTCAATCGAAACGAAATTCATAGGGTGGGTTTAACACAACGTGAAGCAGCTATGGTGCTAGCACATGATTGGCAGCACCAGATAATTTCGTAAATATGGAACCAACAGATGCTTCCATTTTGTATTTATAAGCAAAACATTGACAGTAAAATAAGCAACCGTTTATAAATTTTCCGAGTTTTGGAAATTTTTCGGATGGCAGCCCCAGACATAAGGTCTGTTCCCGTACTACGATTAATTGCGATTAATCGCGATTAATTGCGATGAAGCCGGTCCCGTACTCTGTTTTACTGAAAACGGAAAATTTCCCCTCTTTCAGTAAGTACGATGAAATTTCAATAGGAACTGAGCTACTGAAAAGTGTCAAACGGTGTGGCGCGAGTAAATATTTTCAAATGTGCACGCCAAGCAACATATTTTTTGCGTAATGTTGCTATGAAGGTCGAATATTTTTGTGGCGATAATTAACCACCGCTTAGGATGACTTTATAATCACCATTGTTCTCTCAAAAACCGAAAACTGACACTTTCGGTTGTCAATTTTCAGAAAATACAATGAGAGCGTTCCCGTATTTTTTATGAAAGTCCCCACCACCTGATAGACTTTTTTATCTTTGGTATATATCTTTCAACGGCGTCAAATATTTTGTTATTAAAAGTGGAAATGGCTTCCTCAAGACCTAACGTTGAAAGAGTATTCGTCCAATCTATAGAGTCAAAGTGATGGTAAATGTTCTCATAATTAGCACTATGAAAGTCATATACAATTGAATTATTGTACGCTCTTAAATAAATAGAATCAGAAGTGTGAAGTTTAACTGGTAGTGCAGTGTGGTGTAGACTATTTGAAAAGTGATGCTCTGCGTCATTACCCAACGGGAATCGCGGTAATGTATGCTGGCGTAATGCATGAATCAAACAATGCTGGTAATGTACATTTCCGATTTCCAAAGCTATTTTCCAGCAATTACAAGATATACTCGTATACATGCCTTGGAGCATGGGGAATGCTGCAAGGGAGAAAGCTCATATGTTATAACTCCAAGACTGGCCAATGAAATTCACTCGCAGAAACAAGGGGAAAAGAACTTGCGAGCATACATCGGTTATGGGTAGTCTGCTATATAAAGCGGAGAGATAAAAATTTCGGAGCATTTCAAATCATCACGCACGGGTAAGTACAATGTATGAAGACAATTCATAGTAGCTAAGAGCATGCGCAATTGGAATTTCCAATGAGCGTCACAATCGCTCAGCATGCAAAAACCACACATGCTGAGATACGATCGGCTGCCAGCCAAAGCTTTAATTTGTATTCACCGTAGATGACGGAAATGCGAGAATACGATGTCGTACTTTCCAAAAAGCTCTTATACATAAAGCTATAAGGCTAAAAGCATAAGTTTCCCCTTGTATAAATCTTCCCAGCCTAGGACATGCAATGTTAAAAAGAAACAACACGTAGTGGTCCGGTAATGCTTACACGCATTACGCGAAATGCTTACCGAATGTACCCGTAAGCATTATTTTTCCCGTTGGGTAGTTCGACTTACCACTACTTCGTCATAGGCGTTTGTAAATACAAGATCCAAGCAATGATCGTTTTGGTTGGGAGTTGGAGAGACTTGCTGCAAATCGTTGCCATAAAAAGTACTCGCAAGGTTGAAGTCATTGGAATCTGACAGGCTAACAGGAAAAAGAAATGCGTCGTTTTCATTGGGAATAAAACATAAGTTGGAACGATTGAAATCCCCTAGGAATATTATTTTGACTTTTTTATTCAGAGACCTTGTAATGGAAGATATGAATTCACAGATATGGTTGTAAACTGATTCGTCCGATCTGAGTGGGATATAGGCCAAACTAATGTAAAGGAAATTGTTATTCAAAGAAATACGAATAACAATGTGTTGGAACAATACACTGGCGACAATACAATTGTGATAAAAGAGTCGGAGTCTATTGAAAGAAGGGGTTTTGTTAGGATAAGTGCCTAACAAAGATGACTGCTATTCGACGAGAAGCAGTTGTCATTAAATTGTCAAGGGTGGCAGTATAAGTAGTTAGTATTAGTTATAAGTTAGGTTGCTAGAGGATAAAGAGGAGCTAACATTGTTTGCATTTTATTGGGAAGAAACGGAAGCATCACTAGGACGTAGAATTAATGAGTTTTTACGAGTAGAAGCAATGTTAAAAGTACCATCCAACGATAAATTGTTTGTTACTACCGTAGAGTGGGTGGGGTTTTTAGAATAGATAGTCATCAAGTTGGATAGAATTTGAGGATTTTGAAAGGATGGTGATTTGCGGGTATTAAGAACAATTAATGTTAGTTTCTTTCTTACGGCTATTGTTGATGACTCGAAGTTGCTGCTACCTCCGTCTAAACTCCTGAGAATCCAGGCATATTTTGAAGGAATCAAAACCTTATATCGCTTCTGCGAGTTGAGTTACCGTTGTAGTAGTTTTGTTATAAAATAATCTGTAATGTAGAAACCAGCTTCAAAAACTCTATCCAGCCACTTTTGATCGGCAGCGGGGGGTATTCCTTTGACGAAGAACGCTATTTTGTCGGTGTCAAAAACCAAATCATTTGGTAAATAGACCGTAATATGGACAAAATTAGGTTGGAGTTTTACATTGGAAAATCATGATAGGGCTGCCAGCTATGGTAATTTTTGTCAATTCTTTATTATGCAATGTTGTCATTGAATTTTCAAACGTTAACGATTTTTTAGTAATAAAAGACAACTATTTTGATTTTAAAGTTTTTAGCGTTTTGTGGGTGATAGATACACATTTTTTGTACCCCTATATTCCAATGCACTCATCAGATTGAAACAAAATTTACAGGATGAGTGGAGTTAAACGTGTAGTAGATTTGGTATATCTTGAGATTTGGCGTCAGCAAAGAGCTGCCAGCACGAAGCGTTTTTGCTGTTTTCGTATCGCTGAATGTTCTGGCAGACATCTACAATGAAAAAAAGTACCCAATGTTCAAACTTACCGAACTCTGATTTTTTTTAGATGGCAGCCCCAAATATATTGCAACTCTTAAACTTTCGATGAAGTCGTCGGATGGAAGCAAATTTTACAGTATTAGATGATTTTGACGTGAAGCAGTTGTGGTAGATTTTTGACTGCAATGCTGGTAGAGTATTGCCAGCACTAAGCATTTTCATCATATATCTAATAAAAGATACTGCTTTCAAAATTTTGTAGGATAAGCATCCTACCATAAATATTAGTGAAAATTGTTTGACCACCCCGAACTTTTTTATCATGCAAGAGGTACCCCTGAAAATCTTTCCACTCTATCGGTCTCAATGCATCCTTGTGAACAAAGTAGTAAATGACATTCGAAACAGGTTGGCTGTAATAAGAAGCACGTGTGGTAGAATATGCATTCAAAGCTTGTGCTGGAATTTGCACTTAGCGCCACTTACAACATCGTTTCAAGTCCCCGCAAATGTTGGAAGATTCTCTGTAGCGCATTTTATACGAATAAACCGTTGATGGGCTACAAACTGAATTTAATACTCTTCGGCAACAATTATAATTCAGAATTATACTTCGTTTTTACGGTCTTTTGCAAGCAAATTATATCGTTATCTCTTCCTTTAATCTACGACAATATCCAACACTGTCCTAATACTAGACTCTCAAACAAAAACAGCTTATTTTCTTCTTCTCCCGCCAAGTTTCACTATCGGCACAATCAATACAAATACTTAAGTGGCGTCGAGATTTCTAGTGCACATGAAACAAAAAGTCCTTGCATTCAGTGTCCACCGGAAAGATGCACTCAGAAAATTTCTAGAAATTTTCGACATGAATGAAGGAGTTTAAACTTCCCATAGGTGAAATTTCGATGAGTGGAGTGCAAACAATCAGATTCAGGTGTTCACATAATTCTTTTAAATACAAATCACAACTAATTCCAAATAGCTATCGTTAAACCCGCTTGATCGCTGCAACTGTAGTGACCGGAACTGTTTGAACCCGTGGGCAGGGAATGATGGACGAGTCACTACTTATCAGAAGCTCTAGAAAATGGTGGTCATCCTACGAAAATACAAGACAAAGTCAAAATGAAGATAGAAGTTGAAAGATACATCTTAGCATAATGTTCGCGTTCATGGTGCAAAACTTGAAATTTATAGGTGTAAAAACTCGTCTTAAAACATTTTTAAATCTTATTTTGTTATCTACTTCGTAGAATTTTCCAAACTTTATTTTATAAATTGGGTATTTTCAATTGGTGAAAATTACTCAATATATTTAAAAAACCATTGAAAGCAAAGAACGGCTTTTAAAATAAAAGTTGAAAAAACATCTACAGAATACATATTCCAAAACATTAATCTGAAATCTATTTTATGAAAAATTTCCATCAAGCCCAATTTTTCACACCGCCCAACATACTTAACAAAATGAGTTTTAATGCGTATTAATGAAGTAAAAACATCGCTGTGATTATGGTAAAGCAAAATCTTTGGTTAGTCATTAATATTGAAATCAAGTTGACACGAAATAATCCGATAGTGTGGGTGTTTTAAAAGCTGACAGATCTTTTATTAATGAATCTTTTATCGAAACAAACCTTATTATGATTCATATGGATGACACATGCAAATGTGCATTTGTGTAAGTATTAATGATCAAACATTTGGTTCGATTTGAGATTCAGATCAAGAAATGGTAACAAGTAGAAAACCAGTAAGTGACAAATTAATCTCCTCTTGCTAGAAATTTTATATTATTCTTGAAAATTTGATCAAGTAACATTTTTATGATCAACATTCGTTTTTCAGCTAGAAAGATGATAGCCATTCTCCACAAAGACGATTCGTTAAAAAGACATGGCCCAAAGATGCAAGTTCTTTTGCCATGGATGAAACTATGGAAATAATAAATGATTTCAATAAGTCCGACAAGAGACAAATTTCATCCCAAACAAAGGTAATACAGACAAATGATGGTATCTTATAAATTTTAAAATGCAGAGTGCTTCATCGCTTGGAACACATGCTCGAGAAGAGAATGAAAGTATGGTGTGGATTGAAGCTGCAAGCTAACATTGAAGTGTCGCTTTGTGTTGCCGGGTGCGAACGTAAGCGATCCCTGATAGTCAAGCAGTAGTGACAAATTGAGCTCAATCAAATAACAGATAGTATCTGGTGTAAATATTTTCTTTTGAATAGTATTCTTGAGGAAGTGGATCAGTCGATGTATTTAGTGCTCTAGAGATACATATTCGGATCTGTTGGAAAATGATATGTATGTGAATGGTATATCTGAAAGGGGAGAAATAGTTACTGCAAATATTTTAATTGATTTTTAGATCAACTAATAAAAATGTATGATGAATTCCTGGGACTGTTGTAGAAATAATAAAAAAGTGGCAAACAAATGCTGCTGTGATTTTGTGGATTTTTTTCCTTCAGTATTCTATGTTTTGATAATAGTGTTTTATTTATTTAATTTAAAATCTGAAACTGGTTCTTCACTAAAAAAATTTGGAAATGAAAGAAAATAAAATTGAATGAATTGAAGTATGAACGATATTCAAACATTTTCACTCTCCTGTTACCTATGCTCTTCAAAAGCTACATCTTCACGAAAATTCCAAGAAGGCGTCTAATAAATTGTTCAAAATTCAGGTTCCTTCCAAAAAGTAAAATAAAATCCGGCATCGAATCCGACTCTGTTCCGTTCGATTCCTACTTTAAATTCAAATCTGAAATATTTAATACCTATTTATTTCTCCAAAGAGAATATTGATATGGGCGAGTGCCACATTGGATAGTTTGTGATTTATAAATGTCATATTGAAAAAGGTGTAAACGTACCACAGCATGTACGCATAGTGTGTATGAGTCAATGAATATTTAGCAAGGAAACAGCCACCAAGATTTCTGTCTGTTCACATCGTTGAATGGTGTCGCTGGTGGTGGTTTTCGCTGGGAGATTAACCGCTTAACAGTATAAGCCGGGGAACTTCTCATGCCGGATGAACATGAAAAGTGAAAGAAGGCGAATATATATGTACCAGAGCTGCATGGATATCTTTGGAGTATCTTTTGACTTTGAGTGAGGCATTCCGACTCAGCCAGGATATCCACACCGGTAAGGTTTTGGCCTCAGATCCACTCGAAACAAGCCAGCCATGACACAAAAAATGATCTTGGAAAATGGATTAAATAAATTTTTTACCTCAACGCTTGAGCAAGATAACGATGATGATACTAGAGAGTGTTACACTTAAAAGGGTAATTTGTTCTTGCGGAGGATATAAAACGATGTGACCGAGCCAAACGACATACACACAACAGCAATGCTTATGGCCAGGTGAATTGGACGCGGATGAAAAATGTCCGAAGTTCTGATCGAGATGATACCTACCGTGGGCTATCACGCTTATGACATGTTCTATAAATGAATGTGCAGCGATGATTAAACTTAGTGAATTCAAGACGTTTTGACTGGATGTTGTTCGTAGGCTGCCTGGAAAATGAACATGAATTTCGATTTAAATTGTTATCAGAAGTGTTTTTAGTAAGTATGATAAACAAGCGGACAAAAAGAGGGGGACATTTTTTGACATAAAATGGTTTTCAAGAAATGAACCCGTATAAATTGCTCATTTCTTGCAAATTTGTGAACAAGTTAATCGAATACTGAGCCAACATAAATCTATATATATAAAATAAAGTCGGGTTAGTTAGACCATTGATAACTCAACAACGACTGGACCGATATTTTTTATCTTTGATTTCTTGGATTTTTCTTTGCTCCGAATGGTAGAATAGCTTTTAAAACTTCGGTAAGATTAAAAAAAAAAATGTTTCAAGAAAATTAATTTTGTCACGCATTTTGCATGAGAAAAAAATTGAAATTCGTATACAACGCCATTGAGCTAGCTGTACAGACGTGCGCAGCAATTTCCCAGTGTTTTTTACAATTACACGAGCCAGAAGATCTAATCTTTCACCGCTTGGCCGTAATGCAATCAGACTTCAGAATATTGCGAATCAATCCACTACAGATGAACAAGAAATCGAACGAGAAGAGCGCCGCGTTAATATCCAACGGCATAAGATATTCGTAAACATACTCCCCGTAAGCATTCCGTATTATACATGGACGCATTACAGATCAATACCCGGATGTCATAGGCTAGCAAGGTATTACAAGGAGAACTTAAAACTTTCAGCTTATAGCTTTATAAAAATAACTTTTTGGTAAGCCCGAATTTGTATTCTTGCATTGCCGTGATCCATGGGGAATGCATATTGAAGCTTGGGCCAGCCTCTGCATGAACCGAAATATGAAGATAATGCGTTTTAATAATGTGATTTGACCCCGAATGTGTAAATAATGCGTGCTGCCTGAATAATATGTGCTGTGTAGATAATGCGTGCCGTAAACATTACTAGAGAAATTTGTGCTGCTGTTTGGACTGGCGGCCAAGCTTACCCCTGTATGACTCTTTATGAAAAGTATCCTTTACATTTTACTTACCTGTGACGATTTGAAATGCTCTAAAATAATCATCTTATAGCAAATATCACCCAATTACCCACTATATAACAAACATTACCTAAACCTAAGTATGCTCGAAAGTACTTTTTTTCTTATTTTTGCGAGTACTGTTCTTTGGTTAATGATTAACTTTTTTAGAAAACAGCTTTCAAGCGTTAAATCTGGATTGCTGAGAATATTTGCTATATGCACGCTGTTAGAATGCATTATAGCTATTCCCGTTGGTTATGACCCGAACTCGTGCTTTACAAACAAAAGAGCAAAGAGAAGCTCAATTGGCAATGAGAAATTGTCGAGCTTATCGGACAGGTCAACAACGTGATAATCTTCGTCGCGCAAGAAGAAATACTTTTTTGTATCACGAGGTGCATCAATGAAGGTAGTCGACCCGAGTGCAATCCATCCAGCAAATAGTTTTTAAAAAAAGTAATGGAACTATGCTGCACTACTAAGCCTTAATGTTCTACCTATATTTTTTTCATTTTTGACTTAACACCGGATTCAAAAACCAAATACTCTATTACATCACTCCACAAAATATGAAAAACCTATCTTTTGTGGAAGTATAAAAGCAATAACTTTTATTGCTTTTTTCCAATTTTTAGTTTAACGCAAAGATGCAAAAGATAAATTTCAATCAATCCGATCATAAGCTTTATTAGTTCTTTTTTTTATTGCAGTAACTGATTCATCAGGATGTAAAATAGATTGCCCCTCGTGGTGCGTCCTGGGTAATGCTAAATAATCTGAACTCTCTCAGGACTGCTTATATCTTCGAACTTCTTTAGACTCACGATTGCGTATGCTACACTTGGGCTGAAGGTTGTAGCTTTCTGGACCTAGTTGTTTTTAAGTGTGGTTGTGATAGAGTAAAATCCGCATTATTAACGGCTCTAGATTCAAACGACCAGCACCGTTCCACTGAAATCCTGGTAGGCCTTGGAGCATGTTCTCAGTCTTGTCACCCTCCAGTTGGTGTTGTATGGTCTAGGAGGGTGTTTGATTTAATGCGAGGCACAACCTTACAGCACCAAAACACCTTCTAATGCGAAGATCGGGGCGAATTAAAATGATTTTACTGTCGAGTGCAGTTGGTGCATTAGAAAATGAAGTTATGACAAGTGAGTCAGCTCCACTGGCTACCAGCACTTCTTCGTACCTTGGTTCATTGACTTTGGTCAATCAGCCCAGCCAAAGGGTAGCGCAGAAGTCAATGCGGCAGAAAGGTCAAGGTGGATGAGCTGAACTAACTGTAAGCAAGTGCTTCTTTCATTCCCGCTCCTATTTCTAGCAAACTCCCTATTATGTCCAACAAGTCTAAAAACCATAGCGCACCAGAACCGCTAGAAATACTAATATTCGAAAAACAGTAGAGGATTTGTGCAGATTTCGAGTGTGTATTCTACCATTACTTACTTTTCCTACTTAAAACTAATACACCTCAAGTAATAATAGAATCTAAACTTATTTTAATTTCTGTGACTTCATCGAAAGTTACAGCAAAAGAAAGGTGTTTGGGGTTGTCAGTCGAAAAATGTGCAGATCTTAGAAAATTTAAACATTGTTTATTTATTTTCGTTGCAAATGTTTGCGATGAAAATACTTAATGTAAGCCTTTATTGGAATGAAAATAGCAAAACAACCTAGTGCTGGCAGCCCTTTGCCAGCACCGAAACAAAAAATATGTCGCATCTGCCTTATATTTAAGTCAACTTGTTCTGCAAATTCCGTATCTACCCAATGACTGCATTGGAAGTTATAGGAATGCAAAGAAATTGAGGGTTACAATTCGCAAAAAATTTCAAATTTTCTAGATATTAATATTTGGTGTTCATTTCCATTATAAAATCACTCCGATTTGAAAATTCTATGATAAATTCACTTACCGTTTGTATGCCAAAAAAAACAACCATAACTGGCAACCCTATCATTGTTTTTCCAATTAGATTTCTATTGAATATAATAGAAGTACTGGAAGCCATAGTTTAAAGAGCTTTATTTTCTTAAGGAATTTTCAAAATTTGAGACACCAAAATTACCATAGCTGGCAGCTCTAAAAGAATTTTTCAACCAAATTTCTACCAAACGTTATTAAAAAAAAAAAAATGTCAGCTACTGTGTGAATTTCGTAAAAATCGAATGGCTGAATCAGAATTTATAGGGCCAAAAGTAGTTATTTTTCTAAGTGATTTGTCAAAATGGCGCCACTGGTACAAAATTGCCTGCATTTCAAAATCACTGTAAATTTCAACCAATTCTATATATCGTATCGTGAGTTTCCGTGAAGAGAAGTTTTTGATGCTAAAAATATAAGTAAATTAGAAAAGGGTTACCAGACGCGCTAGTTGCAAAATTTCAAAGTTTTTACTTTGGCTATGTAGGCAAAGCATAAGATTTACATATGAGTGGCTTTTTTTCAAGAAACTACATTTTTTCAGAAGAGTCGATGATTTGAAGGTTTGCACTTTCAGCGTCTGCTCTAATAATACCTAATAATACCAATATGTTCTGAAAGTTTCAAAATGATTGATAAGCTCTGTCAAAAGTTATCGTAATATAAAAATTCTCAAATTTTCCCATTCTCTTTGTATGCACCTAGCGCACACATGGAGTTGAAACATTTCAAAACATTATCAGGTTTACATTTGAAACACGTTCGAAATTCATTTCGTTACCTTATTTTTTGCAAAAATTATTTGTGGACGGTAAAGGTATATTAAAGATATCACAAAAATGACCGCCGGCACCACAGGGTTAAAGATAATTGACCTATAGTGAACATGCATATACATCAATATATCCTGAAATTTTCAGCTGAATCAGATGGCGCGTTCCCGAGATATAGTCACTGAATTTTTTTTGATGATATATATACATATATACATATATATATATATATATATATATATATATATATATATATATATATATATATATATATATATATATATATATATATATATATATTATGATGCCATTATGTATATATATATTATGTATATATATATATATATATATTTTTATATATATATATATATATATATATATATATATATATATATATATATATATATATATATATATATATATATATATATATATATGTATGTATATATATATATTTATATATATATATATATATATATATATATATATATTTATATATATATATATATATATATATATATATATATATATATATATATATATATATATATATATATATATATATATATGCATATGGAAATATTAATTTTTGCCCAAAATGGTTTTAATTTTTTTTTTTTTTTTACCTCCTTCCCTCCACTCTCTCCATCACTCAATCAAAATGCACGATCCGTGTGCATCAATTCTCCTCAATATAATATAGGTTAATTTCGTACTTCCCAGACAATAAAATATTGGTATAAGGGAAAGCACTTCATTCTAAAATATCTTCTTCAGATGATATCGCCTATTTCTTGTCGTTAACACTTATGCCCAGAGAAAAGTTTAGAAAAAACTCTGGTTGGCGTCTTCATTATCTTTGTGAAAGGAATGATCGTAGATTTTCCTTAAATTTAACCAAATTCGCTGATTCTCTTATATCTTCAGGTAAGGTATTGTAATAAGCCTAAGACTGTTGCACTGAATCCATTTTCAAACGATCTGTCCTAGCTTTTTTAATCGCAAGGCTATTCGCCGATCTTGTGGCTATCTGAGTTATTTCTCCAACATTTCTTATAACATATGGCCATTTGAGTTTTTTGTTCAGTATCTTAAATATTAGCTTCCCTTGTTCAAGACACATTATTTGTTGTATGCTTAGTAGTCCTGTTTCACGATACACATGTGAACTTCGAGTCAGAGTTGGCATTTTGAATATAGTCTTGATAGTCTTAGTTATTAGTCTTCCAATCAAACCAATGTTTTGTTTCGATGTTTGCTTCCACAAAACTGCTCCATAAGAGATGTTCGACAAAATAAAAGCATTGAATATGTCAAGTTTGATGTTGTGAGATAAAAAATCATATTTTTTTAGGATTCCTATCATAGGCGCTACTTTATGTCTGATGTTATTGATATGTTGTAGCCAAGACATTTTCTCATCTAAAGTTAATCCTAAGTATTTAATTGACTTGACTTTTTCCAATTGTATTCCATTGATTTGTATTGACGGATTAATTTGCTGCTTGTTTTTTTGTTGGAATACTAAATATTTAGTCTTTTCGATGTTTATAATTAATTTACTTTGTTCGAGCCAATTCCAATATTTTCCTAGGTCATCATTTATATTTTGCTGGAGAATTAATTCATTTTTACCGGAATACAGCAGTAGTGTGTCATCAGCAAATAAAACTATTTTTCCCAACAGATAAATGTCCTGTACGCTGTTAATGTACAGTAAAAACAGTAATGGCCCAAGGATTGATCCTTGAGGAACGCCAATGTTAATTGTGCATTCCTGACTTTTATGAATGTTGTTAGCTGTAATAATACGCCTGTTGAAGAGATAATTCTTTATCAACAGCTTAAAGTTGTGATGGATTCCATATATTTCAAGCCTCTGAAGCAGGATGTCGTGGTTAATGGTGTCAAAGGCCTTTTTCAGATCCACGAAGATTGCCGCTACATAGTCGCCCTTATCCAATCTACTGTTGATGAAATGAACTGCATCTAATGTTGCTGTTAGTGTACTACTGTTTTCTTGAAAGCCATATTGAACTGGCGTCAAAATTGAGTTAGTCTTAATAAATTGAAGCAATTGTTTTTGAATGACTCTTTCAAATATTTTACTTAGGACACTTGTGACAGCTATTGGGCGATAATTTGATGGATCTGCTGGGTCACCACCTTTGAAGGTTGGAGTAATTTTTGCTAGTTTAAGGCAATCGGGGAATGTGCCAGCTGCTAGGTGTTTATTTATTATTGTAGTTAGAAGCTCCAAAATATGGTTTTTTAGCAATTTAATATCCTCTGATGTTATACTATCCAGACCAGGAGAAACCTTTGATTTAAGGTTGTCCATTATTTCAGATATTTCAACAGGATCAGTGGGACTTAAGTGAATCGAAGTGAACATATTGAGCTCAATATGAAAACTCGAGCGTGATGAAAGTTGCAGTTGTTTGGTGACTAGTGTTCCAATGGTAGCGAAGAAGTTGTTTCTACTTCTTCGGGGTCTTTAATGGATGTTCCATTTATCAACAGTTCTTCAATGCCCGTTGATGATTTGTTTTGTTGCTTG
This sequence comes from Nemotelus nigrinus, assembly GCA_947369275.1. NCBI lineage: Eukaryota > Metazoa > Arthropoda > Insecta > Diptera > Stratiomyidae > Nemotelus > Nemotelus nigrinus. The sequence goes on along the minus strand of OX376373.1, from coordinate 104,292,657 downwards.
GACAAGAGCTCATTTACTAGTTGCCAATTTCTGGAGGTATTTCCGGCTGAAGCTTCAAACTTATTTCTATAGAAACGTTTTTTGGCCTCCATGATAGCTCGATTAGATTCCTTCCTCATAGAGAAATAGATCTGCTTCTTGGACGTGGAGTTTGGATCTGCTTTGTATTTTTTGTAAGCAGTTCGTTTTCGATTTGCAGCATCAATTACATTCCTATTTATCCAAGATTGCACTCGTACACGAACTTGTTTCGTTGTGGTTGCTTTTACCTTAGCTTCGGTTATCTTCTCAATCAGCTCATCAAATTTATTAATATCAATTTATTAATAATGCCATTTAACAGCTAGCATACGCTCACTCAAAATTGGCACAAGTTGTCGGAGCAAAAGAATCAGTACATTTCGATTGTAATGATAAAATCAATATAGGTAAAGGTAAATATATTGTTGAAATGATTGAAATAAATGAAATATGGATATCTGCCAAGAAAGTAAAATATATCTTGTTTCTAAATAAAAATTTAGCTTGTTTCTAAAAAACTAAATATGGAAATGACATTATTCTCAACAGAATTCACAATCAAGGAAAACATTATAATAATGAATGAATTTCCTTCAACAAGTCGAATCAAATACAAATGTCCCAAACATATTCGACCAGATTTAGTAACATGCTGTTCCGGCAAACCTTAGACCGCGTTTCCAATGCTGGAGTGAGCTTTCGCCGAATCTCAGAGTAGAGCTGGCCTGTTCTCAATGATGGATTTTCGAAATTCGAAAATCGTGATGACTTCTTGTGCTTTGAAAACTCCAAGCTGTAGCACTCATTGCTAGTTTGGGGGCATTTTATGAAAAACTAATATAATCGGAATTTTTTCAAGATTTCCTGAAAACAAACGATTAAAGCAATCAAATTAGCTAGAAATGTGTATAATATATAATTTGTAATACATATGTTATATAAATAATAAATTTAGATGTTATATAAATTAATAATTTGAATTTTCGCTTAGAGTTTAAATACGATAAATTTACTTTCAGAACTAGGCCTCGTTTCCAATGCTGGCTTGGAGTGCAATGTATCTGCGTACGCATTAGCTGTCCTGAACTAAAGATACACTTTTCAGATTTCTTTACTTGTTGATCGTTCGATATCGACTGAACTTATCCTGCGAGATTTTGTATCAGGAATTTCTGTAGGAATAAAATGATGAGTGAACAGTAATTGGTGCTGCCATTCTTAGTTATTTTGAAGCAATGAGTTTTGAATAGGTTTGTGTGAAAGAAAGTTTATTATTTTTATATCCATTCAACGAGGGTTCCCACTCAAAGCCGCTATCTCAGTCCGAATGTGTAGTCACTTTAATGATCCCATGGTTATCTATGCAAACTGTCAGCGTAAGACAGTAATCGGTGCTGCCATTCTTCAAGCAATGATTTTGGGACAGGTTTGGGTGAAGGTAAAAGTACGTTTGGAACTAAATGTGCAGATGAAGGTAACTGAGCTGGCCATTTACTAATTTCCAGTATTTTTGCTGAGTGAAAAGCACACTACGTCATTTGGAATCCAACATCTAGCTGATAATGGTGCTTTAATTACTTTGGATGAAAAAAAATTAAACCATGCCCAGATTACTTGGCTGGGATGCGCATGACACCATGGCCAAGGAATTTATTACAGTTCGATCAAGAAAGGCCGAATCATTTACCATTTAGATATGTGTAATGTCCTGAGGCTTGCATGGAATACTTTAGCAGATTTTCAAATTATCATTGATGCTGAACATTGAGTAGGTCTGTAGCAGATAGATTTGACTTTCTTGGAAAGGCACATAATAATATATGTTTATGGTATGTACTATTATGATATATAAAAGTAACTGTGTAAAATGCTAGTTGCTAGATTAGCAATAGAATTCAAAAAGTTTAACAGAACTACTAAATTTTTCACACACCAATTGAAATTTAATGTTCAAATATTAAACTTCAAAGACGCTGCTTTTGAGACTCAAATTCTACACTTGCTGGGAACACAGCTGCAATTTTCCTGACATGCTCATCAAACAATTGACTATTCAAATTATAAAAATTTGACACAGCTAAGACATATTTAACACTCGCCGAACGCAAAATTTATTGACTTTTCACTTCCATTCCGTTTCGAATTAACCCGATTGGCCCATTTGTCATTTGACCGATCTTCTTCTGAAATTGATTGATGATGTTCAAAATAAAATTTTGACACCATCTATGTAAACTATCAATCGACTTCAAACACTTTTCGAAAAAATGGATAACTGATAGATTTGCCATGAAATGTTCATACATAAGTCATCTCAATCTACATGAGCTCAAAAGCCGAAAATAAAACAAATAACATGCTACGCATCTTCATGGTCAAACGATCATCTAGTATGGTTAATCTATCTTTCTATCTCATCCATACTTTTCACATCTTCACGTGAGATCATTCCGTCGCAATGACAAAAAAATCCAAAGCTAACGCACAACAAAACGATTTCGATGGATCTAGCATCGCAAAGAAAGTAAAATTAGGATGAATCTGAATACACTATGCCCTCGGGTTACAGATGCGAGCCCATCGAAAAAAAGTTTCCATTGTACATTTTCAATCGTAACCGTAAGAAAATTAAGTATTTAAACGCAAGTAACTGACCGCGGCTTGATTGCTGCAATGTTGAGGAATACGAAGAACTCTAGTCGGCTCATCACACACACATATGGACATGAATCGGCGGCAATCCGAGATCTTGGAGTCATTATTCTGGCTTAGATGACGATGACCACGACGATGATCGTGCTGATGATGATTTTCATTGTGATGCTGCTGATGATGCTAATGTCGCCAATGATGCAGAACATTATGATGGGAAGTAGGTTACACCACTACGAACTTTAGAAAATACGTTAGAAAATACGTTATGGACTTGAATGACCTATCCGACCAAACGCGATCTGAAATTGATGTACATTTTATTAATTTTGAAAATATAGTAGCGACCTTTCGCCCGCCTCATTTCCATTAACTGCCAGATGATGATGATTTAGTTTGAATGGCTAGGCTAGTATTTATTCTGCTCAAATGTCAGTTAAATGGATATGCTACAATTTATCTTGCAGAGAGTTTCAATTTTTTCGTGTTGGTCCGACGATGGGAGCGATTTGATTTTCTGCTATTTTTAATTTTCGGTAGATTTTCAAATTAATAATGATTATGATGGAGGTAACTGTAATTAGTATTTAGATTGCAGTTTAGAGAAGAAAGATCAATTTTGATAGTTTTCATCATGAGATGGAAAAAATTTGGAGATGTGCCAATATCAGAGGAATAAAATAATTTGTGGATCAGTGGCTACATAAACGCAAATTGGCGGGGGGGTTGGTTGGTTTGGCTGTGAATTTTGTTAAATACCTTTTTTCGAACCGAAAGCTGGATCGTTTGTTTTATTTCTATACTCTTTTTCACTGCAAAACAAAAACCAGGTGTATACCGTGGAGTCCGAAAAGTGAATAGAACTTTGCTGATGCGTCCTGGTTTGTGTTTCCAAATAAATAAAATGAATGAAAATAAATTAACTCACATTAAATTTTTTCTTCTTATTTATTTGGCTTTTTGCTTTTTTGTTACAAAACAGATTAGTGATGCCCTCAATGTTGAAACTTGAATGAAAGACGCATGATTAGATAACATAAACGAAATTAAAATAGCGCCGAACCTGAAATAGGTGCAACTGATGCCAGAATTAGGTCTGTTGCGGATACAGAAAGAATGAATAAAAAAAACTCGAGCGCTGATAGAAACGCTAATGATCGAAGAAAGGTAGAGGAATCGGGCAGAATTTGAACGCATATTCTACCATACTTGCTTCATATTAAAACCAATATGTTGCGAAGGCCCTGTACAACCTTGACGCCAAGAATACATGTGGAAAGGTTGTCAGAAAAAGCATATGCATGAATTGAAACACTTGTTATTTATATTCATTATCGGATGCTTGTGACATCTTCTACAACATAAATGATGAAAATGCTCAGCACTTGCAATACTTTGTCAGAAATGCAAATTAAAGCCTACCACAACTGCTTCACGTCAAAATAAACCCACTCTATAAGTCCCATTTTCAACCGATGACTTCACCGAAAAGTACAGGGATAGAGAGATGTTTAGGCTGCCATCCGAAAATTTTCCAGAACTTCGAAAATTTAAACATTGGTTACTTTTATACATTGTAGATGTTTGCCTGTGAATATTTTATGGTAGCGAATGTTGGTGCGAATATTAGAAAACTGTTCCTGGTGTGGGCATTCACCTGCTAGCACCAAAGCCAAAAATATTTGCTTTATGTTACTAAAGCCAGCTCACATAGTGAAATTCGTTTGGATACGATGACTGCATTAGAAAATTTTCAAAATTCGTAAGACAAAAACTACTATAGCTGGCAGCTCTATCTTAATGTTTCAATCAAGCACTTGGCTTAGAGTAATGTCCAGTTACTCTGTAAATTAAGTTAAAATCTGGTGAAAAAGCAGTTTTTTTTCTTAGTGATTTCTCAAGATAACACCATGGCTAGGGGCTGCCTATTTTAAATCACTTAAAACCTCACTTGCAGCCCAGATCCTACCATCTACCTATAAATTCCGTGAACTTCATATTGAACTAATTATCCGATCGTGAGTTCTCGTTAACAGAAGTTTCGAAAGCTCAAGTAAAGTCGTACTTCACCCGTACCTTCGTCTACGATATTTACCGCTGATACTTTTGTGCCTAGAGCCGTCTCTAGGCAACTTCTAAATGCATCAAAGTGCGGAAAGCCGATCATAACGTGTTTCGCATCGTCGGGTACATTTTTGAAAACTGGACAGCCTGGTGAGCTGTGTGTCTAAAACGATACAGATAATAATGATAATCGCCAAGTCTGCTCCAAAATTGGGTTAGGTCATAGCTTGTTTCTACGTGGCTTCTTTAAGCCCATTGCAAAACGTTGTGGATTATTTTGTATGTCCAAAAACCGTGTTGCGCCTCTTCACAGCTACTCTGCAATGACCGCATTGACACTTGTCTTTGAATCTCCTTCGTGCTTGCTATCCGTCCTTCGTTTTTATAGAGTTGAAGCGTTTCATCCGCAAGAACTAGCAAGCATACTGGCTATAACACACGTTGCTTCGTAAGACTTTGTTCGAAAGGTGCAGCTAGTTTGAAGTGAATCTCTCGGTAGGCCGCTTGCATTTTTCGCCGATTCGATTTTATTTGCTGTGCTGGTGCCCACACTGGTGTTGCGTACATAAGAATAGAAGTCACCACTCTTGAGATCAGTAGCCTTCGGCTTTGCTTCGGGTCGTAAATATTGGTTTGCATTCGAGCGAATTCTGAACTGACAACGGATGCCTTGGTGCCTGTTTTCTCCAGATGAGGTTTGAAGTTCAGTTTACTGTCACCAACCTTTATCCGTTCTACTCATAGTTTCCTCTACTTCGTGAGTGGTACCATTTCCGTCTTATGGTTAGCTATTTAAAGCTCAGCACAATCAAGCCATGATTTAACCGCTCAGATTGCTTCGCTCGCATGAATTTCGATTTCTTCGAGATGATGGGTTGAAATTACGATGCTAGAATTGTCGGCAAAATCTACCACCACCACCACATTTCTGGGTACTTGTAGCCTTAGTATCCTATCGTAGATTACGTTCCAGAGCAAGGGGCGAAGGACAGATCACTGTGGTACTCCCGCCGGTACCAGATAAAATTTCGATCTTTGGTCTGAGTCGTAGCATAAGGAACTTCCCCTGAAGTACTCAACGATTATACATGCCAAATAGAGTGACACACCATTATTGACCAGCGCGCCTACAATACGATAGCATTCGATCGTATATAACCCGCTTAAAAATGTTTGCCATCGTATTTACCAGGCCTTTAAGGGGATGCCTCCACAATAGGTTGGGCAGGAGAACCAGTTTCTGTTACTAAAACGCCTTTCTGTAGGCACGCTGTAAATGTATCAGAAAAAACTTTTGGTATCCTCTTTACCGCCAGCTTAGCTGCTTTATTCGGTATCGCATCCAATCCGGGCGCTTTTTCGTCAGTAATTTTTCGTATGGCTGTCAATAGTTCTTTTCTGCTTACCGCTGGCAAGTTTTGGGGATCTACTTGTTTGACTGGTAAACTTTTACCTCAATTAAGTAGGAATAACGTTGCGACTTTTGCCTGGAGCATCTTCTGACACTTTATTAGAGGAGAATTCTTTCGCTTTATTGTAGCCATACCGGCTTTGTCGAAGATTGTCATGGAAGCGGGCTGCGTTCAAACGGATTCTCCATTTGCATACTGATGTTTTGCCTTGTAGTATTGAGCGTTGAAGGAGCCAAGCTGCCCACTACTTTAACGTTAGGGTCCGCTAGCGACTCCCTTCCAGCTAAGCTGGAAGAAAGCCCGCTGAAAATTACAGTTCCTTCCGACTTTTGAACGTATATCCCCGTTAAAATGTTACCCTTCTTTACTCGCATCGTTAGTTTATTATTCTGAGATCCTTCCCATAGCTTTTTATAACTGTGACCAGGTTGGACGCCTAGTTGAAAGATGGCGCCAACTTGTCCTGTCCTAAAGAGCTCATTGGGTTTCTAAGACATTTACGCCCCATCCTCCTTCTCTACCGCTCTCGGACGATCACTGCTTATTTGACCCCAACAGTAGCTTCAGCTGTGCCTTGTTCCAGAAAACCTATCAGTATCGCCGTCCAGTGATATTTATAGCTTGCAGCACAACGTTGTTTCCAAAGTTGGAGTGTTTCTGTGTGTGCGTGCGCTAAAGCCCCTGTTCTGTCCGACTCAAAGAGTGTGAGTTTCCTTTCTCTGTGCAATGGCACAAGCAGATATATTAGAATTGGTCCCACTTCCACCAGCGCAGCATCTTTCTTCCTCCGTAGAGGAGGAAAAAGTTAGCTATCGCCATCAGCAGCTTGTGTCTCATTTCACTGGGCTCACCGATGTTAGCCGTCAACCTGCTCAGCAATCCAAAACTCTCAGAGCCTTATAGCATACCTAACGGACGTGCTTTTAAAAGGTCAGTATAGTGTCTAGCCCCACTCTCAGATACTTTACCGATTTATTGATCTGGACCTTTTTGGGAGCCCACTGCCATCAGGATCAGCGTTGCCACTTTGGTCCATTGGGACCATTTTTGGTCCCTTTTACACAAAGTTTTTAATATTGGTCCTTTGGTCCCTTTCTTGGGAAAACCAGCAGGTTTTGGTCTCTTTCGCATCTATCAGCAATGTACTTTGCTTTCATTTCAATCAACGTTTAACTATCCTAACCAAATCTACAAATAAAATCCCTAATCTCTGCTTTCATCGATAATTTTGAACTTTGTTTCATTTGAAATCAAAAAGGAGAGCTACCTGTGCTGCGTGCGCTCCTTTATAGCAAAAACTCGATTGCATGTTTCACGTTTCACTTCGATTTGTTGCATGTTTCATTTCACTTTAATTTGTTAGTATACATGCCAATCTACTACTAAAGCATGAAAAAATACAAAAATTATTAATTTTCAGTGCATATATCTATCATTCCGTTCCATGCTATGCACTTTATTGAATTACGTGTGATAATTACAGAAAAGTGATATTTTGTTGACGAAATATTTGCATTAAAAGATTTTCATAATTTGATTCACTTACAGAAATATAAATATTTATACATATATGTATCTAGTTCCTGAATCGACATAGTGAAGAGATTTATATTTTCAGTATTTTGATATGATATAATGACTAATTTTTTGCATATAATGAGTAACTAACTCACTATTTAGTATATAATGTGCTTAAAAAGTTAGTAAATTTTCTAAAGAAATGAGCGTATGAACTAAAAATATGGCAATCGAAGACAATTTTGAAATTTTATTTCAATTTGGATTTTTAGCGTGTATGTATGTCCTTTTAAAGTAAAAAAAACTCTAGCGCACCTGAACCGCTAGAAAACTAATTTTCGAAGAAATTGTCTTTGAGTGACAAAAAAGTGTGGAAAGACGTAATACACTGTTTTTTAGAATCATATCAATCATTCCTTATCCAAAGCAACAAAACTCAACTATAACAGATATAATTCAGTGCTGGCAACACTTTCCGAATGAAGCAGCAATAAGTTTACCATAACAAGCTCATACTCAAATCAACGTAACCTTTGAATTTCGTTCTCTTCGCAGGAATCATATCAACCATTCCTTATCCAAAGCAACAAAACTCAACTATAACACAAATAATTCAGTGCGGGCAACACTTTCCGAACGAAGCAGCAATAAGTTTACCATAACAAGCTCATACTCAAATCAACGTATGCTTTGAATTTCGTTCGAAGGTTTCAGCGGTTAAACGTTGTTTGAGGCTGCCATCCGAAAAATGTTCAAAACTCGAAAAATTTAAAAAAGAATTCCTTATTTTTTATTGCAAATGCTTTGCATATGAGAAAGTTGTTTGAAGCAACTGTTGGTGCAATATTTACGGAAATGGCTAATGCTGGTTAGCCTGTATCAACAGCAAAGCATAATACATACCAATTCTGCTTCACGCTAAGTTAAACCCAACCAGTAAATTTGGTTTCGATTGAATCACTGCGCTGGAAGTTATACGGGTGAAAAAAATTTTAGGGTTACCACCCTCAAAATTTATCAAATTTTCAAAGCGTTAATATTTTTTGTTAATTTTCATTGCAGGATCATTTCCATTTGGAAATCTAATGACATAATCGCTCAGTAAAGAAATTAAACAAAATTACAAAAATGGTCATAGCTGGCAGCTCTTTCATGATTTTGGTACGAAATTTCTATGACATTTGGTTTACATTAAAGTCCATTTGCTGCGTGAACTTCGTTTTGATTTTTACACTGGACCGGAAGTTATAGGGAAATAAGCTTTATTTTGCTGAGCAAATTCGCAAGATTTAGGAGACAAAAATCACCATAGCTGGCAACTCTATTCTAATTTTTCAGCCAAATTTTCACCAAACGTTACATAAAATAAGATCCAAGTATTGAATGAATCTTGTCAAAATCTGATGGCTGAATCGGAAGTAATAGGCCAAAAACCGGTTTTTTTTCTGGGTGATTTTTCAAGATAGTACCACTGGCACAGGGTTGCCCGCATTTCAAAATCACTTCTATCAGACCTGGTCCTAGCTAATACCAACATGTCCTGTAAATTTCATTATGATCGGATAATCCGGTCGTCAGTTCTCGTGAACAGAACTTTCGAGTGCTGAAAATAGAGGTAATTTGGTGATGGGTTGCCGTTCTTGTGCAAATCGGAATTTTGAACATTTTAATTTGATATGATGGATAAAGGTTGAAATTTATCAGTGGTCTGTTTTTTTTGTCAAAAATCAAAAATTTTTCAGGAAGGTCAATGATTTGAAGGTTTTTTATTCAGGAGCCTGCCGTAGCTACAGGGTTACCCGCACTGTCCTAAAAATCCACATGTGCTAAATTTTAGTCAACATTAATACGCTCTGGAAATTTCACGATGATCCATTGTTTTTCTTACAAGTAATGACAAATCAAAATTTGAAAAAAAATCTTTGCCTACTTTTAGGCACCCTGCACCCACACACGACTCACAATTTCCAATTTTTGATCATAAACAAGCTAAGAACATAATTACTTTTCATTCCCAATACTTTTCTTTAGCAAAACTTTTCACTGCTTGGAAATATAGGAGTACATCAAAATTCACTAAAACGCTCGCCGCCGCCAAAAGGTTTAGAATATCTGAACTTTAGCAAGTCGTGGACCTGCCTACTAAATACATCTACGTTCTCCGAAAATTTCAGCTCAATCGAATCGGCCACTCCAGAGATTATCTCCCTTAATCATTTTGCTGATATATATATATATATATATATATATATATATATATATATATATATATATATATATATATATATATATATATATATATATATATATATATATATATATATAAAGAAATATGAATTTTCGGCGAAACGAGTTTAATACTATTGTTCTTCGAACATTAGTAAAAACAAAATTTTAATTTTCAGGGCGCATATTTAAAATTCCGTTCATTTCTTTGGGACTTCATTGAATTGCGTGTCAAAAGATTTACATTTTCTTGAAGAATTGTTTTAATTTGAAAAAGTGCATTTCGATGTGTTTATGCCGTAGAGCAATATTTGTGACGGAAGGCCGATTCTACATATAAGACTGCTCCTTTCTCGTAAAAGAGAGCTTTGAAATATTTTTAAGATGCACATACATATATATCTACTTTATGTATAATATAATCAAAAAACTTTATATTTTCAGTATTTTGAAACGAAATAAAGATTTTTTTTTGCACTTTATCTTGGTTGGTCCCCTTTGGTCCTTTTTTTCTAAAATGTTGGTCCTCAAATATTTTTTTTCGTGGCAACACTGATCAGGATGAAAGTCGGTATCCTCCGTTTTGTCAGCGTGATGATCTGTGTCTTTGAGAGCACCAGCTGCAAACCATGGTCGGTCATCCACCATTCCACTCTCTTCATGACTTGATCAATCATAAATTGGGCACACCCGGCATTTCTAGAAGTGATTACTGCTGCCAGATCGTCAGCGCAATCCACGAGAAATACATCCACTGGCATTTTCAGGCGCAGCAATCTATCGTTCCAAAGGTAAGGACTGAAGATAGATCGCCGTGATAGACCTGAGGTGAAACGCCTTCTCCAAACACCTTCGTCGGAGTCAAATAGCAGCCATCAGTCCCTAAAGTAGTACAGCGTCATGGCCAACAAGTTGTCATGAATGCAAAAGCTATACTCAAAAGCCCAAAGCACACCTTTAAACATTACCGAGCTGAAGACATCTTAAACATTTAAGCCCTTTTCAGACATGCAACCATGCGTACATGCAATCTAGCGTGTTTTGCTCATACGAGTCAATTCGATTTTGTTTATATAGGTGGCTCTAAAGCGAACGAGGTGGAGTATGCTGATTCAACTACAATAGATTTTATAATGATTTCTTTCGATCAGTGGCATGTGGGGATGATTCGTTGATGATTATTTAAATATATGCTTTGTGGATGATTGTTTTATTATAGGATGATGTGGATAATATTTTTTTTGCATCCTTACGTGCATGACTAAACAGAAAAATTTTTTGAATGCATATGAACATCTAGACACAAACATATATGTATATGTAGGTATATATAGTCATATGGATAAATATATACAATTTTCTGCTACCACTATATTTGTACGGAGCAAAAAAAAACATTATAAGCGTGTACAATCCATCCGCTTATCGCCTTAGCCCCGCCTTCAAAAAACTGGGTTTGAGTTGACTTGACTCGTGAAATCTAAAAACGCATGCACGCGTGGACTCATGTCTAAAAAGGGCTTATGCGTTACCAGCAGACTAACCACCGGTCAGGAGCTCTGGCGTGCCTTCTCTGTTCTTGCTACCGCCCCCATCACTGCTGAAATGACATCACCAACTTCTTTTCGAAAACCATGCTTTCTGTCATCACCGGCTGTACCCGCCAAAGGGTTGGAAATATCCCAACTGGAACTAGTCACGAACCTTTTCTTTATAAAACTCCATATTTTGCAAAAACCTCAGCACAATTGAATCACGCACTACAGAGATGATCGCTTTAAATATATTCATTATAAATAAGATATATATATAGTGGTCCCTCAAGCTGCAACCACGTAACTGAGCACCAGGCAGCCTTTGTAAATTTGTTCAAGCCAGGGAACGTTGAGCACACCTGTCATTTGAAGCATGGCCAGGAGAGCTCTATCCGGACCTGGCGACTTGAAGGGTTTAAAGGTATCAATTGCCCATATTAGCCTCTGCTTGTTGCCAGCTTCACCAATGCCTTCGATGTTATGCAGGTCGGACGCTTGTTTACCACTGAAATTGTAATATATTCTAAACGAGATAAAAATATTTAGAATCAATAGGGTTGCTTAAAAGTTGAAAGCAATCATTTTCACCACCAAACATTCAAAGTCGACAAATCTTTCAAGTGCTTTAGCTCGTAAGAGGGGTATCCTAAGGCGGTATGTAAAACAATTTTTTTATCAACTCACCTCAAGAAATCACTTGGTATACCCGAGGCAACCTTGATCTCAGTCACCCTGTTTATATCATGAAAAAAATTTAGGGACTATTTCTCGGGAGCGCGCCATCCGATTAAGCTGAATTTTTCAGAATACATTGATGTATATGCAGCATAGATTTAATTATCTATAATACTTTGGTGCCGGCGGCCATTTAAGTGATATTTCAGATATGCCTATTAAGTTATCAAACAAAAATATTCAAAAAATAATAATTTACGAAATGAATTCCGAACGTGTTTTTAATAAAGATTTGATAAGGTTGAGAAAATTTGTAACCCTCTGTGTGCGCTAGGTACCTAAAAAGAAATCGGAAAACTTTGAAATTTTTGGAATTGCGGTTATAGAGCTTTATCATAGAGCTTACAGAACATATTGATGTGACTAAGTTGCATACTTATATAGTTTTGTATGAACGCGCTGGAAAACCTGTAGCTACGGCAGACAGTGAAAATGAAAACCTTCAAACCATCAAAAAACGGCTTTTGGCCCTATAAATTCTGATTATTTGACAAAATTCACGTATTAGCTGAATCTTACTCTAAGGCACGTTTAATAGAAATTAGGTTGAAAAATTAGGTCGAAAAATTAGGCAGGAACTGCCAGCTATGGTAATTTTGATACCTTAGACTGTAAAAATTCGCTCATGAAAATAAAGCTTTTTGCTTTTTTGCTTCCAGTGCAGTCATGGAATCATAAAAACATTCAGATATAATAGGTATAGAGGCTGTAAAAGGTTGGTTAAATATAATGGAAAGCACTAGCCATTTTTATGGATTGTGAAGAAAGGAAAGAAAATGCGTTGGAGGCTCACTTGGTTCACCTTAACAATATCACAGCAAAAACGAATGAACAATTTCATTGTATTTGCGTTCGAGAAAACGTAAATGATATGTGCCATAAATGTTTCATCTGTCCCTCTGTCGTGAGTCAAAAACGAAGAATAAGACGACAGATGTCAACACAAACATTTTTGGTCCTTTTTACAGCCCAAGTGGGGAAAACAATATTACTAAGTAGCTGCAAACTCAACGGATGACCGGAGGAGCGCCTCAAACCCAAACCATAAGACAACTATGGTAGCAGAACAAATTATCTAGCAATTAATCAATAGGAATAGCGTACTACGAAAACTAAGAATTTCAAAGTGGAAGTTTACGGTAAAGTATGAGACAAGCATCTAGCTAAAGCAGTTGAAGACAATTTTTTCATTCCACTTTTTATAGTGGTTTGTAGGTCAACAGAGTACTTATCTTCGGGCGAGGCTCAAGTTATCTTTAGAGATTTTAAAGAGGGTAAATGCTATTTGCTTCTGGAGCAGCTTCAAATAATTTTCAAACACGCAAGCGAAAAATATTGAACCAAATACATCGAATCGTTGCAGAAATGAACAGAAGGTACGATTGAATTGGTACGACTTAGGCGCTAATTCATCATTTCAACAAGAAAATCTGGCCTGGTAGTACAGCCTACACACAGATTAAAGCTCAAAAATTGGTTAATTGATGTTGTAAACGTATACAAGGACATTAAAGGGCCAGTGGTACCCAAAATAATCTGTCGGCGATCCTACATACGCCATAGGAAATGCAACGAACAAGTAGCTAGAAAAAATAAATTATGATATGTTTAGCAATAATAAGTTTAGATTCCCTCACCTATTCAAAATTTGAATCTGCTCGCCGATATATGGTGTTCATCATGAAAAATTGCATTGAACGTACGTTAAATTCTTAGTTTAAATTCCGTTCATCGATAAATTTTTCTTTACAGTTAGTTGTGTTAGGTTAACAAATCCATATGAATAAAGATTACAGCTGAAACGAAAGTCGTGCAATTAGTTGTGCTACATAAGTATTCGAATTCATGCCAACCGACGAAAGCGATATGGAAACAAATCAAACTTCAGTAAGCTAATGACGTATCTCAAATGGGTCGAATATTCAAAAAAGCGTTCGAAAAATGACTGAAGGACGAAGACTGATAGAAACCAAGGAAATAGTGGGTAAAAAAGAATCAAAAGCCGATAAAAAAAATTAAGTTTGGATTATGTACCACCTTGCCTCGTTTTGCGAGCATGATACCTGCGGCGCGGCAATTGAAGTATATTTACGGGACGAACAGATTTAAGACGGCAGTAATATTAGATGTTTGAGTGGACAACGGTACCTAGAACAAAATCGTACAATAACAAATTCGGTTAAATAAATAAATAAATAAGACGGTATGAACCCTGAAACAAGTGAAAATAGCTTCAAACTTTAAACAATGAAAAGATACCACTATAATTATTGATCCATAATTAGAAATTCGATCATAAAGACGAAATGTTTTGTGGGCTAATATCTAGATTATATAAACTATATTTTCAAAAACGAGACTTATTCATTCTAAAATATAGCAACCATTGCAGGTATATTTAATTTTATTTAAAAGCTAAAGGAAGAAAATAAGTTTTAAAAAAGCTATGAAAAATCTTTGAATATTATTAAACGCACTAGCAAAACAATCAACATAATTCATCGGTATTGTGTTTTTCGTGTCATCAGTACACACAAAACTAAGATACCTATGGCATTCCAGCTATTTTGCTATCATCGATAAATTTTCACAAACAGATATGTTTGCATTAAGGAAATGCTCGAACCATCACCGATGCTGCACATGTGCCGCCGCATGCTGATTCGAAATAAAGCACCGGGAGACAATAAATACCTGTGCCATCTTGGAAGTTTTTGATTCATTTCATCAGATTATTACAATGATGAGGCCACCAAGGAAGTGTATACCACCAACCTGTACTTTACATGAATTCACAAAACGAACGCTGAATACTATCTACCTAAAATCAATAAATGTCGACGACAAATCAACAATAGCCTAACTCGTATTTAACGCTGCGGTATAGTCTTCATTTACCATCTTGCTAAGGACCAAGCGAATGAGTCTATTCTGTAAGTGCACACATATTGCAGCAATCATGCACTCTACCTGCACTTGCACTCGCAGCACTATGCACAACCATCAGCTAGTCAAGCATCAGGTTCCATAGAACAGACCACCTGATCAGCAAAAGGTGAACATGCGTGTACATTGAATTACACACATTTGTCTAATACTACACACTCTACATTATAGATATATTTTGAGAAAACATCTTCAGTATATCTTGACCTCGGAGGTCATGTATTCATAAATGCCTGTGTTTTGTTTTAATTTTGTTTTGATATGTTTCACGCATATATGCATCGTGGGATGACTTGGCCAGGTAGGATCTGATCTGGCAGTACAGTAGAGTACATGCCAATGCCTAGTGATTATGGCGATGTTGAGACACATGCGAACAGTACAGATCCAAGCAAATTATTTTCTGTGAATCATCTAACGATGAACAACACTAATTTTATGTGGAATAGCTGAGATAGGGGACAACTGGAAACATATAAACTTCGAAAGTGAATCTACTTGAAGGTAGACAATTTAGAATTCTTCAGGAGGCTTTGTAATTTAGATTGACAAGTGTCTGTCAAAACTTCACTCAAACCATAAATTAATAAATTAAATTAATATAAAATAATAAATTTTGAAAGAAGTCAGATGTATAGCATGTATGTAACAAATGTTTAGTACCTTCAATAAACTTCAAACTAAAACTATGGACAATTTAATCCAAATTATTTCCAGACAATTAGAACTTCTTGGCTAAGATATTTGAACTTCCTATTCTCTTGCCATTTTATTCTCAATGAATATACGAATGTCTTCTTCAATCTATTCAATATTCTTATCGATGAAGCATCATCGTGCAATTCACAGCAAAAATGTTCGTAATCGAACTGGACACTGAATATGCATACGCCACAGCGTTCTAAAATCATTTCTAACAACATTAAGCCTCGATTACACACTTAGCGAACATTTTGTCAGATCATTCGACAAGACAGTCGTTGAAGCATTTTGCAAGACATCAAGTGAAGATCTTATTAAAGGATACCTATTATCGACCTACACAACATGTATATCTGCACATTTAAACTTCGCACCCTTCTACATGTGAAATTTTAGTGGTAATATCGTGGTAGAATTCTGTCTGTTCAGAAACTTGTTTAGAAATACCTTGTACCGACCCATAGGCATGCATCTTGTCCGATATGATGCATCTTGTCTATAATTTCGTGGGCAAACCAAATCAGTTTGTAAATATCATCGGAGGCACCACCAGATCTGTTTTGAAATGCATTTGACTCAATACGTAAAACCGACAAGATTTTGAGCGCCTTCGAGCTACGATGAGACCCTCATATACCCTCATAAAACAGGTGAAAGCCGACGATGAAGCCATTCACACTCTCGTGCTTCCCAGATTTAGGCCTGTGAAAAACAGGCAAGAATAGACAATATTTGCGAAATCTCAGCGAGAGTGCAAATTCGGCATTAGATGCTGCCCTTGCCAGTGTGGTTTTGTTCAGTGAAGCACAGTGCAATTCTGTTCGCAGTTAAGGATAATACTTATCATGTTCCTGTTTGCGAAGAATTGAGTGGTTTATCAATGACAATAATATTCTTATGAAAAATTTACATTTAAACAAATTTAATAAGCTCGAGTTTACGAAGGGGCACCGACAGAGAGCGAGAGAGAGAGAGAGAAACACATCGATAGCAACTACAGCAAATGTACCAAAACTCAATGCAAAATGTTTACTGTTTTCTCATTTGTCATATTTACTATTTTGCTTATTATCATACACCATCAACGACGAACGCGAAGAAAACCAAAACGCAATTGCACTGACAAAGTCGCATTTGTAGAACCGAACGAGTCAAGTTCGCAATGTTTGTGTATACAAATATGTTTATTTTTATTAGTTTGTGACTGTTGATGTCATTCGTTAGTATTTCTGAAGATTTAGCGGTATCTGCAAGATTCGGAGCAATTGATTTGCGGAGAATATACATTAGTAATGAGCAAAATTAGCACACTTTACTGTGCTAGTACACTTCGCCCACAACACTTCAGGGTGCTGCACACTCCCAGCACACTGTGTGAGTACATTACATAACCACCTCGCCCAACAGAGTGCATGTTCGAACGAAAGTACAGTATGAACAGTGCTGAATTAAACTAATTTATTGCAACTAGATATGATCTTGTTATTACAGCAATCATGGATTCATTTTTGATTACCAATAAAAATTTAGCAAAACTACATTAGTAAAAGAGAATAATAAGATTAGCTTATAATGGACTAAAAAAAGTTTGTTTTTAATAATTTGAAGTAGAAAAATAAAAAAAAAGACATTCGCAATAAAAAATGACTTTTCCATATTATTTAAGATTATCGTTAATGTTATTGCAGCACGTCCAGGAAGAAAACTATGATAGAAACCAAAAAAAAAAATCAAAAATTAAAAGAAGAAAAATATATAGTGAAAACGAAACAAAACAATTAAAAGAAAAAGAAAAATTAATGGAATAGTAAAGAAAAAATTATACAAAATCGAAATTCACGATTGTTGCCTAGGATGTTACATTCACATATGTATATCTATATTTATATATATATATATATATATATATATATATATATATATATATATATATATGTATATATATATATATATATATATATATATATATATATATATGTATATATATATATATATATATATATATATATATATATATATATATATATATATATATATATATATATATATACATATATATATATATACATATACATATATATATATATATATATATATATATATATATATATATATATATATATATATATATATATATATATATATATATATATATATATATATATATATATATATATATATATATATATATATATATATATATATATATATATATATTGTTGCATGCACGCCAAATGAACCGTATGACGTTGTATTGGCGCCAGAAAACGCTAGAAACGGCGAAGAAAATACTCGACATACATGTATTTCATACATGTATCCAAAAACCGTAAACAATCTATAAATAGCCAATACACAATAAAAATCGATAACACGTAGAATAATCCTCTAGAACGTAAAAAGGGAACATTCCAGAGCTCAAACCACATGCGATACATGCAACACGACTATAAATACCGCCGCGAGAGGTGCTAGCAGAGTTAGTTGGAAACGTTAGTTTGTACACGCGACTCAGTAGATGGCAAAGACAGCGAAAGGCTGTTACTTTGAAAAGCGATACAGCGATTCTAGTGTATCCGGGCGCGATTAATTAAAAGCGATAAAGTGCGAGTAATTATAGTGCGATAATTAAATTGATAAAGAATTTATAATAGTGCGATCAGTCAAGTGTAAATAATTAATAGTGTTTATAATAAAAGTGTAATTAGTGTTTTAAAAGAAACTGTTTTATTTCATGAATGTGAAGAATATCGAATCCACGGAAGGTGTTTTAACGGTAGAACACAATAATTGGTGTCAGAAGTGGGATTCTGTCGCGTTCGTGATTTAAAAAGTGACTTTAAGTGAAATTACGGACAGTGAATTTGTATGAACAGTGAAAATTAATAGTGCGCGAACAATACAAAAAGTTAAATAGTTTCGGACAGTGATCATTGAAAATTGTGCGAACTAATTAAAATTGTGAAAAGTTGTGTGGACTTTGTGATAATTGTGAGAAGTTGTGCAATTAAAGAACAATGCCGAAATTAGTGAACGAGCTGACATTGGCAGAATTGAAAGAAGAGTGCCGGAAACGAGATCTTTTAACCACTGGGAACAAGACGGCGTTACTCGCTCGTCTCAGGGAAGCTTTGAGCACGGAAGGTAACGATCCGGAAACGTTTGAATTCTCGGACGAGGGGACCAGCCAGGAGTGTGTTCAGGATGAACAAAGATGCGAGGAGACAAATCCTATGATGGATTTACTGCTAAAAATGGCGTCCGACATGAAGCAACAGTCCCAGGACATCGGTCAAAAGTTTGAACAGCAAACCATGGATCTAGATCAGAAACTTGACCAGCAAGCTCAGAAACTTGACCAGCAAGCCCAAAAGCTCGACCAGCAAGCCGTCGACATTAAGGAACAGTTAGAAGAACATGCGAGGAAGAGTGAGGAGCAGCTGGTAGAAATCAGACAACAGTTCCAACAGCAAGTTTCAGAATTAGAGAGCCGAGTAACCAAAGAGGAACAACAGTTCGACAAAAAGTTGGTTGGCATTGAAGAAGGAATTGACCAGATGAAATTGGATCTTCAATGCGTGAAGGCCGTAGGAATTGTGCCAACAGAATCAAGTGGCATCAAGGCACATAAAGCACCAACTTTTGATGGGCAAACCTCTTGGAACATCTACAAGAAGCAGTTTGAGGCTGTTGCAAAAACTAACCGCTGGAACGATGAAGAACGTGCAACCTCACTGATGGTGTCTTTGAGAGGATCCGCGGCGGAAGTACTGCAAACGATTTCGGTCGACAATTACTCCAGTTATTGCAGCCTGGCGAGTGCCTTGGATATGCGGTACGCCGAAGACCACTTGGAGGAAATTCACCGTTTGCAGCTGAGACCACGGACACAGAAGACTGGGGAGACGTTGCAGGAGTTGGCTCAGGACGTTGAGCGATTAACACTTCTGTCCTACCCTAGGTTGGATCCAGAGCACCGGGATGAAACGGCGAAAAATGCTTTCATCCAGGGAGTGCGTGATGAAGAGCTTCGTTTGGCTGGAAAACGGACACTGAAGGATTCTTTGGCCCACGCTCTCATCTAGGAATCGGCGAAGCAGGCGTCGCGGAGAAATGTTAGAGTCTGTGAAGTACGAAAGGAATGCATGTGTAGGAAAGCCAATATCTCCACCGAATCAAGGAGGATTGGAGCCCCTCAGTGTTGGAATTGCGGAGTAAAGGGTCACTTGAGGCGTGACTGTCGCAGAAACTGGAAATCGACATATTGTCCGGAATGTGTGCGTAGCAGAGTTTCCCGATGCTGGAACTGCGGAAAGAGGGGACATCTGAGTCGTGAATGTTACAGGAAGAACGAAACCAGATATTGCCAAGGTTGCTCAACAGGACTCAAGCAAAGTGATGAATCTGGACGGTCAAATAAAGCCACTTATTCTTGGAGAACGGCAGCAAAACCAGTAGGAAACAAGTTTGAAGTTCAGCGGTTGAACTGCAATACTGGTAAACCTGAAATAATCACCGTTGCCAGGTTGCATGTTCGTGAGAATAGCTTGAGCTTGCCGTGGAAAGTCAATAACGAAGATTGTAAAATCATCATCGACACTGGAGCGGTTAGATCGATCCTGAGAGCGGATATGGCGAAGTCTTGGAGGCTTAATAACGTAGAAAAGTACGTGCTTCAGACGGTAACGGGTGATTCTACGCGAGTTCTTGGAGAAATCGTTCTGCCGATACAGCTTGGAAATTTGGTGTTCGAGCATCAGTTTCTGGTAGCGGAGATAACAGACGAGTGCATACTTGGAATAGACTTCCTGGGCTCTCATGGTTTCAGCCTGGATTTGGGAGAGCGGAAAATTAAGTGGAGGAGCAACGAAGTATCATTAGCGCGTCGACCAGGATGGAAACAGCGAACAAAACAAGATGACCACATATGCGTAGCTGCGAGACGAGTAGGCGTTTTGGCGGAAAAGGAAGGAAAACAGTTAGAAGTATCGTAGGGCGACATAAAATGCAGCGAAGCAACGAAGAAATTTGCATCCGGATCTGAGCGGAAATGTGTAATGGGCCATCTTTCTCAAAGACTGCATATTAGATCGGAATCTCGGATGTCGCCGGAAGACCAGAAAACAACAACGAATCCAGAGGCAGTGAAGAAAGCGAAGACCGAGCAATTTGATTTGAGAGCGAGTTTGCTTCGATTTCTGAAAAACGTTTTGGTCTGGAACGTACAACTGGAATGGGAAGGATCGTACGACGAACGGCGTGAGGAGGGTGGCTGGTGGATGCATCGAAAGCACCGATCGAGAATAAGGTTAAACATCTAGCTTACACAATGAAAAATACTCGACATACATGTATTTCATACATGTATCCAAAAACCGTAAACAATCTATAAATAGCCAATACACAATAAAAATCGATAACACGTGGAATAATCCTCTAGAACTTAAAAAGGGAACATTCCAGAGCTCAAACCACATGCGATACATGCAACACGACTATAAATACCACCGCGAGAGGTGCTAGCAGAGTTAGTTGGAAACGTTAGTTTGTCCACGCGACTCAGTAGATGGCAAAGACAGCGAAAGGCTGTTACTTTGAAAAGTGATACAGCGATTCTAGTGTATCCGGGCGCGATTAATTAAAAGCAATAAATTGCGAGTAATTATAGTGCGATAATTAAATTGATAAAGAATTTATAATAGTGCGATCAGTCAAGTGTAAATAATTAATAGTGTTTATAATAAAAGTGTAATTAGTGTTTTAAAAGAAACTGTTTTATTTCACGAATGTGAAGAATATCGAATCCACGGAAGATGTTTTAACGGTAGAACACAACAATATATATATATATATATATATATATATATATATATATATATATATATATATATATATATATATATATATATATATATATATATATATATATATATATATTAATTCGGCATTAGATGTTGCCCTTGCCAGTGTGGTTTTGTTTAGTGAAGCACAGTGCGATTCTGTTCGCAATTAAGGTTAATACTTATCATGTTCCTGCTTGCGAAGAATTGAGTGGTTTATTAATGACAATAATATTCTTATGAAAAATTTACATTTAAACAAATTTAATAAGCTCGAGTTTACGAAGGGGCAACGACAGAGCGCGAGAGAGAGAGAGAGAGAGAGAGAGAGAGAAACACATCGATAGCAACTACAGCAAATGTACCAAAACTCAATGCAAAATGTTATGCATATATATATATATATATATATATATATATATATATATATATATATATATATATATATATATACATATATATATATATATATATATATATATATATATATATATATATATATATATATATATATATTTATATATAATATATATAGTATGATGGGCGATTGCGAGATGTTTTAACAATCGAGAAAATCGCAATCGGCGCCACAAAACAATCGAGATAATTACAATCGAAAGAATCGCAATCGATGCGCCAAAACAATCGAGAGAACAATCGAGACAATCGAAATAATCGAGAAAATCGAGACAATCGAGAGAATCGAACAAACATCTCGCCGTCGTAGCTATCGAACTAAACATCTCGCAATCGATCATTCGGTCGGTCAAGTCATCGACAATCAGTTGACGGCAATTGAGTCAGCCATAAAGCACGTTTCGTTGGCGCAGCCAATAAAAAAATGTTCAAATATTTCAGCAAAAGTATTAAGTGTTATTATTTGATCAAACTGCAATTTTTAGGGAAATATTGATGCATAAAAAGATATGTTTATCTTAAGTTAAAATCAAGATATCTTCAGCTCTTTGGTGGCAGTGGTCATGTTAGTGTATAAGCACACCAGTATACACCGTACGCTTGTAGAACCGCTTGTGAAGAAAAGATTTGAATGGATTGGATATACTATTAAATAGATTTTTTTACGTGTGCATACATATGGAATGTAATGATCAGATATGCATGGGAATTTTTATGGCTAGCATTTATCATGTATAAATGGCTGGTAGTTTTGCTAAAGCTATTAAGTCTGATCAAAGTGTATGATCAAATATTATTTGAAGTTGAGTTTTGCCATGCTTTCAAGTATGTTAATATAAAATCTGCTTATAGACAGTGCAGTTTGAAAGCACATCAAGTATCGAGTATTTTCGTACTTGCAAGTGTTTTAATCTAATATTAAAAAAGTTTTTAGGGCAAAAGTAGCTAAAATCGGCCAATTTTGAATTAGAGTGGTTTCAGACATAACAGGCCAAAACCTATTGCTGTGATACAAACATTTCGGTTTTGCAGGGGAATAAGGGGTTTTTTGGCCATAGTTTGGCAAAAACTGCCTTTACCGCGATATCGATGATTGAAAGTGGTCGGGTGTACAATAGTGATGTTTTAAGTATGAAAAACATTTTTGATAGGGGAAATTGGGCAAAACCGTCCAATTTTCCCAATTTTTTTTTATAGTTATATGCTCATTTTTTTTATTATTATTATTATAATTATTTACCATTTAAATACATAATTAAAGATCACTTGTAAGTATTTGGTACGGATTTTATTTTATGCCATTTCGTTTACGCCATTTAGAATTCGAAGCGATTTCAAAGCCAATAAGTTTTTAGGATTGCTTATTTTGGCCATACTACTCGGGCCTTTTCTAGAAAAATTTCGAATGCATATAAAAGACGAGTTTATATTTACGCACCATTTTCTAAAGTATTGATCAAATACCTCCAAATGCACTTTTACAATACAAAGTACTTTTCTTGAATTCCTTTCATAAGCGTATACTAATATATCGTCTGCATAGAGGATCGCTTTTGACAAATTGGGATGTGTTCGCCTATGAAGGAAGTCAAAAAGGTATATATTTTACAATTTAGGCCTCAACATAGATCCTTGCGGCATTGCGCCTTTCACGTCAGCTAGATAAGAAAGAGCATTTTTGATGCAGACCGTTAGCTTTCTATCAGACATGTAATTATGCGAAATCCTAGAGACCTAAGTTGAATTTTGTAAATGCGATAATTTTTACTAGAAGCCTTTTGCCTACAAAGAGTCGAAAACCTTTTGTACGTCCAAAGTGCTTACCACTGTTGCTTCTTTGCGTCTGAGGTTATCAATTATCTCATGTTGGAGCATCAAGAAGATGCGCTCCGGAGAGTGTTAGCTTTTAACACCACAAGCTGTGCTGGCATCTGGGCTAACTAGACCAATGGGTGAGCAAGGAAGAACAGGTTGAAGAATTGCGAGAGCGAATTCTAACATGGATCTTCGTGGCCTGTAGATGAACTTTTTAGTAATTTTAACGGGTAACTTTTGGCCATCTGCAACATAAAATGTCTATAAATAGATAGTATAGTGAAATATATTCCATGGATTTGTTCAACATATTGGGTTATCCGCTCTTCCAAGACAGAGGAGAGTATTTTATTTTCTGAAACAATGTTATTTGACTATATTTGCTTCACTTAGTGAAATCTCCTGTCTTATATATAGAGCATATTATGTTTTTTGCAGAATCTTCTGGCAGATTTTCATACTACCGTACCTAACATACTCGTACCTTATAATTTTGAACATTGCTTGGTGTAAGGCAGACCCGCCACAATAAGTCAACTCACTGAATGTAATCTGGTTGATGGCTCTTTATGCTCGTTCCCTGCTTGGTGGGGGTGGCATGAAGTCATCTTCGTCGATGAAAAAAGCCTTCGAGTCTTCAGTGAGCTAACCGTTTTACATTTCATTAAATTGTACTTTCCATCATGTCAAAATGCCTTAATTATCTTAGATCAAATTCTACTGTTTTCCTAACAGTATACGTACCATTTCCTTACAGTATGGGTCTAGTATTTGGTTAGTAAACGTTTTGAACTATGTGGTGTAGCTTCCATGTCAGATGAACTTTTTTGGGTAACTATCACATCGGATCTTAGTCTCTAATTCTCGCTATTTCACAGATCATATTCTTCTCGCAGGCTGCATTCGTCTGTCTGTGAAGTGCCTTCTCCGTTTTTCTGAGTTCGTTATGCTCCTGTTAACGTACCTGAGCTATGCCAGATTGCTACATTTTTTGATATGCAGCACTCTAGATTGGTTACCAGGTGTCATTAATCAACAATGCTGACGCTCCAACTTCTGCGACTACCAGCTGAGATGGTATCAGCAGCAATAAGTACAGTATTCTTAAGGCGTGGCCATTTCTAATCCACGCCTGTTGTTTCGATTACTAATTCAACTATTGATTCAAATTCACACGTTTCCAAATTCAATTCGAAGCACTTTACTGAACAACTATTCGAATTCAAATAATTCCACAAATTCAATTCGAAGTACTTTATTGCACATCTATTTGAATTCAAACAAATTTAACAAATCAAACTCAAGGCAAATTCTATACGACATCCGATCACAATTCCAATTCGAAAACTAATGAACTTTTAACAAAGGACTAGAAAAATTCTATATGAAAATTTCGGTAAATCTACCGCTTTTACTGTTGTAACATGTCATTTCCAATACAATTATTTCTTCTAAATCAATTATTTAATTTAGCATACAGCATTAACTTTCCAATGATCAGCCGGTTGGAATACAAATTGAAGTGATTACAGCTGATATTGTTTGTCATCTGTCAGTGACAGGTTAAGGTAAGTTTTGATGTACATTATTTCCAAATTTTAATCTTTTCCTAATTTTAGGCTAAATCCGAACATTCTCCCCCCGCTGAATCGGTAGAGTCAGAATAAGGCATGACATCACATAAGTAGTTTTGACCAAGGAGTCCTGACATCTGGTTTCCTTCTTCAAGTCCGAATTTCGCTTCACTGGAGTTGATACCATATAATCTGCACCTTTCGTAAGACTTTTTTAAGTCTGCAACTAGGGCACAGCGTAATAACAACCAGCGTACCAACTTATTCCACTTTCCCAAAAAAACACTTTGACCTTGAAATTGCGCCTCCATTTACGCAATGCATTATCTGTCAAAGCGGCCTGAGATTATGTTGGTATATTTTGCGAGAGTGTGCCGTATATGAGCAGCGAAAAATCTAGCTTGAGTATGTAGTTGCCGAATTGTATATTGCATCTCTTTCTGTTCCATGCGATTTCTTCCAAATTTCCAGGCTGACCAACAATACAATCTCAGGTTAGATCACTGGATTTTTGGGCCGTATACATATACGGAGTTGGTACGCTGGTTAGGAACTACTCATTACGCTGTGACTAGGGTATGATTATTTATTCTTTCATATATAAGATACTCAGTTCAATTCATCTGCAGAGTGCGCTGTTTCATCTACTGGTCGCTTTCTCGTTCTCCTTTGATGCAATTCGAATCGATAGTGCAAATAAGGCGGAGGCCAGCCAACTATGTTGGCGATCCCCTTAGTTGCGTCAATAACTGTGTTGTGCAGGGTAGAAGTGTGTCAGCTGGGAGGGATGGGACTAAGGACTTCAAACGAACACAAAAGTCTCACGTATAGTATATTATGTGTAACATGGCTTGAGCTTTAATCCATTATCATTAATTTGTTTGTTTGTCTATTATCACTAATTTTATATTATTCACTATCTGTTATCTTATTACGTTAATTTATATTTTAATATAATAGTTGCTATTAATATTACTGTTAAGATTACTATAATAGTTATATATTAAATTATCTGGTTGGTAATTCATTAATATTAAGTTGTACATGTCTACAGTTAACAATTTTTCTCCTGTTTATAGGAAAAATAAAAGAACTGATTCTAATTTACAAAGTTCGCTTTATTGCGGTTTGCCTAAGACTGAATTCTTCACATGTCATTTCATTATTTTATAGTATTTTCGGAATAAATGTTTCCCACGATGAATTGCTGACTAAGCTCTCGTTCCCGGTGTTAACTCCTCCCCCTTTAAGTCTGCGTCTCGCGGATTGATTAAAAACTGATGTTGATGGAGTTGAGCTCGTACAAAGATCTTTGTTGATTGTGTTCTGAGGTGGTTGACCTTGCTGGGATGGTCGTTGAGACTGATGTTGCCAAGGGGATGGTAACGCCTTTTCTGCTATTTCTGCATTTGAGGTATGTTGCGACGACTGCCAGAATCATGAGAATAAAGGTTAAAATGCCAAAATCTGTAATTATAGAGATTTGGTGATTAGATACAAAATTTTGAATTTCTGATAAATTTTCCAAATGCAGTTCGTGTAAATAGTCCAAAGATAGCGTCAGGTTCTTTGCAGTTGTATTATCTTGGAGTACAGGAGGTAGGATTCGGTATGTTCTTATTGCTTCGTTGGCGAATTCTCGGTGATTGAGATATATTGTCTCGTTAGACAGCTGGATTAAGAAGTTGCCGCGTAGGTGCCGGCATGTTCCTTTCTGGGTGAGATTCCCTTCAAAGTTCGCTAGAAAGATGATATATTGTCCAATTTCCTCTATGACGGTGTCCTTGTTGAACAGTAACATGCAATTAGAACTCGATCCCTTGAAAAGTAAGGAGATGCAGTGATCATCAGGAAGCTCCTGTAGCTGTTCCTTCCTGCATATGGTTGTGTTTTGCATGGTGTTGCATTTTCCCTTGATGCCAAAGTTTTGAGACAGGTTTGTAAGTAATTCCTCGAACTCCAGGTGCACTTGTTTATTATCCTTGATGGTATATCGAATCTGGACATGATTGTCCTCGATGCTGCTTGTTTTCGGAAAGGATACTATGTATAGAAGGGTAGATTCCGTTGCAACCATCGCTGGCTCAGCATATTCCAAAGCCTCTACTTCGTTACTGTACGGGATGGTTTTTATTTCTGCTAATATGTGTTGGATTTCCTCCTTGCCCAAAAGGTTAGTGTTGACGATTCCTGCCTTGGCGAGCTGTGCAGCCCGGATGATCTCATTGATTTCCCCGCGTATAATAGAAAGTTTGTTGTAAATCTTTTGTTCGTAAATTTCCGTGTTGTTGCAATTTATTGATTTTGCAATTTTGCTATAATCCATGATAAGTTGATTTACTGAATCCGAAATTTTTCTATTAATTTTGAATTGCTGGTTGTTATTTGTAGTGATTAGATTTTCGTTTTGAACTACCTTATCCCAATCTGAGGCGTCTGGGCTTCCTGCTATCCATTTCCATGCAGATCCTAACCAGTTTATGGATCTTTTGCTCCTGGTGGATCGGAATTCGAGATTTCTCATTGATTTCTGAATTTGCTGCAGCTGGTATTTTAATTGAGGTCCCAATCCATTTGTGCGTTTGACTAGTTCTTCCGTGTCTTGTGAGATTCTGGATATTATTTCTTCGTACGCCTTCAGATCGATGATGTGAACAATTTTGAAACATCCATTAATAATACGGCCAGTTCCTTGTTGAATAGTTACTATGGGGTTTGTGTACTCGTATATTTCGACCATTCCTATATTTGTTACCTTCCACACGAGAAACCTAAAGATTTATACAGATATTAGTTTTCGGGATTATTTTTAATTTTGGACTTATGTATCCGTCTCCCCGAGACGGTGGTCACGGTGACTCTGCTGTTTTTAGCGACTGTTTCCTTTTTGAAGATGGCTTTTACTTTTCCGTGACGTTTTTTGTCTGTTACGTAGATTATATCCCCTTTGCTGTATTTTTTTGGTTTTTTTCTCTTTAGATTCTCCCGAAGAAGTTTTTTGGATTGATGGCGTTTCGCATTAAATCACAGTTTAATTTTTCGCGGAAGTCTATTAAATTTTGATACTTGATTCGTTGGCTTCTTCCAAAAAATATGTCAGCTGGTTTATTTTTGGTTACTGAATGTATACTGTTGTTATAACGATCTACGGCAATTTCAACTACTTCTTTCGGTGAAAGGTCAGGGTATTCCTTTTGTAGGCATCTCACTATTTCGAGTACTGTAGAGTGGACGCGCTCAACGGTTCCGTTTACTTCGCTTTTCCCGTTGGGAGTTTTATAGACTTGAATATTTAAGGATTTGATGTATCCTTCTATTAATGGACTTATAAAACTCGATTCGTTATCCATTACAAGCACGCGAGGTGCGGTAAAGTAGTGAAGTAGCTTTGTAATTTTTTTTCGAAGGTGAAGGACGGATCTATCTTTGATGGGGAAAAATTTCGTGAATTTAGGGAATTTGTCGATACAGGTCATGAATTTGGTGTTGTGGATGTCCATGATGTCAATGTGAACTATTTCTGTTGGATAAGAGGGGATTGGGGTTGGCTGAAGCTCAGGTTTCAATGAATGTCGATCGTATTTATTCGTGTTGCATATATCTTATTGCTTAATAAATTGTTTGATTTTCTTGGACATTTGCGGGAAATAGTAACGCTCTAATATTTGATCCTTGTTTTCGATAGCATTACAATGGGCTCGACTATGTTCCTTATGGATAATTTGGTATTGGTTATCTTCGTTTGCTATATCTTGTACCATGCGTTGTGTTATCCGAATCTTGACATTTGTGAAATGTTCTTTATATATTTCTTGGAGCAGGCTGATACGTTCTTCGTCGATTTTGATCCCATTAACGACGTTATAATTCAACTTTTCCTTGAGGATTTGTAAAACATTTTGCTTATTCCAATTGTGAGTCATGTCCCCAATGAAATGGCGATGGTATTGTGGATGGGGTTTTTCATATCCTAGTGCTTTCCCTTTTGAAAAAATTAGCTGATTTTTAAAAACGTTGATGGGAACTTCGCAATGCGATATTAGGTCAGTGTTGTCTTCATCTGCGCTATGCACTGTTTCTGCCGTGTCAGTGCTTTCTGTTGGATTAGTATCGGCAGTCGCACTCTCCTCGCTTAAGTTGGTGCAAGCGGTATCCGTACTTTCTTCCGATAGGGTGTTACACTGTATTGGCAACCTAGACAAGGCATCGGCGACAACGTTAGTTCGTCCTGGTTTGTACACTAACTCGTACTCCTCGATTCTAGACTTCCACCTCTTCAGCTTAGCATTGGTGTTCCTTGTGCTGAGCGCAAACGTCAATGGTTGGTGATCGGTGAGAATTTTGATTTTTTTTGCACCGTAAAGATAATTCCGGAGATTATCTAGCGACCAAACGATTGCCAACATTTCTTTCTCGTTAGCCGCGTAATTCTCTTCGGTTTTGTTCAAGGAACGAGAAATATAGGCAATGGGTTTGTCCTTTCCAATTTCACCCTGACTCAAGACAGCACCAATGGCGTAGTAAGAGGCATCTGTTGTTAATATAAATGGTTTCTCGAAGTCAGGAAATACAAGAACTTCTGAGGAAATTAGTAGTTTTTTTATGCTATCGAATGATTCGAGCTGTTCCTTGTTAAGATTGACTTTAACTTTCCTTGATTGATTAGCTTTAACCTGTGAGCCTTCTCCTCTTGTAAGGTTGGTGAGGGGCTTTGCAATTTTGGCAAAGTCCTTAGTAAGGCGTCGGTAATATGAAGCGAGTCCTAAAAATTCTCGAAGCTCCTTTAAGTTCTAAGGCGGTTTTAGTTTTTTGATTGCCTCCAACTTCCTTGGATCAGGTCGAATCCCGTCTTTTGCAATTAGGAATCCTAGAAACTCATTCTGTTCCTTCATGAACTCTGACTTGTCCAAGTTTACTCTTAGGTTGGCTTCCTTTAGTCTTTGCAGCACTGAATCGAGGTTGTTCAGGTGTTCAATCTCATTTTTTCCGAATATGATTATATCGTCTATGTATACATAGCAAATTTTCCCTATGTATTCCTTCAGTACATCATCTATCATGCGTTGAAATATTGACGGTCAATTTTTTAGACCAAAGGGAAGTCTTGTGAATTCGTATTTTCCGTTCAGTGTCGAAAATGCTGTTTTTTGTATATCTTTTTCGTACATCTTGATCTGGTGGAAACCAGATGTTAAGTCTAAGGTTGTAAAGTGGCTTGATTTTCCAAGACTGGCTATTGTGCTTGAAATGTCTGGTATGGGATAGGTATCGGAGATGGTGACAGCGTTTAACCTCTTGAAATCTATTACGAGGGGGAATTTTTTTCTTCCAGATGCATCCATCTTTTTTGGCACGACCCAAATCGGCGAATTGTAGGGACTTTTCGATGGTCTGATTATTCCTTTATCGAGCAATTCCTTGATTTGCGTGTCCACTTCCGCCCGCATATTAACAGGGTATGGATATGTCTTGGAATAAATTGGCTCATTGGTTGTAGTTCTAATTTCTGCTCTCACATTCGTATCTGTAATCTCAGAATCGTTGATTGGGCCAAAGATTTTTTCATGCTTCTTAAGCACTGCTACAATCATTTCCTTCCTGTTTCTAGTTAAATTTTGATCCCTTATCTCAATACTATTTACTTGCATGGATTCTTTTGACCTTAAAGGAATTTCGACGTTTGGTTCTATAAGTAACATTATTTTTCCGATCGATTATTGCCCCAAGGTATCGAAGAGTGTCATCTCCGATAATTCCATCAAATGATGTTAGTCCCGGGAGTATGAAGAATGTAATAGTGGTGTCATTCCCCCATGGTTCGAAAAACTTTCCACTTATCTTTTGGTTAATCTCAATCGGTCCTGCAGCAGAATAGATTTTGAAAGGTTTTTGGGTAGGTTTTGCGTTGATGGCTAGGTCGGCTGTTACGAAATTTTTGTTTGCCCCGGTATCAATTAAGAATTTTAACAATTTTCCTTCTGCTGTTCGGTATTCTAGGTAGGGGATACTTGACAGGCTCCCGTCATAAAATTTACCTCAAGCAGTTCTTTGTCTTGTTGCTCGTTTCCCTCGCATTGTTCCTCATATTCTTCGTAATATTTTTCGTAATCTTTGTCCTCTTCATTTTGGGTATGGTAAATCCTTTGGTGTTTGTTGGGATAATTCGGTGGATCGTTATTTATTTTTTCAGGATTATAATTATTAGGGCGATTCATGTAATTAATCTGTCGTGATTGAATGGAACTATCTACTTCCATGGGAATAGGTGGCTTTGGGAAGTTCGGTCGAGGTGGTGGCCCTTGATTTTGTCCTAAATGGGTCAACTCACGATTATGGCGTATGTTATGTGCAGCATTTTTCTGGAAAGGTGTTAATGGAAGCTGCGGCTTTGGTGGTAATTCTCGTCTAGGCTTCGAATCCATTTGGTTGAGAGGAGTTGTTATAAAATTAGGGGTGTCTTTTTTCTGCACAGACATGCCGCGATAATTCATGTTTTGTATCTCGAGGCACAGTGTATAAGCTTCAGGAAGGGTTTGTGGTTTCTGTATCATTACTATTTTCCCCAGTTCCCCATTTAGTCCTCTAATGAAAACATCTAAGGCTCTATTTCGGTAAGTTTCCACCAATACTCGAGTGGTTTCATTTGAATAGTCTTCCGTTTTAAGTTTGTTAATAATTAGAGAGAACTGGTGATTTACGTTAGCGTAAAAAGAGTCGATGGACATATTCCCTTGCTTTAAGCAGTTAAGCTGGTGTTCTAATGTCCTAACATCTCTTTGATCCGCGTAGTGTAAAGATAAGCATTTTTTTTACGGCTAACCAGTCTTCGTCAAATATATTATAAGATACAAGTGCTGAATTTGCCGGTCCTCTTATCTTCTGGTGGATACTTTGAAGAATAGCCCTGTAAATGGGCTTATTCTTGACGATTTCATAATCTCTCAAAATATTCTCGACACTATGTATCCAGGAGATATATTCTACTGGATTACCGTCAAAGACTTAAAGGTCCTTCACACAATCTGGGAGTTTGCTAATTTCTTTCAATACTTGCTCACTTTTTGGAGCTGAAAGTGTAGATTCCTCAACAATGGTAAGCCTATTTTCAAGAGTTAAAACTCTCTGCTCTAATTTCTTTAACATTTCCATATGGGCATTCAGAGCCCCTGTAAGCTGATTTACTAGTAATCTTAGTTCTTCCATTTTATTTGTTAAAATATAGTTTGTTCAATTATTTTGTTTCGTTATATTAGGAGAAAACCGGACTATATTTTAAAGTTCACTTTTATCAAATTCAAATAATCAAATAATCAAATTTTTATATGCGTGCATGTAAGTTTGAACAATGACTTAAGAATTTCACTCTTCACACCGCGAGTTAGGGATACAATACTGTCCAATTTATTCAATAATAAAATTTTCTGTACTTACATGAGCGTTTAATGATGAAGTTGCAGTTGCATTTTTATCGGATAGTCCGTAGGGTTCCGGTTTGAGCTAAAACGTTGAGATTGTATGAGCTCTACTGAGGTACCGGTTTCTATCACACAGTCACTCAAGCAGATTGAGTACCAGCCTCTGAACCCTTTTTAAGCAACTTTTAGGCTTAATGTTGTTGCTCTGCTTAATGACGGATAACCTCAACAGTAGTTCTTATGTTAATACTGAGAGGTCCCTGCTCGGGCGCCAGTTAACAATTTTTCTCCTGTTTATAGGAAAAATGAAAGAACTGATTCTAATTTACAAAGTTCGCTTTATTGCGGTTTGCCTAAGACTGAATTCTTCACATGTCATTTCATTATTTTATAGTATTTTCGGAATAAATGTTTCACACGATGAATTGCTGACTGCGCTTCTAGACAGCTTTGCTCGCCGTTCACGCAGATGGTCACGTTGTCATCATATCACGTGGCAGCTATCGTTCCCGGTGTTAACTCTACGTTTAATCATACATTCACTTCTGATATGATTATGTTTACTATGTTAATTTTGTCATTTAACTTGAAGATAAATTTGTTTATGCCGATTATTAGATCTGATAATATGAAATTCTATTTGAGGTTTTCACTTTTATAATTTGTGTCTGAGTTATAATTGGGTATAGGTAATAAAGCGATTTTTGAAATTGGAGGTTTATAAGTTCTACCGTTTGAAAACACTGACACGACCCGCACTAAATTGTCTTTACCGGCATGCAGTTCAACTATTCTTGCCAAAGGCCATTTATACGCTGCCACTTTTTCGTTCTTTAAAATGCAAATATCTCCGATGCGAGCACATTTTTCTTTGCTGAGCCATTTAGGCCGGGATGGTAATCGGTTTAAATATTCGACCTTCCATTTATTCCAAAAGATGTTGTAATAATTTTTGCACGAACTAACAGCGATCTGAATAGTTCAATTTGAAATTCTTAAGTTTTGTTCTGGTGATGCGATCGATAGTTCCAAATAAGGAACTGTGCGGGTGCGAATAAATCAGTGTCCATTGAGTCGAGTGTCCATTTTTATAACTTAATCAACAGTAGTTTCCAGTTTCTATTTTCGAGGTTCTAAATTCGAGGTTCTGAATTCGAGGTTCGATGTTCGAGGTTCTATAGTCGATATTCTATGTTCGAAGCTCTATGGTCGAGGTTCTATGTTTGAAGTTCTATATCGAGTTTCTATGTTCTATTCAAGTTTCTCTACATTCGATATTTGTTGCGTTTGTACTCAATGCCTTTTGTAATTCTATTGTCTTTAAGTATCCTTTAGAGACGGGTTGTTTTGAGAGGAGCGCAAAAAATCGAAAACAGTATGCTGTTACCCGGATCAAGCGCGAAAAAATTGAGTATTTACGTAACATATATTCTATCTCCTCATTGTTTTTCTGCATGATATTGAGGAGAACTAACTTTCTACTTTCCAAAGTAGTCGCAATAGAATTTTTCGTGTTCGGCCATTTACAGGGCTCATTTAGTAACCAGACAGGTCCACACCACCACAGCGAAATTCTAAAATTTCTTCTACGTCTATTCCTCGAGAAGCTATATCGGCGGGGTTTTGATTCGATGGGACGTGTCGCCATGGAGTGTTACCGACATGATTTAAGATTTCCGTAGTTCGATTGGCGATAAACGCTGTCCAACGGGTTGGATGACATTTCAACCAAGCCAACACGATCTCGGAATCGGTCCATAGGAAAGTATTAATATCTGCGATATTTAATGAACGTTTGATTTTCGCTACTAATTTTGCCAATAATACTGCTTCGCATAACTCCAGACGTGGTATTGAAACAGTCCGTATTGGTGCGACCTTTGTTTTTGCTATAATAAGATGTGAGTGGGTTTCGTCTTCATGTCGATCAACTATGTAAATTGCTGCTGCATACGCTTTCAGTAACGCGTCACTGAATCCATGAAGTTCTAATTTCGAATTTTTAGTATAATGTGTCCACCTAGGTATTCGTAAGCTTTCGATTTTCAATAATTTAGTTCTGAATTCAATCCATTTTTTGTGTATATCAGCTGACAACGGTTCATCCCAACAAAGCCCTTGTAACCACAAAGATTGTAAAAGTATTTTTGCATTAATCATAATTGGAGAAATCCAGCCCAAAGGATCATAAAGACGCGCGATGTCTGACAACATTTGACGTTTCGAGTATGACTTGCTCTCTTCATTTAATTTGATACGATAGCTAAATTGGTCTGTTACTGGATGCCAAATAATTCCTAAGGATTTGTATCCCTGGTCTAAGTTCAAGTCTAATGGTTCTTGCATTTAAATATCTTCCACAGGTACGTCTTTTAAAATTCTAAAGTCATTGCTAATCCATTTCCAAAGAGGAAATCCTCCAGCTCGCAGCACTTCAAATATTTCCTTTCGCCTATTCGTTGCTTCTAAGAGATCGTCTCCTCCAGACAGCACATCATCTACGTAGAATTCAGTTAATATAGAGTTGAATGCATTGGGAAACTTCTCTTCCGCCAATTTGTGTAACGTCCTAATTGCCAAGAATGGTGCACAGCTTGTTCCAAGTGTTACTGTATTAAGTACATAATCCTTGATTTCTTCTGACGGATGAGATCTCCACAAAACTCTTTGATATTGGGCATCTTCTGGATGGACCTTCATCTGGCGGTACATTTTTGTGATGTCGCCTACGAAAGCAAACCGATATTTCCTCCAACTCATTAATATTGTCGTCAAGTCGTTCTGGATTCCAGGACCGGTAAATAAAATGTCGTTCAGCGATACGCCAGAGCTAGTCTTCCTAGAAGCGTCGAAAACTACTCTGCAACTGGTCGTGCTGCTTTCTATTCGAACTGCGTGATGAGGCAGATAATGTACCACACAGTACCGTTGGTCTCCCCTTAATACGTGCTCCTCTTGGTTCTTGGCTGCTTCCATATGTCCTAAGTTCAAGTATAAAGTTCCTTAAATTGTCATCCTTTTGGAAGCGTCTTTCTAAAGACATGAAACTTGCAAGGGCTATGGCTCTTGAACATCCTAGTGTATTTTTATCTTTGACACTTTTAAAAGGCAATCTCACTGAATATCGGCCTGTATTGTCACGACTTGTGGTTTCCAAAACGAAGGATTCGCAGAATTCATCATCTGGTGATGGTATTTTCTGTGGCTGGATATCCTCTAACTCTCAAAATCTTTTCAACTGCTCATTAATTTCCACGTCATTATTCACTTCAATTTTCAAACCTTTCAGACTTTCCACGGACTGGGTGTCTACTTGACCCGAAATTATCCAACCCAGCTTCGTATTTTGAGCAATTGGTCCAGCTTCTAAATATATAATTTCACCCAACAACAATTTTCCGACTACATCAGCTCCCAATAATATGTCAATGCGATCGGGACGATCGAAGAATGGATCTGCGAGTTGAAGTTCCTCCAGTTGTTTCCATTCAGAAGTTGTGATGATTCGAGCGGGTATCAACGTGGATATTTTATCCATAATTAATGCTTCAAAATTAAGTGTAGCTCCCTTTTGAAGGCACATGCTAAGGATGACCATTCCGTTTACGTCAGTTTTGTTCGATTTTCCAATTCCAACAACACTTATTCTTGTTGATGTTCTTTTTAACCCAATTTGTTGAACTGCCGACTCTGTGATCAGGGATGTTTGCGAACCTTGATCCAAAAGCGCTCGTAAGGTAACTAGTCCGGATGGTGTATTTAAGATAATGCGAGCTGTTGCTAACAGCACTTCCCGTCTTGTTGTTGTTTTGACGGAATTCACGCTCGCGGGTTCAATTTCTAAAGTCGATGAAAGTGGGTTCGAAACGTTTAAAGCATTTTTATGCAATAATGTTTGGTGAGCCTTCTGACATTTCATGCATCTAAATTTGCTGGGCAATTAACTATCAAATGACCCTTTTCCAAACAGTTTAAACATAGGCCGTTTCTTTTTACGATTTCAAATTTATTCGCGTGTAATAACTGTTTAAATTGAGGGCAATGCACCAAGCGATGAAATTCACGACAATGAATACAAACGGATGAGGATTGGGTCTGAATTGAATGAGTGTAGCGACTACTAGGCGTGCGACTATGAGCATGTTGACGAGCTTGCTTGGAACGATCGGATCCTGTAGCCTCTAAGGCTCGAAATCGTTGATGCAGAAATAATCTAAGTTCCTCGAATGACGAAAAATTGGTGTTCCCTGTTTGAGTTTGCTCCCACAACTGTCTAGTTTCGTGAGGAAGCCGTTGCGTGGTCATGTATACTAAAATAAATTGCCACAAATCACCCACTTGCAAATTCTCGATTGATTGGACATGCTCAACTGTTCTATCTAATAGATTTTTCAACGAGGAAGCTGACTCAGACGCATTATTCATGTCAAATAACCTTTTAAATAGGGCATTCAGTAATACACGCAAATTGTTGTATCGCTCGTTCAAAAGTTTCCACGCTGAGTCGTAATTCGCACTAGTTAATGCAAAGTGACGAATTAAGTTTTCAGCCTCCCCTGTCAAACTGCATTTCAAATAATGTAATTTCTCTACATTCGATAAGGCGGATTGTTCATGAATGAGTGACACGAATAGATCTCTAAATGACACCCATTCTTCATAGTTTCCCGAGAATTTAGGTAAATTTATACGCGGGAGTTTCAATTCTAACTCATTCGATTTTTTATCACCTTGAGAGGCTGCAATTTGTCTATCTTCTACGCCCTCTAACCCTTGCAATGAATCTTCCAACTCTGATTTAAAATTTAAATGCAATATTTCAAACTTCTCATTATCATCAGAGAAATACTGAGAATCAATAATTGTTTCATTAACGCATTCCAGAATTTTCTCATGCGTTGCAAGAAATCGATCATAATGAGAAGATACTTTATCGATTAAGGTTCGATAATACGTCGCAGTTTTCCTGGACTTAGAATCTTTGCGATAATTAGTTTGCATTTTTACTAGCTGGTCGTACGCTATTTTTTGCCGCAACATTAAATTTTGCACATCAGCCATATTGGCTTTCAAACAATCAAGGCACAAAATTTCCCAAAGCAATTTTATAACGGTGTTCAATCGTACTAAGCTGCGAATTTCTCCGAAGGACCGAATTCGACCAGTTTATGCACTTTCACGATTTAATTTAAGATATTCACTACG
Organism: Nemotelus nigrinus; assembly: GCA_947369275.1. Taxonomy (NCBI): domain Eukaryota; kingdom Metazoa; phylum Arthropoda; class Insecta; order Diptera; family Stratiomyidae; genus Nemotelus; species Nemotelus nigrinus. The sequence continues at coordinate 104,254,580 of OX376373.1, read as the reverse complement.
TATGTATCGCGTTTCAAATTGCGCTACCACTTCTCTCGAATGCCCGTTAATTTTTTATTTGTTGGAGTATATATATATATATATATATATATATATATATATATATATATATATATATATATATATATATATATATATATATATATATATATATATATATATATATATATATATATATATATATCACTTGTAGGTGATAAAAGATAAATTATAGATCAATGAAGTAGATAGTTTTATTGTTAGATGATGTAGATAAATTATATGTAAATTAGATGCGTTATATATGTAGATGTGTAAGATAGATTGTAAATTAAAGATCGGTAGATTTAAAGATTTATTTTAAATTTTGAATATATTGAACAGATATTAAAGTAAATCATAGAAGGAAAGGAAACAAGGATGATCATGCAAAGGAATAAGTGTTTGGGACTTACCCAGCTGACAATTTCTCTATAGCGATTATCTCTGCTAAATTGCAATTCACTGCACTATTTTTCACACACACGATCTAATTCCAAAAGTCTAGTTTCTATTTTCTATTTTCTATTTTCAAAATATTATAGCCCGGAGCCGAGAATTTACTGATCCGGTTCGAAGGACCAAAATGTTTCGATTACTAATTCAACTATCGATTCAAATTCACACGTTTCCAAATTCAATTCGAAGCACTTTACTGAATAACTATTCGAATTCAAACAATTCCACAAATTCAATTCGAAGTACTTTATTGCACATCTATTCGAATTCAAACAAATTTAACAAATCAAATTCAAGGCAAATTCTATACGACATCCGATCACAATTCCAATTCGAAAACTAATGAACTTTTAACAAAGGACTAGAAAAATTATATATGAAAATTTCGGTAAATCTACCGCTTTTACTGTTGTAACATGTCATTTCCAATACAATTATTTCTTCTAAATCAATGATTCAATTTAGCATACAGCATTAACTTTCCAATGATCAGCCGGTTGGAATAAAAATTGAAGTGATTACAGCTGATATTGTTTGTCATCTGTCAGTGACAGGTTAAGGTAAGTTTTGATGTACATTATTGCCAAATTTTAATCTTTTCCTAATTTTAGGCTAAATCCGAACACCTGTCATTTTGGCTCCTGAACAAAGCGTACATACCATAGATAGTATGAAAAGAACGGTATTGAGCGATGTTTGCCTGATGGCAGAGACGGGAAGGAAGTGAAGGATTTGCCATCAACTGGCACCCAAAAACAGCCAAAGCCAAATAAGTTCACTTTATCATATGGAAAAGTGAGAGAAGCATTTCCCAAATGACAGTTGAGAATGTACATATTCTAGCTGACAGGTGAGAACGTGTTGGCGTGTGTATAATTCTAACAAGAAACTGTAAGCGCAGCGAACATTCGCTGGCAACAAACGAAATAGTATGTAGTGGACTGCACAAAAGTGCTGGAGATATCTTTTTACTCGCCAAATGGTAGCGAAAGTAGTATTCAGTATTAGCTATCTTATTGTTCACCATTTTAATACTCAAAATAGGGTTTGAAGCAATTCAATATTGCACAAACCGTCATTCGTTAAAAGTCTTTTTGACAAAGTACATGTACTTTGCGTAGTGAGAATGAGAAACGTATCTGATCGTAGTAGAGCTGCCTGACGAGGTACTTTCTGTCTTTTTACTAATGTTCGAAGAAGAGCATTAGTATTAAAATCACTTTGGCGAAAAATTCATTTTTCTATATATATATATATATATGTATGTATATATATATATATATATATATATATATATATATATATATATATATATATATATATATCACATAAAAAAGGTTCAGTGAAAAAATCTCAGGAAAGCGCCATCGGATTGAACTGAAATTTTCAGAACACTTTGGTGTATATGCAGAATAGTGCCAGGTCTCACAAAAAGTTAATAATATTTAACCCTTTGGCGCCGGCGGCTATTTTCGTGATATTTTTAATATACCTATTATTCCGTACCCAAAAAATTTGTGCAAAAATAAAGTTGTTGAAATAAATTTCGAAAACGAAATTTCCAGAACATATTGGTATTATTTAGTTTTAGATTTGTGTAGGTTTTGATGAGCGTGCTAGCAACCCTGTAGCTAGGGCAGGTACTGAAAGTGAAAACCTCCAAATCATTGTTTCTCTCGAAAAAATGCCGTTCCTTCAAAAAAAAGCCACTCATATGTAAATCTTGTGCTTTATTTACATAGACAAAAAATAAAATTTGATATGGTATAACGGACACGCCTGGTAACCCTTGCCCAATTTACCTATATTTTTAGCATCAAAAACTTCTGTTCACGGAAACTCACGATCCGATGAGCAGAATTAATTGAAATTTGCAGACTGTATTGGTCTTAAATAGGACCAGGTCTGATAGAAGTGATTTTGAAATGCGGGCGATTCTGTGCCAGTGGTGCCATCTTGAAAAATCACTAAAAAAGATAACTGCTTTTAGCCCTATAAATTCTGATTGAATCGTTCGATTTTGACGAAATTCACACAGTAGCTGAACCTTACTTTAAACCACGTTTGGTAGAAATTTGATCGAAAAATTCGGTTGGAACTGCCAGCTATGATAATTTTGGTGTCTTAAATTTGAAAAAATCAAAATTTGGAAGTGAGAACATTCAAACCATCGAATATCCTAAAAATGTCCGTTTTTTACTGTATACAAATCTTATGCTTTACCTACACGTTCAAAGAAAATTTTTTGGAAATTTCATGTCCGACAAGAACGGTAACCCTATTCCAGTTAACCTATATTTTTAGCATCAAAAACTTCTGTACACGGGAACTCACGAATCAATAATCAGATACAATTGAAATTTACAAAATGCATTGGACTTAAGTAGGACCAGGCCTGATAGAAGCGATTTTGAATTGTAGGCAACTCTGTGCCAGTGGTGCCATCTTGAAAAATTACAAAGAAAAAAACTGCTTTTTGCCCTATGAAATGTGAATAAGTTACCAGATTTTCATGAAACTGACACAGTAGCTGAACCTTACTCTAAGCTCTGTTTAATAGAAATTTGGTGGCCAGCTATGGTAATTTTTGTATCTTTGGTTTTGAAAATTCGCTCAAAAAAGTAAAACTTTTTGCCCTATAACTTCCAGTGCAGTCATGGAATCAATACGAATTTCATACAATTGATGGAACTTATTATAAACATTATTCAGGCCAAATTTGGTTGAAAAGCCACGATAGGGTTGGCAGCTATTGTTGGATTTGTGTTTGTTTGCAATATCTTTATTAAGCAGTTTTATCGTAGAATTTTCAATTGGTAATGATATTGTAGTGACAATAAACAGCAAATATTAAGCTTTCGATTATTTGAAAAAACTCGCTGCAGGTAACCCTAAATTTCTTTATACTCCTATAACTTCGAATGTAATATAGCAACGTGAAGCAGATGTGATATATTCTTGGCTTTGATACTGGCGAAAGGTTGCCAGCACGAGTCGGTTGTGCTACTTTTGTATCAATAAATGCTAACAGTTAGTATTCATGCCGAAAACATTTACAATGAAAATAAATAACCGATGCTTCAATTCCCAAAGTTCTGCAAATTTTTCGGATCGCAGCCCCAAACACCAACTTCAGTTACAGTGCTGCAGGCACTGAGCATTTTCTTCATTGATGTTATATGAGATGCTGCTTTCAAAATTTTGTGAAACAAGCAACTGATAACGAATATAATTAACCCGTGTTTTGCTCTCATAAACGTTGAAATTCATGCCAGTGGTAATATCTGAAACCTTCTACCATATGAGTTATAATGCATTCTTGAGACCAAAGTAAAACGTGGCATTTGAAACAGTTTGGCCGTAATAAGCAGCTCATGTGGGGGAATATGCACTCAAAACCTGCACGATTCTTCTACTGTTCTTCGAACATTAGTGTTTCTAGCGGTTCAGGTGCGCTAGAGTTTTTTCAACTTAGACTTGGATATTGCCTTCTATTTCTTGCAATTAGTGGGGAAATATCGCAAATTGTATAGCAAATTACGTTCTTTTCGCGCTATCTTTAGCATGTACGCTTTGTCCTCGACTACCGAGCTCTTTCAGAACGAGTTCTTACCCGATAACATAACTATTAATGATATTCTCGTCTCGTCATGGAGGGCAGCTGTGTTGATTTGATTCTGACCCAGGGAACCCATACCAACAAAATAGAGTATGTTGGCGCCTAGATGCGTTTGTGCCGCCATCAGACTCGTGTAGTATTGGCCGCGGATCATCTATTTCATTACGAGTGACTCCAGGAAGTGATACCAAAGTGGTCTTATATACATCCTCACGTAAGAGCCTGGAATTCGCAATGACTAAGTTCTTCGATACTGCTAGGTTTTTGACGCGGAGTCAACTGACATTGGTATTCACATGCAAACTTTGGGTACTTACATTTAGTGTGAATACCGACTCCTGAACTATTTTTCAGGGAAGATCCCAAGAATGATTTTTAAATCACACCTTGGGCAGCCATTGAAGGACTGCTTGATATGCTCATAGTATCCTTCTTTTTTGTGATCCGTAGACTCCCTGTAAATCCATAAAGCGATCAAACATTCTAAGAGAAAAGCCTCAAACCTTTTAGCCGTTTTCGTATGCATGCCCGTCGTTGTAGTATCATTCCAGTTCAAAGGCTTGTTGTTCGGTTTCTGATGGTCGCTTCGGAAAACTTTTGTGGAAGAGGTTACCGGTCTCTTATCAACCTGATTTGGAAGGGGTTAGTCTGATCATATCAGTCAACTTATCCTTAAGGATACATAGTACCCAGTAGTCACTTTTGAGAGATTTTGAGTATACTTCCATACTGAATAGACACGCCAAGTGTCTAGTTTAACATACTACATGCCATTTTTCCTATTTAGCTGATGGTCTGCTGCCATATGCTCATTAAACCTCAGATAATATTGCGAAATAAACTCACTAACGATCTCCACAAAGCTCTTTGTAAACCCATCGAATGTGACTCAAATCAAACTGCAAAAAAGGATAATTTCACATGAACTTAGTATAAATGATTAATCTAACATTTATGAATCATTTCGCGACTCTGCAACACACTGAGCATATGTAATTGCAACTAAAACTAACCTGAATTGTATGAACGATTATGTTTACCGAACTAGTCCACCAGCACCACCACACCATCGTCATGCGACCCATCGTCATCACCAGCTCATCATCACACACCGATCAGCGTAATATATGGAATAAATGATTTCGAGCAGTGCTGTCAGATAGGCGCTGCGGCTTACCTCCAGACAATTCCTATTTATCCCTAAAATTACCTTAAGTAGCCATCGTGACGTCATTTCCGGGAAAATTTCGGCATTCTCAAAAACCAGGTTATTTAAATGTAAATTTTTATATGTGTAAGACTCCCGTCACATGAAGCAAACTTTTTTAAGGTGAGGTGAAACTTTCCTCCGCTCATCCTAATCTTTCGGGACTAATTTTTTCCTGTGTGCGTTAAGTTTTCGCTCAGAAAAAAAAGTCCCGAAAGGTTTATTATCGACGGAGTCGCGAGAGAAACCGTTGAACAGTACCATGGGAGGCCGACGAATGCGACCAATCACAACACCGCATTCCGTAATCAATTGACATCATTTTTTCACTCACTTTTCGTCTTTCTGATGAATGATCGTCTTTCTACATCGGTCATTTCCATTTTTTATTCACAACGTGTCGCTTGACGGCCTTTTTTTGACGATTAAATGACGCGTTATTTCACGGCCTCGCTTCTTTAACGGTTGTCAAAGGAATAAGGACTGAAGGATACATTTAAAAATCACAATAAAAGCATTTTTATTTACACTGACAAGAAACAAGTATTGCATGTATTGCACATGCATATTGAAACATCCACTATGGAAAAATGCATCATCAAATTTCAAAATGCCCTAAACAAAACCCTGAATATTTTTTTTCCCTGTTTGTCCCCTGAAGTTTTTAAAATATCCCTAAGTCTAGGGTTAAATTCCCTCATATGGCAGCACTGATTTCCAGACAGTCTATTCAACTAAATCAAATTTTCTTCTTGTGCATAAATTTGTAATTTTCTCGTTTTGTTGTTGCACTCGATACGGTTTGAGCTTGAAATGTGGGTGCAAATCAAATCGTAATAAAATCAAAACACGCGGATGGCGTGGAGGAGTCGTCAACTGAAACGAAGTACAACATAGCACTACGTGGCCTTCAGCATTCATAATTGCAACCGAACGAGAGGAACTACGAAACAAAGATTTTGTGTATTGATGTTGCTGAAAACTCCCTTGCGCACTCAATACCATCGTAAATGGATCGAACTGTGAAAAGTTTCAGATCACAGCCCTCGTCACCCACTTCAAGCATCGGCGACAATGGAAAACGTATGATGACGAGGAAATTAGTTGATCAAGATTTATTGTTACACACACATCATTCGGCAATTTCGAGATGCAAATATGGTAGCATAGTTAACTTTATTTAGATTTTCGACGGTAATAATAGGTCGTATGTGTGAATTTCGTATTGAAATACTAAAGTTACGACAAATGTCGATTTGTGAAGATTAGTCAGCCCACACACGGTAAATCGAACATGTACATATAAGTAATTCGAGACGATTCGTGGATTTTCGCGTGATGTGCTATAATTTTTTAATGAAATGGGAAGACAACTTTAGTTTTCAGACAGCTTCACAAAAAAGATTGAGACATATTGGGTCAAACTAACATAGGACAAGAATATTCGGCGACAAATTGGCGAAGATGCTCAAATGCTTAAAATGTATTCTGAACCACATCACTTTATTCCGTGTTAAATGGGAGATGCCGTGAATAGTTGCCTGTCCGTTTATTGACATTAAGAGAGGCTGGCTAGCATGCTTGTCACAAGAAGATGATCTGGTACAATATTGAATTTATTAGCACGGTCAGAATTTATGAAAGAAAATGAAAATTGTAAGCATTAATAATTTTTAGTCTAGAACAGTGTTTTAAGGTGGCTGATTTCTATAAGGTTTGAGCCACATTTTTTTTTATACAGCTTCCATCTTTTTTCATCATAATTCTAATTTTCATTTTTCTCTCAACGATACCGCATAGGTACTTTAATACAAAATCTTATTCCGCCACTGCAAACATTGCGATTCATTGGAAGTAAAGATCACTCAATAACCTTGAACTAAAATCTTATTATACATAACAACTAAGCAACGAGTCACTTAATTCAGTCTCATTTATTTTTCACTTGAATCTCAACTACCTCGATCCGCTTTTACATAAATACATACACGTATCACGAGACCAGGCTAAGCAATTATTTGGTTTCTTCTATTAAGTTTCAGTACGATCGTTTCAAGTATCATCGCTGCCACCCTCCTAATTATAAATTCATAATATTTCAAAGATTTTTGCATTCTACCTATTTATTTTAAGCTATTTCAGTCGATTACTAGAATCCCAAAGCTGCCAGCCAATTTACATACCGAGTGTGTGGAAATAGAAATGGATAAAACTCCGTACAATAATCAGCCATAACTGAGGAAACCAGTTCAGACAAAAGCATCAGATGAAGCAGCGTTGCAGCAACACAACGCAGCACTGCTTGATAGATATCAACATTAATCTGTGATTTTTGCGACACAATTGCAAGGTTAATTGTAGCACACATTAAATGTCCGTTTGATCGGTAACTTCTTCTTGAAAAATTGTAGCTTAGTAATGCAACGTTCTAGATGGGGGGTTTGCGATGTGGCAATTCTTGCGGGCTTAAGTACATAAATGTATGTATGGATGGACGGGGGCTAGGTCGGTAAGTTCGAAGAGTTGTTAAGTTGTTTAAGTTCGACTCGCCGAGATGCAATGACGAAGAAAAATGATGATAATAAAACTGAATATGATCATAAAATGTTAGTGCAATACGAACGTGTAATAATGCAATTTAACAATTCATGCCTGGTAATTAGCATGTTTTGCGGCATTTCGTTGGCAAATTGTAGATTTTTTGTTATTCATTGTTGTTTTTGTAGAGCTGTTAAAGTTGTTTGTTGCAGGTGAGAATTGTTGCCGGGCTATAAAAATGAGAAAATGTAGATGTGAATGCTAAAAATGTGTTTGATTCAAGAATTGTTTCAAATTTCTTTTATAGAGGTAAAATCTTGCAATTGCTTAGGAGAGGTTTAAGATAAACATAAGAACAAGCTAAATAGCCTTACAGCATACAATTCATACTTTTACCGATTTATGATGTTGCGTTTGGAATTGAATTTTAGATCGCGTTGTTCATTTTTCCGCAAAATACTTGAGACCCCTTATTTAGAGGTGCCTGGTTCCCCTAAGCGCTCGGGACAGAAAAAACCATTGCACACATGCTCTCAGTCTACCCTAGTTTCCAAGATCTTTTGACCACAATCAGGATCAATAAAAGTAAAAACGAGGCTATCTTCTGCACACACGCTGCATCCCAGCCAAAGCATTGACATCCAATAAGTACAAACGCTTTGCATTCACAGATGAAAGCAAAATGGGCAATGGTCATCTTGACCTATAAGGTATATGAGTTATCCCAGGCAATTGTGTCCCGTCACTATGTCTGTCATGGCTCTGTTTACTTTCCGGCTCTAGTTTAGGAAAAATTCCGCAGTCAAATGGTTGGCCACATCAGAAGACATCGATCTCTCTTTGACATTCATCTTCCCCTACTTCCAAAAAATGGCATGCGTATATGTGGTACCACAATGCACCGGTACCCGAAACAGATGCACTTTATTGAATCTGGCCACATAATTTAATCGTGATCTGCACTCTTGGACAATTTTCGAAGTAGTCAAGGAGCTACGTAGCACCAGCAAAGTGGCTTGGATGTCACTGCAAAAAGCGATTCGTTTCCTTTCCAATTTACTTCAGTCGCCCGCAGGCAACTTTCAAGAAAGCGAACATATCTCCTAGAAAAACAAAAACATGCTCTCTTTGAAAATGAGCGCGTATAGTCGCTTCTGCTGAACAAAATCACCTCGCATCTTATCAAGAAGTCAAGTAAAGGCGCGCAAGCGCCCACAGGCTTCGAGAAAGCAAGAAATCAGCTAGAATACTCTACAGTAACGGTGATAAGATACCTTCTTGAGGGGGTATTCATTTTTCGACTCCGTTCTCAAGAAGCAGTCGGATCCAGCTTCCAACAGCAAGAATCTTAAATGCTCTTTTCTCAGCATGATTTGTATCCACATTACTGGATAATAGTCTTTACCATAAGCCTCCGCAGCTTAACATAGCTCCTCAATGGGTACGAAGTTAAAATTCCTTTCAATGTCTATCCATTTCAAATTGCCCCCGCAACTCGAGAAACTAGAGAACAAAGGACCGATTTGCATGAATTTCCTTGCGGGTACCCACAATGCTCACCATTTAAATGGTTAGAATAGTGATTTCTCCCGAGCTCAGTTATAAAGACTACCTTAACTTATCGCCAAGGTAATGAAGCATATCCCAAGGCCAGGCATGTAAAAAAAAATACATCTTCTAAATCTGAATCTAGGCGGTCAGTCTTCAGCCAAATAGGGGGAAGAACATGTAGTATACGCAAATATGCACGTGCCGCATCTGTTCGGACTGGTGAAAGTGTGATCCTTAACCTCCTCGTGGTGACCGCTGGTAACGATCCCCCGGAAAGAAGGATTAGTTAATTGGATCAGGCTAGTACCTTCTTAGTAAGGTTGGTGAGAGGTCGCTCTCCCGTAAAAAAATTGGTTCTGCCGCACACCCGTACAGCAGCCAGCTGTATGGGCTGTGTAAACGAAGGCCTCGCCTGTAACCGGCAGAGGGCCGCTCTTGTTTCTCTCCGCAGGGGTGACACGGAGGCCTGGGGACAGGTCTGGGGTGGTGACTATGGTGAAAGTCCACCTGCGGGGTTCTGGATGCAACACTTCACTTTGCCCGGCTCGCGATCCTGGCGAATCGCGTCCTACAGAGTAGTGAACTGTTAGACTAGGGGAGACACCTTGGTTGCCTAAACAGCAAGGTTCGCAGGTTCAGCGCACTGTGAAAGTATACGGAACCCTCGGAAGGTCTTGGGGGAGTCTGCCTCGCGATCCGAAGAGAGAAAAGGACGGTCGAAGCAGCAGCTTCCTATGGGGGCGGGATGTAGCAGGAGACAAAATGCTGGCGATCGCCTCGGTTGTGGTCCGAGAACGAACAACCCAAACCTGAAACATTAACTAAAACAGACGAATGGATCAATCCAAAGACGCAAACAAAATCAAACTTCCCGCCAGTACTACCGGAGGGAAGTCACTAAAAACTGACCCCTTCAAAAGGAGCTCAAAAGTGACGTAATTACCAACATTGCGAGGCGAAACGGCTCAAGGTCAGACGATCAAAAGGTTGCGGACCCTGAAACTAGATAGAGAACCCGCTCCGAGTTCTACTGTGATTCCGATGGACGTAGCGGTACCACTTTGCAGGGCTGATAATCAGCAGTCTGGCCAGTCCAACGGAAGCGGCGGTTGAGTCGGCTTCTAGCAGAGCTGTCACCGAGAATGAAGGCAGCACGCTGAAAGGCTCGCAGGTCACCAGGAAGGAAACGGTGGCTAAGCCACTCAGCAGAGCTGTAACCGGGACTGGAGGTGGTGCCTCCAAAGATCTGCAGTCCACTGTGAAGGTGGCGGCAGCTGATTCCACCAAAGGGAGGAAGCGGAATGCCCAACGTTTCAGAAGGAGAGAGGCAAAGCGAACGGCTAGGAGTACGGTAACTCTGGTATCCAAAGGGAAGGATACTCAACTGAAACCTACTGTAGCGGCAGTAAGCAAACGCCAACGCTCAGATGATTTAACCTCGCCGTGAGGTAAATCGACGAAAAGGTCACGACCGGAGACGGCAGTTCATTCCTTTAGGTACGTAGCGGCTAGTCAAGTCAAACAGGAGCGTCTGGAATGGAGACTCGAGGATGACGTGGCCAAGGTGATTCTTGAACGGATCACCGAAGAATTCCTCATGTTTGCCATGTCAACGGAAGAAGGGTCACCTCGCTTGAAATGCTGCAACATTGTTCGCGGCCACATTGCGGTGATCTGCCGTGACGTCTTCTCGACGGAATGGCTTCGGTCTACCGCCCTTAAAATTTCTGAAAACCATCCAGGTTCGGACGTGGTGGAGGAGATATCCGTGCTTAAGCTTATAACAGCGAATGTGGCGGTACCCCACTCGAACGCTTGGGAGGCTCTGTCTCTGTTAAAAAGACAGAGACCCGATCTGAAAGTTTCAGTCTGGAGAATATTCCGGGCTGTTAAACTTAATAACCAATCGGCGCAGTCTGATTTAACTGGTGCAGAATAGTTGGTGCTTGTGCTAGAGATTGATCGGGAGTCCACGGATCAAGTACGGGTCAACAGAGGGCTGATTCACTTCGGTCTGAAAGTTGGAGCAGAGAAGATGACTGAGAGGAGCCGAAGTGCGGTTGGTCCAAGCGAATCTGCACCATTGTAGAGCGGCGGCGTCCAATCTGCTTCGGCATCTTAATCAAAGGCTCACTGACATTGCGCTGATACAGGAGCCACTTCTGTACAAGTATGCGGTCTGTGGATTTGGCGCCAGCCGCAGTGTGTTCCAGCTAAGAGGAAGGGGCAAGACAAAGGCTTGTATTGTCGCCAAAAAAGAGGTGAAAGCAATCTTGATTCCGCATTTTTTGTGATGGGGATACAACCACAGTGTGCTTAAAGAGGAGGATCGCTGGTAGGGACACGCAGCGGTGTCTGCTGCCGGTGGTCTATCAGCCCTACGAAGTGGATCCCATCACACCTGGACTGAGAAGATTGCTCACCACGAAATATGGCAAAGCACCAACAAAAACGAGAGAGGCAGGTGTTTGCTAGAATATCTAATGTCAACCAACTTCAACATCCTCAACATAGGTAACAAACCTACATTTATTACTAGGAACAGGGCTCAGGTTATTTATGTTACCCTGGCAACTCCAAATATAATGGAAAGCATCCATAGTTGGCAGGTTTCTAACCTGCCGTCGCTCTCGGACCACCAGTGGCTATGCTAGAATATCGGTTGTTCTGTTATCTCACCTAAAAAAAGTGCAAACCCAAGAACAGCACAATGGGAAGTTTACTCAACGAAAATAAATAGATACCTCAGCGCACTAGATGATCTGAATCTGACGAGTCGAGAATGACTTAACGAGGAGGTGAACCGATTAACAGGAATCTTAGTGTCAGCCCGTAAGGAAAAACGCTACTATATGGTGGAATGGCGAACTCACAGAGGCTAGAGGTTGCACACGAAAGGCGTTTAACCACGCAAGGCATCCCGGAAACGTGGAAGACTGGGATCGAAACAAGCAAGAGCTGTTGTTCTTCAAAAAGTAGATAAAACGAACCAAGCGCAACTCATCGAGGAAATCCTGTGAAAACATTGAAGGATGTACAGAGTCTACCAGAATGAGGAAGGTCCTAATCGTTACCCCCGGCGTACCAACATTTTTGCAAGGGGAAAACGGGGATTGGGTGAATAACCCAAAAGAATGCCTGGACATGCTACTGGAAACTCACTTCCCAGAATCAGCTTCCGCGGCGCCGTGTGGTGACGTACTTCAAGAAACCAACCGGGTGTCTGGATGGCTGATCAAGGAAGTAGTATTTGAACCGACATAACAAAGCTAGAGGGATTGATTAAATATCACCCATTATGCTTTAAAAAGCGGATATAACCATCATTTCCATTCTGCAGCGTATTTTTACCACATGCCTCCACCTCGAAGTAGTACCCGAGCAATGGACAAAAGCTAGGGTGGTCTTCATTCCAAAACCTGGTAGCATTCATCACTATGTGAAGGACTTAACAACAATCAGCTTAACATCGTTTCTGCTCAAAACACAAGAGAGGTTTGTTGCTCTGCACATCAAAAGCTCGATTAATGTCGCCAGACTCTGTGTTGATCGAAACGCGTATCTAGCGGGCAGATCAGTAGATACGGCATTACACAAAGTTTTCGGTACAATAATAAAAACTTTACAGCAAAAGGAATTCATGTTGGCAGCCTTCTAAGACATTGAGGCGGCCTTCAATAATGTCACTGTTGCGAGTATCATCGATGCCTTGGTTCTGTATGGAGTGGATAAAACTCTGGCAAGCTGGGTATTGCACTTGCTCAAAAACAGGCAGAATCAGGCTACCATTTTGGAGGCCAAAGCGGAAAGAATAGTTGGAACCGGAACACCATAAGGAGGGTCTATATCTCCACTTTTCTGGAACCAGACAGTCAACGAAATACTGAAGAATTTAAGGGCCAGTGGCTTTGAGGTGGTGGCGTATGCCGATGACATTGTGGTTCTTGTGAGAGGTGCGTTCCCACAAACTTTGTCGGACCTTATGCAATCGGCGCTGGAACAAATCCAAATCTGGGCCAGAAAAGTCGGTCTTAGGGCAAACTCGACAAAAACCGAACATGTACTCTTCACAAGGAAGCACAGGGTACCGGCTCTTGCCACGCCTAACCTCAACGGATTAACATTGGAACTTGCTGATAGTGTTAAATATTTGGGCCTTTTACTAGACAGGAAACTGAGCTTGGGGGCTATCGTGAAGTACATAATTAGTAAGGCTCGCGCTGCACTTTTCGCGTGCTGGTCTGCCAGCTCCAATAACTGGGGTCTTCTACCTAGGGCGGCCTATTACATATTCACATGTGTAGTCAGGCCGATTTTGGTGTATGGAGCGATCGTGTTGTGGAAGGCAGCGGAGAGTAAAACTTAAATCAAGGAGCTAACAAGACTGCAAAGATTAGTTTGCATATGTATTACGGGCGCTTTAAGAACTGCCACAACGGCTGGGTTGGAAATGATTTCGGGACTCATGCCCCTAGATTGATTCATCTTTAGAATTGCAAGCTTATCGGTGATACGCGCTTAAAGTTCCGGCGTAGCAGTTGAGTCCATTAGCGGAATATCAACCAGATCAATGACGATTTGCGTCAACAGTAGGGCAACCATACTAGCTCTTGCGTCTTACAGATGTTCTTCAAAAACTGTTAACGCTTGCAGTGCCAGGGCATAATGGGGTCATAGGCAAGGAAAAAGCCGATAAATTGGCGAGGAAAGGCACAGGAGCTAGTGATAGCCCCTGCATCACTGTACCGCGGTCAATCGCTGACGCCACAAGCAAACTTGATGCCGCCATATAGGCCAACCCAAAGTTTGAATGGGAAAACAGGATGGACTGCAGGGTGGCTAGAACATTATGGCCATCACCTGATCCAAGCAAAAGCAGGAAACTGCTCAAGCTCAGCATAAACTGCTTGAGAGCCACGGTCGGCTTGCTCACAGGGCACTGTCTTACTGCATTTCATGGAAGCAGAATAGGACTTAGATCCAGCAATTTATGCAGGAGGTGCGAGATGGAAGAGGACACCACCAAGCACGCTCCTTGTGATTGTCCAGCCCTAAATAATAAACGCCTCAGGATTCTTAGTTCTTACCACTTTCAAGAGTTAGCAGAAGTGGCCAGTATTGTCACGTGGAGTCAGCTGATCCAGTTTGGCGTAGCGGTGACTTGGCAGCTCTAGCAAGCCAGCGGAGGGTGGTAAATGGGACCAAACTGGTGGCCTAATGCTGGCCGCGTTCCCGGCCGCCGTCTTCACTAACCTAAGTCTAACTCTAGGTGGTCCAGTCACTACCTATGCATCATCAGCTGGATTCCAACCAGGCCTGGCTATTCGAAATTTTCATAGGACATGATTACATCTCTGACCTTTTCAATGGTGACCATAGATCTACTTGTGTACCAACGTGGTTCAACACACCTCAAGTAACCATGTTCCGATGATGCGAAACACGTTATCTTCAGTTGCCGCGCTTTGAAACTTGCAGAAGGAGCCTTGAAACGACACTAGGCACAAAGATATCAGCAAGAAATATGTATAGTGTTGGAGTCTCAAACTGCGTGGAATGGCATTGAAACAGCACTGAAAAATATAAACTGCAAACTGCGCGACGGCGAACGGATTAGGATGAAAGAAGAAGCAAAGACCATCAAAAGTAGCTAAAGGCTGATCAACCCCCGCAAAGTAATGACATATAAGTAGTCTCGTGGGCGGTATTGAAGAAAAAGGAAGTTGTTTTAGTCAGTAAAAGCTCGATATGTAAAATTTAGAGAGTAAAAATAGTATAGATAGTAAGAAGTTATTTAATCCAAAAGTTTGTTCTCTTTGACGTTGTATTTGCTGCTGCCCCTACTCATGTATTGAAAGTTTGCATCGACTAAAGTGTGTTTGAAGCATATTTTTTAACAAGAAACAATAGTGCGTTTCAGCCTTCCATTTTTCCAGTGTAGCACGATCACCGCCGACAGGTCCCGGCTATTCTTGATCATGTTAGAAGTCTGCCTAAATTCCGTATGATTCAAAATAAAGCCTACCAAATACGGGCTGTGAGTACTACTTACTCCTTCTTGAGGAACTTTCCAAGTTTCTATTCACCGGAATCCCACTCAACAAAAAATAACGATAAAAAATACCTAAATATATGGCTTTTATGTTCCCTGGGTGGCAGGTATATATCATTTTAACCATGATATGGATGAAATCTTTGAGTCAAGTAAAAAGTTGGGTCTGTTCCTACGTTAAACCATCGCTTATTTCTATAGTTTAATGCTAAGGTTTTCCAGTTGCACTGTTTGCTAAGGTGGCAGGCCGAAAAGCTGCGTGCTACGGTGCCTGCGGGCTCGAATCCCACCAGTGCCATGGCTGTAAGTGTGAATGCGTGTGATTGTCTATGAATGTGGCAAACGGGCTCAAACTGGTGGCCTAATGCTGGCCGCATTCCCGGCAGCCCTCTTTACTAATCTAACCTAACCTAAGGTTTTCAATATGAATATTTCTTAATTTAGTTTTTGACCATTTACGTTTTTATTGCCGCTATGACAACAATCAACGAGGAAGTCTCAACGCCAGAACTCTCTCTCTCTAATCTGAGCTCCAAAATCTTAAATCATATTCGTTAAAATTCTTTGAATTCGTCCTGTCTTTTTTGTCTACTATTCGAGTGCCCGTCTGCCATCAGGCTCAGCTTCATCTTTGGGTCTCACAACCCGACCCCTCAAGTTTGATCAATGCTTTCACCTCTAGTGCAATTTAGGGCTAATCCCCATTTTACCTTGGATTCATATCTCGAAATAAGGCCTGGCAGTGCCGTCAAGATAAGGGGCCGACTGATGTCGGTCTTAAGGGACATGCAATGGATCGTGCTGTGCATTGTTTTGGACATTCCTGACAGCCAATTGGCAAATGTCATTATTACCCGATTTATCTAGTACCAGCAAGGTATTGGCTGGAACATCGAACTTTCTATTTCGCAGAACTTTCCCATGGAATCCGCAGTACCTTTCTTCTCCTTTAGATATGGCGACAGTGTTCGGGATGGTACACCAAATATTTTCGTAAAATCTGTTTCTGCTTCCTCTTGTTGGCATTTTGAGCAACTAGGACCGGAACTTATTTTCACTGCACTTTAGCAATACGAATGAAATCACAACGATAAATGGGATCCGAGTTTAAAACAGTCAAATTCGACTACGAGGTCAGAAACAGGTTATGGAAAGAATTGAAGCGCGGCTGTAAAGAGCGACACGTTCACTCCGAACTCTCGCACGGAACTCTGACAATGATTAACAGGTTCTAAAAACTGTTGTATACAATGTGAGACATCAGCTTCTGAATAGAATTCAAAATTTATCCTGCACATAAACTTTGGAGTAGCTGCACTACGTGTTTAGACTACACACTGCCTAAACACAGCAGGAATTGTAAATTCTTCAAATTTTTGTTGAAAAAGAATTTAAATTAAACTGATCCAATTACATTGTTTATAGATTTAACTTTTCAATCACTTTCACACTAGTCGTACAAATCAGGCTTTTAA
This sequence comes from Nemotelus nigrinus, assembly GCA_947369275.1. Taxonomy (NCBI): domain Eukaryota; kingdom Metazoa; phylum Arthropoda; class Insecta; order Diptera; family Stratiomyidae; genus Nemotelus; species Nemotelus nigrinus. The sequence goes on along the minus strand of OX376373.1, from coordinate 104,237,661 downwards.
GTACTCACTGCGTACACGCATGAAAATATGAACTTGAATCCAGAAGAAAAGTGTCGAAAAATACAGATGAAAATTGTTCTGGGGTTTACGAAAAATACACTCGTTTATGTGATGTGGATGAACTATCGACAAGGCACGAGGTAGTTATTTTAGAATTTCTTGAACCAGCTTCCACACGTTGTTTTGTACTTTTTTTTTATTTCTCTGCTCTCTTGGGCCCTTGCAACTCTGAAGATATACCAGATCTGATAAAATGCATGTGCTTTTGTAGAAAATGGTTCCTAATTCCAATAGTTCATATCCTTGCACGATCCAGCACTTGAAGACAATGGCAAATCTCCTTGAAGGGAATGGCCACGAACTGCATATTTAGCATGGCACCATCGTTTGTCCTATAGCTATTGAAATCAGTTGAAACATTTGCCGGCCATCACAATTATAGCCATATGCGAAATAAACGCTAAAACTCGATAGTAAGAAGAACAAAAAAAACTGCAGTCTGCACTCCACATATACGACACTCGACTTGATTACACCAAAACCTTCCCAGGGTTTGTCTGCCCGAACTCGCCCACGTTTCCAATTCGACTGTCCCGTTGACCTACCGTTTTTTCTCCCCGTCGCCGTGATTTGCTTGTTGTTGGCGGCTAGTGCATTCAAAGTTCAGTCATATGGAATATGACGAGGCGCCATATTTAATTTGAATAAGAAAATTTGCCGAATGCTACAAGTGTCTCCAACAGCTTCCACCAACCCAATTTCGAAACATTCCACATACGTATTTTCCGGTTAGCTCTCACCGGGCAACCAGAAGGTTATATAGCTATGATCACGTACCCTTTCATCACACTACAGCCCCTTGCCATCATGGACAACGCTTCTAAAAAAAGAAGATTTATATCGAAAATGGACTCGTCAAAGCCTGGCCTGCGATAAGTTAGTGTCGAGCTCTTCTTGTTCATCACAACTATACTCAGGCTGGACGCCATATCCATAGTTAATCGCCCCCTTGTGCTTTGAGGCGGCATTGGTTCACTAAACTGCGAATTATTTAGTTTAATTCGTTAGCTTTGTGGCCTCCTCATTTGACATAATTTACACTTAATTTACGAAAACCTTTGGCAAGGTTAATAATTTCGTCTTACTTGAAAACTTCACTCTATTTGGCTTATCCGGCCCTCTTTTGCCTTAGATCACATTCTAAAACTTTAATCACACTTGTAATATTAATCACACCTTCAAAATTGTTTATTTCCCAAGGTTTCATACTCGAATTTCTGCGATTCACACTCTTCGATATATATTTTATCCAATATTACATTGCTTGGTATTATTATTTTATATTATATTATAATGTTTTCATCCAATTCTCTCCTTAATGCTAACGAGATATCCCCTCCTTCAATGATTGTGACTATAATCCGACCTATAGCCCTTAAATTTGTGATTTACAAGAAACTTTCTCCCTCTTAATGTTTCCAAATGTCTTAAGACTTTTTTTTCGATAAATTTAATTTACTGTATGGCATCTATTTTTTGACTGGTAATATATAACTCCATAAAGGCCTACACAAAGATCTTGGAATCATTTTCGATTCCAAAACCAAACGTGACCTACACTTTTTCAAGAGCATCTGAATTTGCATGCTTTGTTCTAAGTTGCTCTTGTCGGTCTCAAAATATATTCACATGCGCTAATTTAGTTGTATTCTTGAATATTGCTCCCAACGAGGAAACCCTTGTTTCGCGTACTTGTCAATTCAGTTTTAACACTTCAGTTTTTATAATTTATTTTTACAATAAATTATTTTTGCTTAACAAAACAAATATATTCTGACTTCAGAATGAGTCCTCCTTAGAAATTTTAGGCACCAGTAGATCTGTAGAATGTCTCGAAGGGATTCAGTTACATCAATTAAAATTTTTGACGGTCGATAGATTACATATAAATCATAAAATCATCACCATAAAGCTCCATTAATTAAGTATGTGCTCACAGTATTTTGAAAGTCCATTTTGTCAAAAATCCAAGCTAATTTCACTAGAAGACTTTCAATTGATGTTCATAGATTTTGTGTACTTAACATACGTCCTAGTAACACCACTATACCGTTTCCGTCGTCTCCAAAGCAATCAACTTTGTTAGCGTACAAGTGAACTAACTAGCCAGCTACGACGCTGTTGTACAATGCCTAGAAGACTACTACGAGGCAATCGGAATCAAAGTTTGTGCAGTGCACTATGATACCGTATTATACGGCTTCAAAGCTCCAGTCGTTGCTAGTATACTCATATTACTCCGAACAGCCTTCAATGGCCAGTGCCCATACTACTCACTAGTGTCGAGAACATGTTGCTGGCGAGCAATTCATTTGGTGTGGATTAAATTGCTCAGAGGTCTTAAAATGTGAGGGCCACCTGCTGGGCATTGCCTGTCAATTACTTTAAACAAATTATATCACAAATTAGATGAAATCTCATGCTGATTCAAGTGAGTGTGTGCCTTTCAGGGATATGAAAGATGAGTTGTGTGGATTCGAAATCGGACGGTAATGCATTATGACTCGATTCAACTCCACGACCAGCGCGATTCGAATCAACGAATACAGACCGCCACTACACTCACTACAATGTGAAAGACTATATGGACTTCATTCGGTTGGATATGGCATATCTTCCAGGCTGGTCCAAGTTCGATCTTGTGAATTGTATAGAATCTCTTGTTTCGATCTTTTGTATATGATCATGTCATGTTAACGCTCAATAAAAGCAAAAAAAAGTTGCGCACAGAAAGAATATGAGATTAGAGACTTGTAACTCTATGGTTGAATAGTTGAAAGTTTGAAAGATGAAATGAATACAATTATTTTTATTATTAATAATATTTGTTTTTTCGATTGCACGTTCATTTATCAGCGAAAAGAGAATGCGTATTGGAATTGGATTTCACGCTATGAATGGAATGAATGTTTTCGCTTCATTATATACAGGTATTTCATTAATGGTAGAGATCACAGTGGAATTTTTCTTGATAGTTTCTAGGTTATGCATTCAAACAAATTTAGGCGCCTAGAAATGCGAATGTATAGTGTGAATGCATTTCGAGAAATAACGTACTCAGGTGATGCTGGCTGCTGAAAATATCATTTCAATGAAACCAGGTGTTTACAATTAGCTTACACTATAATATGTGTGCACCAACAGGTGCTTTTGAATTTAGGGTCCTTTCTTACACATTGTCGAACCATGGAATTTTGAATTGATTAAACTTTCCATAATACATATGTATATTTCCGCTGGAAGCACCTTCCACATCCACTCTTTTGCATGAAGCTCTACTTGAATTCATAGAGGCCCACTTTTATTGTTACGTCACCACAACATTTTTATTATTGACAACATACACCCTCGAATCCGTTCCCATGTTCGCTGGAAGCTGCCACAATAACATTGTCTAACACCCTTTTTGTGTTCACAATTGTTCTTATTGCAAATCTATGGGCCCTATTCTGAGAGTCGCCTAACTTGACAAATGAAGTGGCTCTTTTGATTTCGTATTCTGAGAGTCACGTGAGGTGACAAGAGTCACGTGAAGTGAGATTTTCAGTCACTTGATAATATCAAGTGACTGTGGACAGAAGTCATTTAAATTGATTTTTTGAATAAAATGAAGAAGGATTTTGACGAAGTTTGGATCGTAAATCATGAAAAAAAAGCAAACAAATTTTATTTCGAAGATATTTACTCATTTTTATTTGAATAAAGCGGCTAAACTCGACTTTGTGTTCGCCATAGCTGTAAGCCGAGTTTCCTGATAAATGTTTGGCTCGTATGTTGTGGTTTGGTTGTTGTGTGCTAGTTTTTGGGGTGTTTTATGTTTGATTAGTTGTTTTTCTTTAGTGTGTCTTCTGGTGTCTTCTCGTGTTTTTTTTTTAATTATTGATTTTTATTAGGTTGAAAGTAACCAACAAGCGGTAATTCGAATGCCTTATTGAACTGATGGAGAGGCACCCAAAAAGCCTGACACAGCACAGCGAACACATAAAAACCATTTTTAATATTCCCTAAAACTTTTTCCTAATAACTGTATTTTTAATCTTGTGTAGCAAGTTTTAGTATTCCTGGTCCACTTGTTAATACCGTCCTCTTTATTTATTTCACTAATCATTTGCTTATCCCTGGGAATTTCCTGTTTGCGTTCCATTTTCCTTACTTCCATTTGAACTTTATTTTTTTTTTTTTATTCTACTCCCTTCAAAGTAAACCGCAATTGTGATATTAAGGGAGGGAAAGTTTGTGTGCCCCAACGACATGCGGTGTTCCTAAATCGTCTCCCATCTAAGTACTCACCGCATCCAACACTGCTTAACATCGGTGATCGAACGAGATCTGGTCGATGTCATTGTGCTATGGACATGGTAAATTTCAAACGTCAATGTTCAGGCGTTGCCATTTAAACACAAATTCACTTCACCTGACTCTCAGAATACCGGTTCGTAGGTGACATGACTTTCGAAGTTACGCGAGATCTCATGTGAGATGACCCTCGGAATAGGGCCCCATATTTTACTTTAACGATCCACTTGATCTGACAGATACTGAAAATATGGTTTCAAGTGCTATATAAATTGCTGACGTCAATCAAACGGTAGAGATGTGGATTGTTTCTTTTCGAATCATTTTCAATGCATTCAAATGAGTTGTTGTAAATAAATTGTTCAATTTTCCAATCTCGTTCACTCTATTCGACGGAACAAAGCAAGTACTGTCCGCTCTACGTTCACATATGAGATGAAAAGACACATTTTCATCGTATTCCGATAGATACTTTTATTATGCGTTTTCTAATGCATTTCAAAACGCCAGGTTCTTATTCTGACTGCGCCCGATGCGTTTATTGTGCACGTGGCAAACCGAATCAGACTCGTCGTAATCTTTGTATATGTAAAATGTGCGGTATAGTATAACAATATCTTCGAATCATAAGTGGAGCCGCAGCGTTGATAGGAAAACATATTTATACAATGGGAATTTAACGAGTAGTAGAAACATTTACAAAAGCGAACTATGAGCGTTTGCAACACAAACATCTAAACGATCTTTTCATACTTAATCGCATTTTCTTGAATATTATGCTGCCGGTAGCTATAATGGTTTTTGAAGGAGTCGAATCACCTGAATGAGACAACTGAATTGACTGAGTGAGGTTGAGAATAGAAGAACAAGAAGAACGGCCAGGAGTAGATGAGGTGTTAATTGAAATTGTTATTGACGTGATGAAAGAAGGTGTTGATGGAACGTATCCATTTATCTCAAGTGCCTTTGACACGATTTCAATTGAAGTCTTCTGAATAGACTGCGCGACTAACTACTCGCTGTCTGACATGATTTGATTTGAATATATTTTTCTGTGAACATGTTTAAGTCTATTTGGATCAGATGTTAGATCAAGCGATATATGCTTTTAGATTGATGCAAACGCATGTACATATGAATCACGCAATTAAGTGGTGAGTTGAAATAATGTAAAGCTACGGTCGGACATCGCTACTTTTCGTCCTTCGCTGCACAAAAACATGCGTTGACAGAAAGTAGCGATGTGTGATCAATGTAGAAACGTTAAAAACTGAGCTTACAGCCAGAGTAGTTACAGTTCCAAGAGTAGCGATATACGAAGAGCTAAACAATGAGTTGCAAGCGCAGCAAAATAATTGATCAAGTCGAAACCAGTTTTGTGAGGTTACCGTGGCTGAAATCCCCTCGAAAAAGGAATTTCATGCTCGTTTTCCCCACATTGGACGGTGAGAATTCCCACGATTTTTCCCACGGACAATGTGTGCCTATGCCAATACTTATAGGAAAAACCAATACTTATAAGAAGAAAATAATAGCAGCTTTATATTTTTTGTATACATATATCTCTCTTTCATAACAGTGAAAAAAACGTATATTTATTTAAGGAAAAAAACCCATTTTATTATACCTCAATATAAAATACGTTCATTTTAAAATTAATTTAATAGATTTTGTGCATTGAGTAAATTGAAATTTTTATCTGTAGGCTCGATATCAATGCAGATAACAGTACTAGACTGAAAATTTGGACGAACGTAAGGAACTGCGTTCAGTTAATCTTCACTTATTCTGTTTGGTTTTGGATCTTTGACGTCGGTTACATTGGAGAAAATTCTTTCCGACCCAGCATTTAAATGTGGAAAAACTAAAGCATACTTTGAAATCTTAACTCAATGAGCAAACATGCATATATCCTCAACATTTTTGGTGTTTTCCATTTCTTCCCACGACTTCTCTACTGTTAGTTGCAATAATCTTTTTCATCATTTGAAAAGTTACAGCTAGATCACTCCATTCGATACTAACAATCGATTTTTCAGAGCCAAATTTGTTTATTTGTTTATGTATATATATATATGTATATATATATATATATATATATATATATATATATATATATATATATATATATATATCAGCAAAATGGTTAATAGAGATAATCTCTGGAGTAGCCGATTCGATTGAAGTGAAATTTTTGAAGGACGTAGATGTATACAGTAGGTAGGTCTATGATTTGCTAGAACTCAGATATTTTAAACCTTTTGGCGGCGGCGAGCGTTTTAGTGAATTTTCAGATACTCCTATATTTCCAAGCAGTTTAAATTTTGGATATATATATATATATATATATATATATATATATATATATATATATATATATATATATATATATATATATATATATATATATATCAGCAAAATGGTTAATAGAGATAATCTCTGGAGTAGCCGATTCGATTGAAGTGAAAGTTTCGAAGGACGTAGATGTATACAGTAGGTAGGTCTATGATTTGCTAGAACTCAGATATTTTAAACCTTTTTTCGGCGGCGAGCGTTTTAGTGAATTTTCAGATACTCCTATATTTCCAAGCAGTTTAAATTTTTGTTAAAATAAATGTTTGGAAATGAAAATTTATTTATTAAAGAATTGGAAATTTTGAGCCGTGTGTGGGTGCAGCATGCCTAAAAGTAGGCAAGGAACTTTTTTCAAATTTTGGTTTGTCATTACTTGTAAGAAAAACAATGGATCATCATGAAAATTACAGAGCGTGTTGATGTTGACCAAAAATTTAAGACATATGGATTTTCAACATAGAGCGGGTAACTCTGTAGCTACGACAGGATCCTGAAAAAAAATCCTTCAAATCATTGACCTTCCTGAAAAATTTTTGGTTTTTGACAAAAATTTCAAATTTTTGATAAATTTGATCTTTTGTCCTTCATGTCAAGGTAAAATTTTTAAAATTCCGATTTGAACAAGAACGGCAACCCATCACCAAATTACCTCTATTTTCAGCACTCGAAACTTCTGTTCACGAGAACTGACGACCGGATAGTTCGAGCATAATGAAATTTACAGAACGTGTTAGTATTAGCTAGGACCAGGTGTGGTAGAAGCGATTTTGAAATGCGGGCAACTCTGTAGCAGTGGTACCATCTTGAAAAATCGCTGAGAAAAAAACAGCTTTTTGGCCTATAACTTCCGATTCAGCCATCACATTTAAACGAAATTCACGCAATATTTGAACCTTACTTTAGATAACATTTGGTGAAAATTTGGCTGAAAAATTAATATAGAGTTGCCAGCTATGGTAATTTTTGTCTCCTAAATCTTGCAAACTTGCTCAGCAAAATAACGCTTTTTTCCCTATAACTTCTGTTCCATTACAGAAATCAAAACGAAGTTCATGCAATGCATGGGTCTTTATATGAACCAAGTGTCGTAGGAATTTCGTACAAAAATCATAAAAGGGGTGCCAGCTATGACCATTTTTGTAATTTTTTGGAATTTCTTTGCTCAGTGATTATATCATTAGATTTGCAAATGGGAATCATCCTGCAATGAAAATTATCAACAAATATTAACGCTTAAAAATTTGAAAAGTTTTGAAAGTGGTAACCCTAAAACTCTTTTCACTCGTATAACTTCCAGCGCAGTGATTCAATCGAAACGAAATTTACTGGTTGAGTTTAACTTAACGTGAAGCATATTTGGTATATATTTTGCTTTGCTACTAACACAGGGTAACCAGCATTGGCCATTTTCGTAAATATTGCACCAACAGATGCTTCAAATTACATATTCATATGCAAAGTATTTGCAATAAAAATAAGAAACCAATTTTTAATTTTACGAGCTTTGAAAATTTTTCGGATGGCAGCCCCAAACAACGTTTAACCGCTAAAACTTTCGATGAAATCCTCCGATGGGAGCGAAATTCAAAGGATAAGTTGATTTAAGTATGAGCTTGTTATGGTAAACTTATTGCTGCTTCATTGGAAAAGTGTTGCCAGCACTGAACATTTTCATCATTTGTGTTATAGTTGAGTTTTGTTGCTTTGGATAAGGAATGGTTGATATGATTCTACAAAAAAGTGTATTAGGTCTTTCCACATTTTTTTGTCACTCAAAGACAATATCTTCGAAAATTAGTTTTCTAGCGGTTCTGATGCGCTATGCTTTTTTTTATTATACTAAGTCCTGTTCTAAGAAGATTAGGTTGGCTTTTCACGTAACGGATCAGCCATCGGGTTATAATAACAGCCTTATGGTGGGTTTGACCTTAAATTTCACTTGACAACAGAAACAAAAAATGTGTTTCAACAACACGCTGATACGACGCGCAGTTACGACACAATGAAACACGTATGGTCAATTCTAGAGAAAGATCGTTCTTGGGGGAAAAATAAATGAATTTGCAGTTCTCCGGCTACAATCTTCCACCACAAGACACAATACGCGAATGTCTATGTTTTATCAACAAACAAAATTCTATCATACAACTGTATCTGACATTCCATATATTTCTCTTTTTTGACAATTCAATATTTTTTCTTATCCTACTAGGGTGTTTCTGAATGTCGTTAAAAGTACAATCAATGTAGAATGAAGTGAATTGTATGTGGAAATATGTATATTTATGTAGGTGTATCCCCAATACAATAGGGCGAAAGTATCAGTTAATAAATTATTATCTCTAAATTAGAAATTATTATCTTTTATGTTGTCTCACAACTTTGGTCGCTAAAAGATGCTCAAGACTTCACGCTTTCCTTAAAAAATTATATTCAAAGGAATATTTTTGAAATTTCAATTCAAGGAAAAGGCAAGAAATTACTGCTTCTTATCACCAAAGCCTATAACTCCATCAGTACATAATGAATATCATATGAACATTTTGCAGTTTTGAAATTCAATAATTTCATATTTTATTTGAATTATGAAAATAATTTATACAAATATCTGAGCTCATGATTAATTCAATGAAGTTTATATATTGTTTTTTTTTTTTTTTAATATAAGCGGTTTGTTTTCATATCTACTATTGAGCGGTATATAAGCGGTTTGTTTTCATATCTACTGTACTAATTACCAAGGTAACCACTTCCAAGATAATTTCTGCATTACATTTCATTCATTATGTCATAGAAGGTAATGTGTTGTGATTATGTTCTGTACTAGTTACGGAAACAGTTACATTGGAGTGCTTTCAGAAGCGATGATAGAAAATCAGTTCAGTAAGAGACATGCTGTAATACATTACAGAAGTGGTGATATGGAACGTTGATATATGGTGAAAACTACGAAAATTGTAAATAATCATGTCGAAAACGTACGAGTATGCGTGATGGAAATCAAAGTCTAATTCAGAGTGTAGCACACCAATGACGCCGATTCGTTTAGTTGAAAAATAAATAAGTACAAAGTTTTTACAAAATATATAGACACAGATTTCATGAATGAAAAAAGACAAATAAAACAGCAAATATCACTATAAAGCTAATAAAATTTATTTATCTAAACAACGATGTAAAATCAAAATATTCCAGCATTTTTCAAAATACACTATTTTAAACCTTCAATAGAAAAATCGAACACGCGTTCACATTAAGGTCCAACCAGTGATGCGTCTGCGTCCGTATGTCCGCATATGCGCCGAGGTAAACCACGCAAAGCATATGTTGCACCCAAACATAACTTTCCGAACAGCCAGAAAAGTGGCATGATCATTAAGCAACCTTTTGCTCAATTTTTGCTATGAGCTGTCCGTACGTAAAGTGGTGATGAGATACGACTTGACATACATTCGCTTATGCGCTGTATGGGCACTTATGTTCACTCCTGTTTGCGTTTGTCAAAAAGTGCCTTTTTTGCTCTAAAACCGGTCGGTTTTGACAGACGTTCGTGGACTCATCTTTGGTTAGGGCTTTACTTGCACAATATAACTCGCACTGTTGAAAAATATAATTTTTTCCGAACTGCGTGCATCAGAATTGCGCAGAATTTTAATAAAAATTGCGACTATGCAGCCTCACTTGCTCGTAGAAATAAGTAACAAGTTACCTACTACATTACTTTTTAAGAAAAGTAATGCAGTCGGTAAGTTGTTACTTCATCGCTTACTCGACAAACTCCATTACATTAGGCGTGTTTTTTTGCTCGGATTCAGAGCAGAGTACAACTATGCCGCAAAAACAACGATCTAGTATAAAACAACAGTGCATTCGCTAAGACTGACATCGGTTGCTGTATTTGCTGTGGTAGCACTCAACAGCTGAAAATAAAGGGAGAAAATAACGAATATACACTACCACAATCGATAGAAAATAGAAAAAGAACTAACAGAAAATTACTTCATTTATATTTCTATACATTATGAGAGCTTTTTCTAATTTCGTAACTACCAAAACATTCAACATAACCATGAAAAACCCAAAGCCACCTCACAGCAAAAAAGACAACTTCTCATGAGCTTTTCTTTTTTCTATCAGCACATTCTACACTTAAACACGTGAGCTACAAATGAGGAATAGAGTTTCTGTACTAGTGAACTCACTGGTGCAGGAGTGTTGTTGTTTTCAATGCATATACTCTACTCTCTGCTGGATAGAGGATCTAAAAAACACGCCTATTGTTAGTAAAATAATGTAGTACTTCCAGAATTAATTATCAAGTAACGTCATGCCATTTTTTCTACAGGGTACACACTATAGTAGGTCGAATAGTACATATTTTGAAATATGTGCGGCAACGATCTATTTTCACCCTCAATGTTGTAATGAAAATCGAATATTTGGGTGCCGATACTTTATTGTTGTCACTTTTTATTGCTCTATGGATAAGCAATTGGTGATGGCTAGTTGAAAGCCTTAATTGCTGTTATTTCAAAATTTTATTATATGTCCTCTGCCTTGCGTGAATTTATTCGCTATTGAAATATCGGTGGCTCATTTGCTACATATGTTTCCCTATTTAACACAAGATTTGATCATGTACTTGAATATATTTTAATAGATTTAAAAAGATAGAGAGAAAAAAATAGATAGATATGTATTCGATTTTCACAGCAAAATTACGGAAAATGATTTTTGGGTAGATTCCTAGTACCTGAATCGTTTAAGTATGATGTTTGCAATATTTTGTTTGAGGACTAGGTATAGAAGGACTTATTGCAAGCTACTGCAGATCAGCTCGATTGCTGTCTAGTATGCAATGAACATAATGGAACAAAACAAAGGAATCCGATAAAATAAGCAATCGGATTTCAGTTCGGTGGAAAAGAGCTAGCAGGGCTTGTGATCAATAATCACTGAAATCTATAAAAGTACGTTTTCAAACATAGATGATCGATCCGTCGACACAAACTAAGTGGGAGTTAAAGAAAGTGTACCTCTAGTCTGTGCGACAGACGGATGAAAATTTCCTGAATTTTTTTGAGGGTGTTACATTTATTGCTTTTTATATAGTACAAACATAGAAACTCAGGACGGTTTCCTCGAAGTCTTGAACCATACATGTGTGAGGAATTCCTCACTTAATATTTATATATAAATATTAAAACAAACAGCGGTCTTGACACATGAACTATTTTTATTATTTTTAACGAAAAGACAAACTTGTGTCACGACCTAAAAAAGTGATGACAAGATTTCATCGGTCGCACAACCTACTTTGTCGTGAACTTGAGAGTTCCCCACAGCACTCCCCTCTAAGTGAGGGAACCTCGCGGCAAATCGACGCCTGGCAGGTGCTGGTTGATAAGTCTTGGTGTATGCTGGTCGTTTTGGCCCTTCATTGGTCGCAAGCGTAGAATTCGTTTCGAGAAAGGCCGGTTTCAATCGCTCTGTGGACACATTGATTGGTTTTCCATTGACGTCTATGGTATACAGAGCTTTCGAAATTCGTTTCAAGATTTTGTGTGGACCAGTGTACGGTCTAGTTAAAGATTTTTGGAGTGAGTCCACCCTTAGAAACACGTGCGTACATGTGTCGAGATGCTTGTTTTTGAAGATTTTTCGGTCAGTGTGATGCGCTGTTTGAACGGGTCGTAATGCTTGCATGGTTTCTCTTAAATTTTCGAGGAAACAGTGTGGTCCGATAGTTGCATTTGATGCTGGAACTAAATACTCGCCAGGGAGGTTTAGCGTCGTGCCATAAAGCATTTCTGCGCTCGATCCGCCGATGTCTTCCTTATAGCTCACGCGCAGCCCCAGCAGAACCGTAGGCAGAATATCAACCCATGCAGGGTTTTTATTGTTGCACATTATCGCCGCCTTTAAAGACCTGTGCCAGCGTTCTATTAGGCCGTTTGAGGCTGGATGGTACGCCGAAGTTCGGTTTCTACTACAGCCAATGAGGGCTGTCAATGAGCGGAACATTGCTGACTCAAATTGAGCCCCTTGATCGGTTGTGATGGTCCGCGGTGCGCCATAACGTGACACCCTGTGGTTAAAAAATGCTTTTGAGACCGATTCCGCTGTTTGATCGTACAGGGGAATCGCTTCTGGCCATCGCGAGAAGCGATCGATCACAGTGAGGCAGTATTTATATCCTGAAGATGGTATTAACGGTCCCACGATGTCCAAATGTACATGCTGGAACCTGCTGTCTGGCATAGAGATTTGTTGGATCGGGTTATGATGATGGCGTCCCACTTTTGCTCGCTGGCAAGGAACACACGTTCGTGCCCATTCCTTGATGTCGCTTTGCATCTTCATCCATACAAATCTTTTTGCTAGGGTTTTTGCAGTGGCACGCCCACTAGGGTGAGCCGGCTCGTGAAAAATATCAAACATTTTTCTTCGTAGCGCCTTTGGTACAAAAGGACGAATATTGTTTGTAGATGTATCGCAATACAGTTTTCCCTGATTTTCAACTGTGATTGGTTGCAGCTTGAGCGATGTTTCGTTGTGTTCCAATAGTTGCTGAAGTTCTGTGTCTGCCTGCTGAGAATCGATGAGTTCCTTTGTCGAGAAACATGCAGGCATCGAAATTTGTTCGATTCGTGACAAGGCGACGGCGACGTTATTTGATTTCCCTGCTATGTGCCGAATGTCCGTCGTAAATTGCGATACGTAACTGAGGTGACGGACTTGTCGAGGCGACGCTCTATCAGATTTCTGATTGAACGCGTATATGAGCGGCTTGTGATCCGTTTGAATAAAAAAATCGGACGCCTCAAGCAGGTGTCGGAAATGACGTATGCTGCTGTAAATAGCTAGCAGCTCCCGGTCGTATACGCTGTACTTTTCTTCAGCACGGGACAATTTTCGCTGATAAAACGCCAATGGTACCCATTGCTTTCCTTGCTGCTGCTGTAGGACCGCTCCCACTGCTACGTTGGATGCATCAGTCACGAGCGTTAGTGGTTGATTTGGCTCGTAGTGCGCTAGGAGTGTTTTGGCCGCTAGACTGCTCTTGCATTTAATAAATGCTTCTTCAGCCTCCAGATTCCATAGAACGGGAGTTTTGTCTCCTTTTTTAGATTCCCCGAGTAAAGCATGCAGCGGGGCTTGACAGAGAGCAGCGTTTTTAAGAAAACGTCGATAAAAGTTTGTTAGTCCGAGAAATTTTCGGAGCTCTCTAATCGTCGACGGTTTTTTGTACTGATTGATTGCCTCTACCCGGGATTCTGGTACCCTTGTTCCATTCCTGTCGATGATATGACCTAGAAACTCGATTTTATTCACGCCGAATTGGCATTTGCTCACGTTGATTACCATGCCGTATTGGCTTAGACGATTTAAGACGGCTCTGAGATGATTTTCGTGCTCTGACGGTTCGTTGGATGCAATTAAAATATCATCTATGTAGCACCAACAGTAATCTAATCCTTTTAGAACTTCGTCCATGAAGCGTTGGAATGATTGGGCGGCATTCCGTAGACCGAACGTCATGGCCGTAAACTCGTAGAGTCCGAACGGAGTGGTGACCGCCGTCTTTTCAATATCCTCCTCCGCTACCGGAATGTGGTGGAAAGCCCTGACTAGATCAATTTTCGTGAACACGGTTTTTTTTGATAGATTTGATACGATATCTTCAATGTGTTTGAGTGGATATCGATCGGGGCGGGTGGCGGCGTTTAGACGACGGTAGTCCCCGCATGGGCGCCAGCCATCTTTCTTTGGCGCAAGGTGCAATGGACTAGCCCACGGGCTTGAAGAGGGCCGACATATCCCTCGCTCCAACATATAGTCAAACTCGCGTCGCGCTATTTTCAGTTTCTCTGGCGATAAACGCCGCGGCTTGTCAGCCACTGGTGAGCCATCTGTCAATATATGGTGACGCACTTTATGTTTCGGACTCGGAAAAACAAATTTTGCAGGATTCGTTAGTGTAGAATATTCTTTTAATATTTTATGGAACGAGGATAATTCGGACACAGTTGAAACGCTCTGCGTATTTGAACGATAAATCTTACCCGGCACCGTAAGCAGAGTGGTTGCGTCTAGTAGTTTTCCTTTTCTCATATCCACCAGCAAGTTATGGTAGCGAAGAAAATCTGCGCCTATTATCGGGCGGGAGACATCAGCAACATAAAACTTCCATGATATTATACGTCGAAAACCGAGATCTAATTGTTGCAGCTTAATTCCGTATGTATTTATCGGAGTACCGTTTGCTGCATATAGCTTTATCTCTGACGTTTTTTTTTCTGCAGTTTTTTTGGCAAGGAATGACAGATACATCTGCCCCTGTATCCACTAAAAATGACATTTTCGTGACATTGTCATGAACAAAAAGGCGTTAAGGTGCGTTGTCACTGGCTCCCGCCTGATGTGCCAGTGACTTTATGCGTTTCCCGCGTGCTGTAACGAGCATGGTGGCGTACACCGCCTGGCGGCTGCACCATACTTGTGGTGGTACCAACATATTGAAAATGGCTTGCCTGGATATATGCGTTTAGCATTTTGAGCAGGTGCTGCCGAGTGAAACGGTCTATGACATGTAGAACATGTTGGACAAGGGGTTTGTTGCACATTCGTTTTTGCACGCATTATTTCAGATTTTAGTCCTGCGATCTCTTGCACGAGGTCGTCATATCGCATGTCGTGTACCACGGACTCAACGTTATTCCGATATGAAACCGACATTATCCGATCCGCTGACTCTGCTAGGTTGTCCAGGTTTGTAATGTTCGACCCGAGTATGATTTGCTGCACGTTATTCGGTAGCCGTTCGAGCCACAGTGATTTCAAAAACGACTCTGTGACGTTAGCGCCAGCCGCGCATCGCATTTGTCGTAATAATTGCGAAGGACGTTGGTCTCCTAGTTCTAGTTCACAAACGAGCTTACGCGTCAATTCGTGTTGCGACAGTTCGTACGCGGACAGTAGTCGATTTTTAATTGCACTATAGGGGAAGGTGGGGCAAGACGGGGAGCGGGGCAAAACGGGGAGTTGGCAATAGTTAAGAAGCTATGCAGTGAAATCCAGCGGAGATCGTGTGAAATAAGTCGGTAAAGTGCCTGAGTGTAATTTTTGCCTGAACCAGCTGAGTTTGTCAGTTTTCAAAAAAGTTGTGACAAGGTGTGTTGTTCTGAAGCGTCTGGTGGAACTTTTTTCGGATTTTTATTTGCAAGTAAGTACTAGAAAGCTAAATACTATGCATGAACGCGTTTTACTATGTTAAAGTACACCTCACTACGAACAAATAAAGCTCTCATTCACGAACGTATCATTAATTGTCAGCGTTTAATACTATGTTAATGAAATATATAGCTTGGGGGCAGAACGGGGAGGGGCAAAACGGGGAGGTTTTATGATTTGGTTTCTCAGTGAAAAAATACTACAGATATTCATCTTTTTTTCACAGAATGGTAAGAAATTACAAAAGAAAAACTGAGAGATGCAGTTGGTCAACAGAAGACATGCAGGCCGCGGTTTTGAGCGTTGTCTCTGGGTTATGTGGCACACCAACCGCTGCTGCTGCTCATGGCGTCCCGCAAACCACATTAGAACGCCACGTGAAAAAAATGCGCGATGATCCTGAGTACGAGGTAAAGAAAAAGTTTGGCCGATTTACAAGTGTTTTTAACCCCGAACAAGAAAAAGAATTGGCACAATATTTAGTATCAATGGAAGCTCAATTTTTTGGCCTAACCTACGATGAATTTCGTGAAGTTGCGTACCAATTGGCTGTAAGAAACGGAATCTCGCATCCATTTACTGAAAATAATAAAGCTGGAAAAGACTGGCTGCATTGTTTTATGAAACGCCACCCAGAACTAAGCCTGCGCAAGCCCGAGGCAACCTCAGCAGCTCGAGCATCAGGGTTCAACCAAGTGGCAGTGAACCAGTTTTTTGATATTTTAGTATCTCTTAATGAAAAACACCAGTTCACGCCTGAGAAGATTTTCAACTGCGATGAAACTGGAATCTCTGTAAATCCCAAGGGACTGTCTCGTATCATCGCATCCAAAGGACGACGTCAGGTCGGGGCTATAACCTCATCAGAAAGAGGTGAAACGGTCACGGCTGAAATTTGCTTTTCAGCTGCTGGTGCTTACGTCCCGCCAATGTTGATTTTTCCCAGGAAAAGAATGCAGCCATCTTTTCAAATGGGCCTTCCGCCAGCTTCCTTCGCAGAATGCAGTGACTCAGGTTCGATAACAAAAGAGCTTTTTTTGAAATGGTTTCGGCACTTTGTTGCTTTTACCGGAGCAACTCCACAGAGACCTGTTTTATTGATACTAGATGGTCACTCAACGCATACCAAGAACATCGATCTTATCAACGAAGCTCAGAAAAACGGGGTCGTTTTATTTTGTTTACCACCTCATTGCTCCCACAAGCTACAACCACTTGATGTAGCTTTTATGAAACCTCTAAGCAAGTTTTTGGACGACGAAATCCGAAAATTTCTCCGCACAAATCCAGGAAAAGTGGCAACATTGGCTCACGTCGCATCGCTTTTCGGCGCAGCTTATACGAAAGCCGCAACGATGGCAACCGCAGTCAATGGTTTCAAAAAAACTGGAATTTCCCCAATAGATCCAAACGTTTTTAGTGACGTTGATTTTCTCCCCTCGAAAACAACAGACATAGAGCTTCCCAGCAACGATCTAGTACCTGCCGAGCCCATACGTTCATTTTCAATTGCTAATGTCTCCATGGGCATCAGCGTGCATGCGGGAGGTTTAAACAAAGCAACAAGTTCTTTCGGAGCGATTTCGCCGGAAGTTGTTTTGAATACTCCAAGAGTTGCTTCAGGTACATAAATATATCACCTACTTTCATTTATCTTTTCCAGACAATTTAGGCAAGTAGGTGGCAATAAATACACTAGTAAAATTCAAAATGCAATTCTATTGTTCAAGGTACCAAACGAGTAAGCAGAAGAAGAGGAAAAACAGCAGTCCTTACATCGTCTACCTACAAAAAGCAACTGCTTGACATGGATGCTGAAAAAGCAGAAAAAGAAAAAAAGAAACTTGAGAAGAAAAATTCTAGAAAAGAAAAAGATCTTGCGAAGAAAAACCCGTTGGAACCCAAAAGAGGCCGTGGCCGACCTCGAGCACAGGCGAAATACAGAAGCGAAATAGTTCTGATAAAAAATTTTATATGGCGAAATTTTTTTTTTTTTACTTTTTTCAACTATGGACTATATGTAAAGTCAGAATAAAACACTATTTGAATAAAAAATTTGTTTACAACTCATCGTTTTTTATTTATTCGAAAACTCCCCGTTCTGTCCCGTCCTTGGGGCAAAACGGGGAGAAAACAACTTTTTAAAAAAACTTCTATAACTTATTACTAAATTCAATATGGATATATCATTTTATTTTTTTATAAGTGCGATATGGTTTGGACCAAAGATTTACATAACAGTTGTTTAAATACAACTTATTTTTATATGTTATAAAATTCGTTAAACGTTACGATCCCCGTCTTGCCCCACCTTCCCCTATTTGCCATGTGCTGGAGGATTATTCAAAATGTCTGTTACCTGGTCTAATGCCGCGGCGTCCAGTTCTCCTATCACTCTGTCAAATTGCGCTGCATCCGTGTTGATATGGTACGATCGGAATTTCGCTTCAACCCTGCTGAACCAACTGCGAACTTTGGTTGGCCAAAATGGCGGTAGTGTTAGTGAAATCGCTCTGACTCCTGCCACATCCCCAGATTGCTCGGGCTCCGCTTCTTGGTTGCTATCCGTCGCGTCAACGAATTCTCCATTTTCCGTCATGTTGAGGTTTCGGGGTCACCAATGTGAGGAATTCCTCACTTAATATTTATATATAAATATTAAAACAAACAGCGGTCTTGACACATGAACTATTTTTATTATTTTTAACGAAAAGACAAACTTGTGTCACGACCTAAAAAAGTGATGACTAGATTTCATCGGTCGCACAACCTACTTTGTCGTGAACTTGAGAGTTCCCCACACATGTATACGGTTGACTCGTTGGCTAACTAGCACATTACACAATGATGATTTATGAAGGGAAGAGCCATGGTATACAATTAATTTTGATGGGTTGGTATGCTGAATTGACCTATGTGTCATTGCTGATGTGTCAACTATGAATGAATTCGATGCTTCGGAAATATTTGATTATTCGTTATGTTTGCATCAAAATTTGCGCCAATTAACCTTACGCGAGTGCTTTCCCTCATTACTTGTTTGTTTTCTTGTTTTTTCTACATTCGGGAAATTCACCTTAAGCAACGGTTTATTATAAAATTAATTTTGTAAATTGGTATAAGTGTTTGTTTGCGTTCTAATAATATCACTGCCCAATTTAATAGTACAGCTGAGAAGATTCGCGGCTTGCACTCTAGCGTACGGAGTTCGATCCTGGTACTAACCATTTCGTTTTTATAAGTCATAACAAATATTAATAGAAGAAAAATATAAGATAGATTAAAAATTTAAAAATCAAAATAACAAAATTTAATATATTGTTCCGGCTATTGTATAATTTGAATTTTTTCATAATTGTAATTGTGAACAGAGTGATAATGCTGATTTGATTGCTTTTATTGAGCAGAATTTTCAAAACTCCTGCAGTATAGTGTGGAGGCGTCCTGGGTTCGATCCTCGACTCGTACGGCTTCTCGTAGCTTTTTTTGAGCATTGTCTTTTGGCCTTGAATCAACTAATTAATATGAGTTACAAGTGTAGCCTTGATAACTGCATAGCCTTCGCCAATACGTTAAAATCTGTAACATGCAAGGCATATTGCAACGGGAAACTGCACGGTGCTTGCATGGGTGCACCGAGAGATTGGTTTAATCCCTGCTTAGAGTCCCATTTTATTTGCTGCGACTGCCAGCATACAGAAAAACTTATGCAGAGGATGTATAACAATTTAGCAAACAACATCGGTAACCTTAATGATGAAAAAGATCATATGATTTCGAAACTGCACGCTCAAACGAAACTCAACGGTGAAATTCTTACCGAAATCACAAGGCACATCGAAAGTTTTACGGCTACCCTAGATGCTGTTTGTAATGCCAGCAAAAGAAATTCGGACCGATCAGCTGAACTTAACGACATCTTAGCTCAATTTAATTCACCTATCAGCACATTAAGCACATCCAAAACTAAATGCCAAGCGAATCAGTGTACAATTATATATGCGAGCAAATATCTTCTTTTATGGCTTCTCATAGTGCTGAGGATAAAATTGTATTCTTGGGTGATTTCAATCGCCCGAATTTGCGTTTTGTTTCTGATAAGTCTGATGATTGTTTAATACCAGTAAACCTACTTGAGTCGTCTGATTTTAACCTTGTGAGTACATTGTATGGCCATGATTTGCAGCAGGTTGTTCCGACTCCCAACCAAAATGGTAATTAAAAAGCAATCCCACGACAACCCTCGTACGGGTCTAGGGGTTGAAGCTGGTAGAGAGCTTCATTACAATTTATTTAATCATTGTGAATACGAGTGTGGAGTGATTAGTTCCACGACTCACTTTACCCCAGATTTAAATCAGGTACCTAATCAGAGCTATGTGAGCTCAAGGCTTGGTGCGCGGACCCTCGTCCGAACCTGGATTCGAACCAGGGACCCCACACGCAAGAAGCCAGTGCTCTACCCACTAGGCTACTCAAGCTTCAAATTGTAATTGTTTAGACTTAATCTTTACAAATGTTTATGACGATGTAGTGGTTAGCCCAGTTAATGTCACAGACAATCTATTTTCTAATAGTCGTCACGATTCCGCTCTTATAGTTAAACTTTTCACTGCAGATTGGAACATGTTAAGTACATACAATAATACGATTGTTTATGATTTCCATAGTGCTGATTATGACAGCATTCACAATTTCGATTGGATAAATGTGTTTTTGTGCCATTCCCTTGATGATGATGTAGCCATGTTTTATAGAATAGTATTTGACGCGGTTGATAAATTTGTACCTAAGATAAGGAAAAAAGATAAACTTTCTAAACCTCTGCTTGACAAGACTCTAAGACGTCTGAGAAATCACAGAAACAAACTCTACAGACTAATAAAGAATCAAGTCAACATTAACCATCGTGTTAAAGAAGAATACGATTTAATTGCTCATGAATTCTATACTTAGTCTATACTAAGTCTCACGAAGCGTATGACAGATATTAAAACTACTGGGGAGAATATAATCCGCGACCCCAAAAAATTTTTTGATTTTGTTAATATGAAGCGGAAAACAAACGGCTACCCCTCTTCAATGTCCACTGAAAATTCGATGTTGTCTTCTTCTCTTCAGGAAATCTGCAACTTTTTTGCTGACCATTTTCAAGAAGTTTTTAGTCCAGTTAGCATCCCAACATTGTATCGATTCCCGGGTGCGGCTCAAAAAACTTTTGCTAAGGGTATAACCATGTCGAGGAATGAAATATTTACTGCCATTATGGAGTTTGACAGTAACAAGGGCCCTGAACCTGACGTCTTCCCTCCTTCTTTTCTGATCAAGTGTGTAAAACAACTGATCTTGCCCCTTCATACTATATTCAATAATTCTCTCTCCTCTGGACTATTTCCTTCGTATTGGAAATCTAATATTACACCAATTTATAAAAGTGGCTATAGACGTTTTATTCAAAATTATAGAGGCATCACCATTCTATCTGCTATTCCCAAACTATTTGAAAATATTATCTACTGGTCGACGCTCGACTGAACGAGCAGCAGCATGGATTTAGGAAAGGTCGTTCTACTACAAATAATCTTACGGTGCTTGTTTCTGATGTTTTGTTCAAAATGGAGAAAGGTGATCAAATTGACGCAGTCAGTACAGACTTTAACAAAACATTCCACCGAATTGATCACTCCATTTTGATCCCTAACCTGAAACAATTCGAAATTGCAGGATCTTTACTAGTGTAGCTTGGCTCCTTTCTCCACGACCGCTTGCAATTCGTGAAATTCCAAGGTCTTATTTCTAAGATAGTTGCCGTTGAGTCCGGAGTACCTCAAAATAGTCATCTTGGCTCTCTTCTTTTTAATATAGATATATCGCTTTAAATGTACTAGTTTGATACCCGTCGCGTCAAGAAAATTAATGTTATCTGCCCGCTTCGATGTCATCAGAGACGTGGGTAATGTCGTCTATTTGAAAGAAAAGTTTTTGCTCAGTCCGCCCTTGAGAGTCACTAGATCACAACGATTGCTTTTTGAATATCCACACAACACAGCATATGCAGCAAAAGAGCCCATAAAAGAGCCAATATAAAGAACCAATAAATAGGTGGTGCAGGCTATTCAAAAGCATGAGCGAGAACTTTTCCTCTACGATACCCAAAGTAACTTTTAAAACAAATATTATGAAGGCTCTTTTTTCATAGTCTCCCCCTTTCTCCCCACCATACTATCATATATATATATATATATATATATATATATATATATATATATATATATATATATATATATATATATATATATATATATATATATATATATATGTATATATATATATATATATATATATATATATATATATATATATATTGTATACAATCCCGACGATTGCTTATTTAATGCCAACACAATACAACACAACATATGCAGCAAACGAGCCCATAAATAGGTGCTGCAGGCTATATACAATATTCAAATGGAAGTGATCATGTCGAAACAGCGACCAAAAAGTCGAAACATGATAGTATAGACGACGTTGATTTAATCCTATTTCGTTGGTGGAGTGCTCAGAGATGTAATATATGTTGTAGCTGTAAAATATATTTCGATAACATACAGTAAGTACACGAATTTCGTTAATAGGCTTTTATTGAAAATTTGGGTACATATGTATGGTTGAACGATACAGAATGACACACAGTCCATTAGATTTTTAACAGCGATCAGAACAATCTACTGATTTATATTCGTCAGCACTCTGTTTATTTCAATTTCGTGTATTATGGTGAGAAGAACTCTTAACCCAACTCTGAAGAGCTCATTGTTTGGACTGCCACTGAAAAATTTGGTTTACGATTGTGCATCTCGTCGCGTCTACATGGACACAATTTACTGTGCTGTTCCATGCTTGGTTCAACGCTCCGCCTTAAGGTCTATTCACATTGTCCAGCACGTAGCGTGTCAGACACAGCACGTGTCAGACAAAATAAGTGGTGCTATTTCACATATTCAAGCACTGAACGTGTCAGACAATTTTTCTTCTTGTCGTATGTCGTATGATCATCAAAAATTAAGTCTGCGTTCAGGTAAAAAAAAACAATTTGCAAATGTTTAGCAAATGGTTTTTTTACCTGAACGCAGATTTAATTACTATTTAATTAGGGTATTTACTAGCACATCAGAACCAGTATAAACACACTAGTGATCGAAGTACAGTAGAGGGTTGTTCTTGAAACATTAGTCAAAATGACAATATTAACAGGGTTTCTATGCTAAAGTCATGTACACTGTAGCCTTTTCAGTTTCATTAACTGTGAGATGTCCGGTTATAATAATTATAATAAATCTACTTAACCGTTTCTCAATATGGGTAGTTAATCAGCATCATCTATTTGAGAAACAAGCCATATGTTTTAAAAATTTTCTACTTTTATATTAATAATATTAATTAATATTACTATTAATAATATTCTACTAGCTTCATAGTATTCTAGTTTCCATTTTATTTTAATTTAATTGAGAATTTCTATAAATTTCTCCAAAATGCACACCTGCACAGTTCCTAAAAGCTTAGTCACTTCTACAATGGTGAAGTATGCCGCGTTGAAAAGTCACATACAAAAGAAGTTAAATAGGCTTCGAATTTTTCAAACCCAAGATCCGATTCTTTTAATGCCAAAGTAAATTCGATCTGTAAAAATTTCCTGATCTGATCTACTAATCCGCAAACCAATCCGACACGGATCGATCAGCCTTCATCCACTAAAAAATCACATTGTATCTCTTATAGCTACTAACGAAACTGTTTCAGACACGTTCCAGCACCAGCAAATATTCCTCCCGACAATCCGTGCTGGACACGATCCGTGTCTGCGGGTGCTGTTACGAACACGTTACGCTGTATGTGAAAGTGTCCATACAAAATATGCTACAGAATATCTGTCGTGCTTGACACGTGCTGTGTCTGACACGCTACGTGCTGGACAATGTGAATGGACCTTTAGTCGTATCCAGTTTTACTGCTTTTCTGACCCAAGCGCCGTTTTTCTTTATCAACCCTCGACATACAACGGGTGGGTATTCTAACCCAATGACTTTCAAAGTACATTAAATATTATGTATAACACAACCAAATAAGTTATAGTTCTGGAAAAGTACTACGCAATTTATGTTATTACTAATGTTCGAAGAAGAACATTAGTATTAAAATCACTTTGACCAAAAATTCATATTTCTATATATATATATATATATATATATATATATATATATATATATATATATATATATATATATATATATATATATATATCATCAAAAAATTTCAGTGAAAAAATCTCAGGAACGCGCCATCCGATTGAACTGAAATTTTCAGGACACATTGGTGTATATGTAGAATAGTGCCAGGTCTCAGAAAAAGTTAAAAATCTTTAACCCTTTGGCGCCGGCGGCCATTTTAGTGATATTTTTAATATACCTATTATTCCGTACACAAATAAGTTTTGCAAAAATTAAGTTAACGAAATAAATTTCGATCGTGTTTTACATGTGAATCGGATAATGTTTTGGAATTTTTTAACCCCATGTGTGCGCTGGGTGCCTAAAAAGAGAACGGAAAAAATTGAAAATTTTTAAATTGCGATAATTTTTGACAGAGCTATTCAATCATTACCAAATTTCCAGAACAAATTGGTATTATTTAGTTGTAAATTTGTGTAGCTTTTGATGAGCGTGCTGACAACCCTAAAGCTAGAGCAGGCACTGAAAGTGAAAACCTTCAAATTATCGTCTCTCTTGAAAAAATGCCGCTTCTTCAAAAAAAGGCCACTCATATGTAAATTTCGTGCTTTTTTTACATAGACCGAAAAAAAAATTTGATATGGTATAACGGGCACGCCTGGTAACCCTTGCCCAATTTACCTACATTTTGAGCATCAAAAACTTCTGTTCACGGAAACTCACGATCCAATGAGCAGAACTTACTGAAATTTGCAGACTGTATTGGTCTTAAATAGGACCAGGTCTGATAGAAGTGATTTTGAAATGCGGGCGGTTCTGTGCCAGTGGTGCCATCTTGGAAAATCACTAAAAAACATAACTGGTTTTAGCCCTATAAATTCTGATTGAATCGTTCGATTTTAACGAAATTTACACAGTAGCTGGACCTTGTCTTAAGCCACGTTTGATAGAAATTTGGTTGAAAAATTCGGTTGGAGCTGCCAGATATGAAAATTTTGGTGTCTTAAATTTGAAAAAATAAAAATTTGGAAGTGAAAATATTCAAATCATCGAATATCCTAAAAATGT
Organism: Nemotelus nigrinus; assembly: GCA_947369275.1. Classification (NCBI taxonomy): domain Eukaryota; kingdom Metazoa; phylum Arthropoda; class Insecta; order Diptera; family Stratiomyidae; genus Nemotelus; species Nemotelus nigrinus. The sequence continues at coordinate 104,212,414 of OX376373.1, read as the reverse complement.
CCGTTTCTTACAATAAAACCAATCTGTATACAAATGCTATGCTTTATCTACACGTTCAAACTTAAACTTTGGAAATTTCATGTCGGACAAGAACGGTAACCCTTTCCCAGTTAACCTATATTTTTAGCATCAAAAACTTCTGTTGACGGGAATTCAGATACCATTCAGATACCATTCAGATCAGATACCATTGAAATTAATCAGATACCATTGACATTTACAGAATGCATTGGACTTAAGTAGAATCAGGTCTGATAGAAGCGATTTTTAGTTGTGGGCAACTCTGTGCCAGTGGTGCCACCTTGAAAAATTACAAAGAAAAAAAACTGCTTTTTGCCCTGTGAAATGTGAATTAGTAACCAGATTTTCATGAAATTGACACAGTAGCTGAACCTTACTCTAAACTTTGTTTGATTAAAATTTGGTTGAAAAGTTCGATTGGTGCTGCGAGCTATGGTAGTTTTTGTGTCTTTGGTTTTGAAAATTCTCTCAGGAAAATAAAACTTGTTGCCCTATAACTTCCAGTGCAGTCATGAAATCAATACAAATTTCACACAATTAATGGAACTTATTTTAAGCATTATTCAGGCCAAATTTGGTTGAAAAGCCTTCATAGGGTCGCCAGCTATTGTTGGTTTTGTGTTTGTTTGCAATATCTATATTAAGCGGTTTTATCGTAGAATTTTCAATTGGTAATGATATTGTAGTGACAATAAACAGCAAATATTAAGCTTTCGATTATTTGAAAAAACTCGCTGCAGGTAACACTAAATTTCTTTATACTCCTATAACTTCGAATGTAATATAACAACGTGAAGCAGATGTGATATATTCTTGGCTTTGATACTGTCGAAAGGTTGCCAGCACGAGTCGGTTGTGCTACTTTTGTATCAATAAATGCTTACAGTTAGTATTCATACCGGAAACATTTACAATGAAAATAAATAACCGATGTTTCAATTCCTTAAGTTCTGCAAATTTTTCGGATCGCAGCCCCAAACACCAACTTAAGTTGCAGTGCTGCAGGCATTGAGCATTTTCTTCATTGATGTTATATGAGATGCTGCTTTCAAAGTTTGGTGAAATAAGCAACTGATAACGAATATAATTAACAAGTGTTTTTCTTTCATAAACTTTGAAACCCATGCCAGTGGTAATATCTGAAACCTTCTACCATATGAGTTATAATGCATTCTGGAGACCAAAGTAAAACGTTGCATTTGAAACAGTTTGGCCGTAATAAGCAGCTCATCTGGTGGAATATGCACTCAAAACCTGCACGATTCTTCTACTGTTCTTCGAACATAAGTGTTTCTAGCGGTTCAGGTGCGCTAGAGTTTTTTTTTACATTATACCTTATTTTCATGTTTTATACCGAGAGTTAAAGCAGTCGAAGAACTTCGTCAAAATTCTGACCTGATATTCTGTATATTTTTTTATAAAATACTTTTTCACCTAAACGTAATTCATTTGACAAACAACGCACAGCTCAATAGCGTTTTGTATTTGTGATCCGTGTTCATAGCAGCTCCTATTTTCTGCTTCAACAAGCTGTGATAATTTCTATTCTTAAAAACATCACAATTTTTTTTAAACTTCATAGGAAACTAAACAATCATGAATAAACTAAACAGTAAAAACAGCAAAAATATCCTTGCAGTTTTCTTCGCAAGATGTTGCACCTACCAGATTGCGTGCAGTAAAAGTAGCGGGTTGTACCCACTAGATATAAGTGGAGTTAACAACCCAAATGCTGCGCAGTAAAAATGGTGATATCTGACCGTGGCTTGAGTTACAATTGAAAAATTATACCACTATCAAACTAATTTGGGAAGGAATATTGTATTGTTGTTTTTGAATCATAATCATATATTGTGCACGGTAGCCTCTTTAGCAACCCAGCTACTACATAAATAACTATGATAGCTGTAATTATTACTCCAAACTTAAGTAACAATGTTCGTTTGGTTGAACTAATCTATCTATTTTTGAGTTCTAATTATCAAAGATGACTGAAATCAATTGACTGAGCAAAATATGATAAGATTTTTCTTTAAACTAACTTCGATTTTGGTATGCTCTAACCAAATAAATGAGTAAAAAGTTTGAGATTTAAAACTTGAGATTTATTGAAAATTTAGATCAAAAACATCAAAACTTGTGTGTCATTAAATACTGCTGCATGTTGTCGACTTGCCCATCGAAACAAGCATATTTACTACAAGTCTATGTATAATAGAATTCACAATAAATCATACTTTTATAACACATCTTTTATTTTCTGCAAAGATCTGGTATTGCAAATTTATTGAACATTTTGCAAAAATTCAAGAAAGTTGACTTCTGAACGTGAAAAACCCATTCAATATCATTTAATGAGAACAAAAACAGTAGTAGCGGCTACTATGCTGTCCATTTCCGTGGCTAACTCCAAAAAGTTGATTTAACCATTTTATATTTTTAATACCAAATTTTCTTCAATTATTTAGTAAACCTGTTAACTGGGTATGACGAAATACTTAGTCATGCCAAGAAGTCAACCACAGTGCGCTTGACGATGTTTTTCGTCCTGAGAAATTTTAATCATAAATGGGCATGTAAACGATTGAACTATGTGCGTCACTGCAAGCAGCGGATTGCAACAATTTACCTAAGGAGAATCGTAGACTAGCCGGTTCAATTCTGGACCAGTTGATAAGAAATGCACTAACTCCAGTAAACACTGGCTGTCTCGAAAAGTGTATTTTCACAAACACAGCTCAATACTCTACATCGGGGCTAAAACAGGTTGAAGTGAGTCGCGAAATGTACCGTGCCGTATTGTACCGTGCCGTATTGAATACAGTTAGAACGCTATCATAGCAGGTTCGATTCTAGACACAACAAACAAAAATCTCACGAACAAAGTGGAAGAGTCGGCTTTTTTGTTACACTGGAAACCAGATATTAAAATTAGAAACAAGATTGTATCAAATTACCTTTCTGTTTCCTTTCTATTATTTCCTTTCTGTATTTCATTTCTATTACCTTCATTGCGTTACAATCCTTTTGATAACCTGGTGACAATGTGCGTGAAATTTCCAATTGAAACATAAACCTACGATTTATCATCAACCTAACGCCAATTTGTTAAGTTTCATTAACGAGAGCTGCAGTGCATAGTTAAAATAAAATACAGCTGATAATTACGTTGGCCCACTTAATGTTCTATTGCATTTTTCTATTCTCACATTGAATAACAGCACATTTGATAAACTATCTACTTCAAACAGCAAGCAGCAAAAGATTAATTTAAGTTATTATTTTCCTCATCACGCTGTCGTCAAAGAAACAAGTGTGACAACTAAACTGTGAGTGGTATTCAACGCATCCTGCAAATCCGACAAAAGCAACTCTTTAAACGATATACTTCACGTCACGTTCAAACGATATACTTCACAGCTTACAACAGGATCTACCAGGCAACATCACCCATTGGAAATTGCATCGGATAGTTTTTGCAGCAAACATGGAAAAAATGTACCGGCAGGTCCTAGTTTTGGAAACAAATCGCTTTTTTCAGCAAATACTGTGGCGTCGAGATCCATCTGCACCTACCAAACACTTTTGACTCAGGACAGTGACTTTCGGAGTTAGTTCAGTGCCTTTTCTCGCCATTCGTGTGGTTCAACAATTAGTTGATGACGAAGGTTTGCAGTTCCCTCTTGCTTTAAAAATGTTAAACACAGAGTTATATATTGACAATGTAATGAGGAGAGCTGATAATCTAAGGTATGTGCTTCAGACGCAAGAGAAGCTAATCTCACTACTAAGTCGAGGTGTTTTCTATTTACAATAATGGGCGTCAAATGATGCACTGTCTCTCAAAATTATTTCCGAAGAAGATCGGTTGAAGTCAAACCAACTTCAGTTCCAGGACACCACGGCGTCCACAATCAAGACGCTTGGTCTAGAGTGGAACCATATGACCGACAATTTTCTTCATCTGGAACACCACCCGGAGATATGTACAAAGAGATCTATGTTGTCATGTTTTGCAAAATTATTCGAACCTTAGGCTGGTATACGCCTATGACAGTTACGGCAAAGATCTTACTCCAGAAGCTGTGGCTGCTAGGCTTGAGCTGTGATCAGCAATTGCCGGACCAGTACAGGTCAAGTGGAATAAATTTAAAGGCGATCTACCACAGTTGGAGGAAGGGAAAATATTCCATTGGCTCCAAACGGAAAACCAATCAGAATTTGAGCTCCACGGATTCTACGATGCTTCAAAGCAAGCATAAAGTGCAACCGTCAATTTAAGAGTAATTGAGTGAAACCGTACAGGCATTAACGTATCGTCAATCATGTCCAAAACCAAGGTTGTGCCTATTAAAACTATTTTGATTGCTCGTTTAGAACTCAGCGGGGCTGCTCTTCTTGTAAAACTGCTATCACGCGTTATGAGAATCCTTGAACAACACGAAGCTCCCGTACATGGCTGGACTCATTCAACAATTGTGCTAGCCTGGCTTGCCAAACACCCTTGCAGTGGGAAGACGTTCGTCGCAAATCGTACGAGTACAATTTGAGAGCTGATACCCATGACCAACTGGCATCATGTAATTTCTAGGCTTAATCCCGCTGATTAAGCAGCCAGAGGCATATCTCCGACTGAGTTGAAATCTTCAACATTTTGGTGATACGGACCAGATTGGCTGTCACGTTCTGGCTATGACTGGTCAACGCAAACCGCCTATACTACGACGCAGGATATTCGTGAAGTCATTTCATTTGTTGCACAGACTTCCATAGATAAAGGTACGATGATGAACCGCTCCGACTTCTCCTCCTTCACTCGACTCATCCGAGCTACACCATACGCTCTGCGACTTATTCACTGGTGTAGACGGCAAAGGTCGATTCATCAGTCAAGTTTCCTATCCTCGCAGAAGCTATGTAGAAAACACCTCTTCTTGCTGTATCCACGCTGTTCAAAGAACGGAGTACATCGAAGAAATCCAATCACGAAAATCAACAACAAAAATCAATGACAAAAGCAAAATCAAAATCAAAGGATTCATACCTTTCTTAGACAAAGATGATATCTTACGGATTGGCGGGCAACTACAACATTCACATTTATCCTACGAAAAACGACATCCAATCATTCTCCCACATGGAAGCCATCTCACGAAATTGTTCATTTCCTTTCACCATTTAAAAACTCTGCACGGAGGACTGACTGCAACACTTAGCAGCATCCGGCGAAAATATTGAGCTCCAAATTTACGTAGTACAATCAAGGCGCACATACATCAATGTATAAATTGTTTTCGTCTATCAAAGGAAAGTGCAACTACTCCAGCTCTTCTTTTCAAAAATACCGGCATAGATACGAATACGAATGTCGTAGGGTCGGAATTCGAAAACTCATAAGGACTACATTGCATAGTGATCTGACGATTGATGCCTTTTTGACCGCATGACGATGGTTCATTGGACGAAAGGGGCACTGCAAGAATATGTTCACTGACTGTGGTAAAAATTTTGTAGGAGCCAAGGCATCACCTCAAAAAACATTCATTACAAGCCTACATTAAGCCAAGCGTGAAGTTGCGGAGCTGTTGTTAAATGATGGCATTAACTGGGTGCTCATTCTCCTAAGGTTCCCATATTTCGGAGGCTTATGGGAGGCCGGAGTCCGTTCAGTGAAGCACCACCTTTGCCAAACAATGGGAAATACTATTCTCACTTATAAGAAACTCGCAACTGTCCGGATCCAAATAGAGACATGCCTTAGCTCCAGGCCTTTAGATTCTTTGACCGATAACCCTGCCGAACTTACACCACTCACGCCAGGACATTCACTAATTGGACGAGCTTTAACCGCCCCTCTACAAAATGATCTTGCTGATACAAAGATAATCAGCTTACGACGTTGGATCCTGACTCAGAAAATTCAACAAGATTTTTGGAAATGGTGGCAAAGAGAATATCTACACACCCTGCAACATCGGCAAAAATGGAAAAATGTTCGACCGAACTTATAGGTCGGGCTATTAGTAATAGTTAAAGATGAACGTCTACCTCCTCTCAAGTGGATGTTTGGTTGTATATCTGCGGTGTATCCCGGTTCAGATGGCTTAGTTCGAGTGGTCGATCTAAAAACAACTTGCTCGATAGTACGAAGGTCGATTCATAAAATTTGCCCTCTACCAGACTACAACGTGTAGAAATAATGAACACAACACAATCGTAGACTAGCCGGTTTCAATTTTGGATCAGTTGATAAGAAATGCACTGACTCCAGTAAACACTGGCTGTCTCGAAAAGTGTATTTTCACAAACACAGCTCAATACTCTACATCGGGGCTAAAACAGGTTGAAGCGAGTCGCGAAATGTACCGTGCCGTGTTGGAAGAAGTTAAAGTTTGAACGCTATCATAGAACGCTATAAAAATCTCAGGAACAAAGTGGAAGAGTTGGTTTATTTTGTTATACTGGAAACCAGACATTAAAACTAAAAACATGATGTTTGCAAGGAGTCAGCTGATCATTAGAATTTAATGTGAATTGTTGTCTAAACGAAAGTCGAGAAATAAAAAGTCGTGTAGTTAGTTGTGTTAACCAAGCTGTCGAGCTCTTGCCAATTGACAAGGGTGAACAAGAAACAGGGCATAATAAAAGTTTTTGTGAGGAGAATTTTTAACTGTGAAGCAAGATCACGATATGGGACTTTTGGAATTGGCTCGTATTTGGCATGTATCAAAGCTTTCAAGCACAAGATGCTGGTGAATCAGTGCAAAATAGTCCATATTATGAATTAAGAAAAGTAGTGTAAATGTAGCGAATTTTCTTAATTTTATACTGACTGGCATTATATTTGCTTAAAAAAGTATATTAATAGATAACATTATTGAAATATAAGCAGTTTGCAAAATAATCAGTTGATGAGCATTTAAATATATAGTACCATTTTTGCTGCTAAAAACAGAGTACCGGGGTACTCAAGTTTAAAGCGGACTTTTAATTATCCTTGAAATCTGGTTGCTTATAGGCTCTTAACACGATCGAATATTATCTACAACTTGGCTTGCGAGCCAGTGCATTTGTTGTTGTTAGCAGGTAAACACATACCCATTAACAACAACAAATGCACTGCCTCGCACGCCAAGGCGTGATCTGAGGTGGGCATTTGTATGTGCTGGTCGTGATTTGTTCTCCTTAGTTTATGAATGCTTATGATAAGAGCTGTATTTCTTTTATAACGATAAGAAAACCTAATAGGAAAAACTAAAACCACTACCGCCGCCAAAGTGTAATGTGTCGTTAAAGTCGTGGACACTGGACGCTGGTAACTGGCAGCAAAGACTGTTTGAACCAGAAAAGAGATTAAGACTACTATTAGTTTTCGCTTTGGCGAACCTGTCGCCGCTTGCGAAAATAGTACAGTCTTCTTTTCGTCTTTAATTGACCCTGCTAAGACTTAGCTTTGGCGAGCCTGTCGCCGCTACGCTAAGTCAAGGGAGTCTTGATTTTATTTGAAAATGAAAATAAAACTATTGTTTTATTAATTTGGTCGCCGCTTGTTGTTTGGCTTACCAGCGAAGAATGTTCTTTATTGTTAATCATTCGAGCTTTTATATCAATAATAGTACAGTTATAACAATATAATAATCTAGTTCCGAGGATTTACCACCGCGTGCAATTAGGGCGCTCTAGTCGCCATCTGTGTATATGACATTTCGACAAGTGTCGAAACGTCAGTTTTGTTTTCAGTGTACACAACACCCTCTCTCTTTGGGAAAAAAAAATTTCTTTGGTATGAAAAGAAAATTTTTTGAATTTTAATTTTTAGATGCGCACATTACAATTTCATATAATTTGATGCTATTATTAATTTTTTTTTTGACTTAATTCTATTTAATTCGCAATTTCATATGTTATTGCAATGCAATTTCATATATTTCTTTTCTTGATATTTTCTTTATTTTGACGTAATTTTATCTTATAATGTACATATTGTTTGATTCTATTCTGCTTTTTTTTTGTGTTTTTTATCTGATTGTGGAAATTTGTAGTTGTATGTTTATAGTTTATTACATTATTAATCTTGTCTGTGGCTTGTATAACTTTAACAAATTGTTGTGATGTCTTTTACATTTGTTGTTTATTAAGATATCTGAATTTACGCCATCTCTAAATTAAATTTCGTATGGTCCGTGCTGTTCTTTTTTTGTTGCAAATGTTTCTAACCAAAACTTTTTTTTTTTTTAAATTCAATGAGTTCATTTTAGAATCTAATTTGATTTTCTTCCTAACATATCTCTTACTTTTTGAATTCTATCGCGGACTGAACTGATACTGTTTAGTAGTCTAATTTGTAGTTCGTTGGTATAATTAAATTTTATTAAACTTTCAATTATTCTTTGTGGAGTTTTGTGTATAACTATCTTCAGGGGTTCCCTATTCTGTATTTATATGACATGTCGCATTTGATTGGACATACTCGTATTTATAAATTTCTTCACATTCAATATATTGGGCATTTTATATCTTTTGCTTCTGCACTTTTTTCCTATTTTCTTCTCAGTTATTTCTGATGTCAGCTTCTCCAATGCCAAAACTAATTTTGATGGATTATCACTGCATCTCACTGTAATTTTATTATTTTCTATTAATGCTCTTGGAAAATTCTTTATGTTAAATTTTGATTTCATCAAATTTTTTACCGCTTTGCTGTTGCAAAGAAAAGCTCTTTTAGGCTTCGGCTTTGGTTTTATCGATCTTTTAATATTAGTTGTCGAATCGTTGTTACATAAATCAGCTTTTTTAGGTTTTTTATTGTGGGTTAGATTATGCACTGTTTCATATTTTCTTGTATTTTTGTACTGCCCGTACTTGACTATTTGTCTTCTACATGTTAATACTTTGTGGGCATTAGTAACGTGTTTCTGTGTTGGTTTAATATTTGTCAATGTTTCTGAACTCAATTGATCCATTTCAATGCTTTCTATTGCATTTTTGACTATTTGTTTATCGTTAAAACTTTCGTTTATTGGTCTCTCGACCTCGACTGATTGGTATTTGTGTAATGGCTTAGTTTTTCTATTAATATTATCAATCAATGCATCTATTTTATTTGCGTTTAGTACTTCGATGTGTTTGATGCTTTTTTCTTGTATTATTGAATGTTCTATGTAAGTTTCAGGCGAAATTTCTTTTTAGTATTTCTATTTCTCCGGTTTATAGTATTTGTGTTAGCGCTTTTTAGATTATTATAATAACTTCTATAATTATTTTCGTTAGTCATATCCTTGTTTTCATAGTTTTTTCTCGTATTTCTATAGCCATTAGTAATGTTATCATTCGTGTGTCTATTATATAAATTTTCTGTATTGTCTGGTCTGTATCTATAACTGTATTTTAATTGCCGATTACTATTGTAGCTTTCATTTATATACATTACATTTTCGGTAGTATTATAGCTTGATTCTAAGTCTGTTGCGATTTGAATCGCTTCTATAAGTGTTTTCGGTTGTGCCGCAAAAATTGTAGGTTTAAGTGTTTCGGCTAAACCGTTTTTGAAAATAGTAAGCGCATAAGAATAATTTGATTTCTGTATCGCTACTTTCTCTGCTGCAGATGGACTCAGTTCTAAGTTATAAATTTGAATTTCGCTCAATTCGCTAATGAGGTGCAATATCTTCTCACTGTATTTTTCAACTGTTCCAGTTTGATATAAATGGGCTAATTGTGTATGGATTTGTTGTGGGCTTTTTCTAATCTTGAATTTACCTCTTAACATTTTTTCTAACTTTTCATAGCAGCTTATTTTTGTACTCAAAAGTTGAGTCTTTACGCTAGACCCTAATTTGACATTTTTCGTAAACTTTAATAAATCCTCTTTCCCGTCTTTATTGAGGTTTTCGTTGATCAATCCTAATATGGTTAAAAACGAATCTAATTGTGTTGCACTACCATTGAAAACTGGTATGCATTCTAATGCAAGCTCAACATCAAAATTACTCATCTTGTCAACTGTTAAATTTTCAAAAACGCTTTCAGTGAAATTTTTCAAGTACTTTTTTAGAAAAAAAAATCTATTTTACTTCCATTCGTACTTGTTTGTCATACCACGTACCATGTACATTTTTTTGTGATTCCACAATATTTGATTTACTGCAAATCGTTCGGATTATTTTGAATTTACTTTTCTTTAATTTTTTTAATTAATCGAACAAATTTGAATTCTTTTTGACTATTATTTTTGTAACTAGATCCATTCCATTTAGAAAAAATTATCATAGACCATATAACATTTTTCTAACAATAATATTTATTCAAATTAAAATTTGAATTCTTAGCTCCACTACTAGATCATAGGTGTTGTTTGTGACGCCAAATGAAATAAAGTGCAAATGTCAAAATAGACAGATATTTATAAATTGTTTTGCTATTCTCTTACTTTCATTAGGTTTGTTCCAGTACTTTCAGTAACTTAATTTTACTGAATTTTCTTGAATCATGTGGTGGGGAATTTCATGAAAAGTACGGGAACGCTCTCATTGTATTTCCTGAAAATTTACGACCGAAAGTGTCAGTTTTCGGTTTTTGGGACAACAATAGTGATTATAAAGTCATCCTAAGCGGTAATAAATTATCGCCACAAAAATATTCGACCTTCATAGCAACATTACGCGAAAAATATGTTGCTTGCCGCGCACATTTGAAAATATTTACTCCGTTTGACACTTTTCAGTATTTTTCAGTAGCTCAGACACTACTGAAATTACTGAAAGAGGGGAAATTTTCAGTTTTCAGTAAAACGGAGTACGGGAACAGCTTCATTGCAATTAATCGCGATTAATCGCAATTAATCGTGGTACGGGAACAGACTTATTACTATTTTCTATTGTTGAGTGGACTGTTCTTTCTTGAAGTAGAAAAATTGTTTGTTTATTTTGTTTTTGTTATAAAAGTGTAATTCAATGTTTTTGTTCATTTAAATTGTTAATAAATTCATTTAAAAAATTTTGTTTTTATTTTAAAATTAATATTTTTTTCTTCATTAGTGTTTTTAATTCTTTTATTCGTTGTACATACGATGCTGTAGCTCCCATAGTGGGGGATTCGTTTCAATGATGAAATTTCTCTACTTAAACGATCTTGTCTGCCGGTGCGTGTTTTACGTATCGTATTCGATTTTGATGTCTCTCAGGCTGCCTCCACTAGCAATTTCCCATTGCATGAAATTTGAAATTGCCAGTGGAGGCAGCCTATGGTATGCAATATTTTATGGTCTGCCATAAATGATAGGCAATATGGTATGCAATTTGCTCGGCAATCTGCCTTGCAATATTTTGACAGTTCTTGGTTTCAAAATGGCGCTGAACCATGGGAATGCTTTTTTTCTTATAAGAAGATGTAGGTATTTTGAATTTAAAGGGATTTTTAGATGTCGTTGAGCAATGAAATAGTGGGAAATTGCGAAAAAATCGAATTTGCATTTCAAATAACTCCTTAAAAGCATTTGACGCTCAGATACAGCGCACGTCCTTCCCGCTCAGAGGCATTTTCGAAATGAAATTGCATGCCATGAAATTCCCCACGCACAGATGGCATACCATAAATTTGACAGTCGTTGCAATCGGAAATTGCAGAGAAAATTGCTAATCGAGTCCCGGTGTCTAGTTCGTGGTCGTCTATTGCTGTCGGATGAGTCGCTGGTTGTCGTTCATGATGTTGTATTTCGTTTGTGAATTCTCTGATCTGCTGTCTGTCGGTGGGTGTTTTTCGTATCGTATTCGTAATTATTCCTACTTTCAATATTAATTCCATCGTGATATTGCTTGATTTGAAGATTTTGTAAGTTTTTAATTGAAATCTGCGTCACTCAAAGTTTCAAAAAAAAATATGCAAATGTTGTCATTGTTGAATTGAAAAATGTAGTCAAATTCCAAGGCTCTTAAAATGATTGACTCCAAAAATGCAGGACCGTGATTCACGTCAGCAGCAATATCGTCGTGTAATAGTTCATATGAAGTTGTTAGTTGCTCGGTTTTTAAGGTTCAGCATTCAAAAATATTTCGTTCGCATGATCGTTAATTAAAGATCATGATTCACAGGAACGTTCGGTCAAAGGATCGCCATGTAATGTGTCGTTAAAGTCGTGGACACTGGACGCTGGTAACTGGCAGCAAAGACTGTTTGAACCAGAAAAGAGATTAAGACTACTATTAGTTTTCGCTTTGGCGAACCTGTCGCCGCTATGCGAAAATAGTACAGTCTTCTTTTCGTCTTTAATTGACCCTGCTAAGACTTAGCTTTGGCTAGCCTGTCGCCGCTACGCTAAGTCAAGGGAGTCTTGATTTTATTTGAAAATGAAAATAAAACTATTGTTTTATTAATTTGGTCGCCGCTTGTTGTTTGGCTTACCAGCGAAGAATGTTCTTTATTGTTAATCATTCGAGCTTTTATATCAATAATAGTACAGTTATAACAAATTCAAAATCTGCGCGAATCAAAAATAATTATCTAGTTCCGAGGATTTACCACCGCGTGCAATTAGGGCGCCCTAGTCGCCATCTGTGTATATGACATTTCGACAAGTGTCGAAACGTCATTTTTGTTTTCAGTGTACACAACAAAAGGGTTAATAGTATTTGAATTTGATCTTGATTCCGACCAACTTCTTATACTTATACATCAATATGCCCTAAAATATTTCAGCTCGAACGAGTAACACCACCATGAGTGATACTCACTGAATCTGTGTTGACATATTGAATTACTTTGCACTGCGAAGAATAAAGCCTCCACTGTGAAACGAGTTGAGCAAAAGTTTATTCCCCAGTTAACAGGTTAAAAAATAGGTAAAAAAAACAGGTAAAAATGCCTGACAACATTCGATATTTTGTAGAGTTCATCTACCAATATTTGGAACCAGAAATATTGCTGCTGAATTCCAATAACTATTTGTCATGTATTCTATTTGAATTCTGTTAAATATTTGTCATGATTTCTGTCTAAATAATTTTGCATTAAACGCAGTTTGCACTGTAAGCTCAGCATTTAACTTTCCTAGTGGAAGTTAGATGAATAGCTATAAAAATACTTAAGAAAGGGGAAAATAATGCTAGTATAAAAATTTACCTTTATGGTATGCCTGACCTAAAATAACTGGTCCCACTAAATGATAATTATTTGAAATATCCTTCCCGAAAAATGCTTCTCGAAACAATATCTGTAATCTAACCTAAAACTGCTTTGCTTCATCTAAACGATCTTACCATCTTCCCATTTACAAAATGCAATTATCATGAATAATACCCAACAATATCGACCATACTTGTCATGATCAATAGAACTAATTCCAACAAGATATCTCCATTATTTCTGCTTCGAAGCAGCAAAACGCGATTTTACACTTACCACTAATGACAATGTTTTGTAAACATCAACGTCACATATCAATCATCGGGTATATTCTGTGAATTTCTGCCTCTACAAAGTACTCTAACGTAGTCGTTTGAATGCATTGAGCTGTCTAAGCGGGGCCCGGGCCAGAAAATTGCACAAATCTACTGGGAGACCTCGGTAATGAGCTTAACCGAGGACTAGCAAACCTCGAGAATAGAGCAAATCCATGGATCAAGGAACAGATCTAGAAAATCATCAAACATTTCATCTTGCACTCGTCTCGTCATTATTTTTTAAATAGATTTAGTATCTCATGGCCGGGCTGACTTACGACAAAAAGGGCGTATTCATCTTGAGCAAAATAAATGACAACCAATCTTGGGCTTCACAGATACTCCACACAAGCGGACATTCTAAGCCTGGACAGGCCAGGGCAGGAAAAGTGCACGACCAGCACACTCAAGTGTATTCGCATATTATGCAAAACTTGCTCGAACTCAATGGCACCTCTTTCGATGCCTACTCCTGGACTTTCCGTTGGTGCATCGATACATGAATATTACCGGGTCTGGCACGGAGCATTACCATTACGAGTCGCGCAAGTGTAAACTTTGCAGATGTTTTAATTGTTCATGATATAGTAAGAGGTGAGAAGAGGCTACTTGCTTGAATCTCAGAAATTATTATGAAGTTAGCGTTAAAATTCCTCGAGTGATTATTATGCAATTTCTTTATGCGATGCTCATAAGTCCTCGTCTTCGATGTTAGAACTGCACCAGAACCTGGGAAGATGTGGCGCACATGATGATGTGGCTCATGCAGGTCGAAACTCGGAAAGGATTCCGGACAAGCTATGAGCAACGAGCACTTCCAAATAATAAATATTCTTGACTTGAACGAATGAATATAATGGCCAAGAATAGTCGAATGGTTTGTACTTGCACTTCATTATGGTCTTCGCAATACAGTGTTGTTGCAGTGCGCTTAGGTTGAGTGAACTGCTCGATGCAGTTGCAGTTTTTAGTTCGTTTGAATATAAATGTTCTGGTGGAAATGCAGATGATTGACTCGGACTAATCAATCATACGGTGCAATTAATATTGGGTATTCAGTTCGACGGCTTTGATTGAATATATATATCCGTGAAGTAGATGTCCATTTGTGTGAATGCTGGTTACACCCGAACAGTGAATAATAGTCGAACAGTTACGGACTGGAAAACTATGAGATCTAAATTAACGTGTAGAGGCAAATCTGGTGTTCTATACACATGGTGGGGAGATTAGTCTTCAATGCTTCGCAGAAGGTAATAGAATATTTTGGCATAAAACAAATTCAGGAATTATATATATTTAAATTAGCATAAGCAAGTAAATAAAAAGTTACTGAAACTATTTACAGGATAAGAGAAAAAAATCAAAACTTGATATCGAATACAAATAATAGAAAAGCTATTAAATAGGTGCTAAATAAATTTCAAGCTATTTCCAATTACAATATCAAATCAATATACTCAAGCATACATTGAAAAACCGCAAATAAATTCCGAAATCATTCTTTTTGTTCGACATCGTGCACATACTATACTATAACAATTCCATCAGTCGCAATTCCATATTTGTGCACCTGATCGTCATACATCTTACCGAGAGTCGTCTTCACTGCAATTATTTTAATCTAATTTTTCACGAGTCTTTGACGTCAATGCTACAGATCGTAGATTTAACCTATTCTATACCTTCACCATCGCCACAATCACATTCTAAATCGAAACTCAACCAAGCCCGCCAGCCGGCACGCACAATAAAATTGTAATCTGATTAGCAATTAAGCTAATATGGAATTTCAGTAACGTGATCTAGTACTACCAATTCGATTCAATTATAATAATAAGCTACTACCACAAATTACGTTCTAAGTTGAATCCAGCCGACGACGACGTTGCTGCAAAATATAATAGTCGTCGCCAGAGCCATTGAGTTTGTACAGACAGACAGTTATTGTTTCAGTTCAACCGGATCTCGATTTCTTTCGTTTTTCAGATTTAGTTTTTTTTTGTATTTTTAAGATCATCATGTCAATGATAGTGATGCGACGCAACGATAAAATATAACAGATAAAAGATGAAATCACGAATAAAATGAACAACCTGAATAGCGAAAAACATTATAAACTGTTTCTTTAATGTGAAAAGTTACTGAAAGTTATTGTTACTACTTGTATTTATTGTCTCATTTGATCGAGAAATGATTACAATGACGAGACCAGTAGTATTTTGGAACATCATATGGACTCAATTGTAGATCAGCTTTGGCTATTTTTAACTGTGATGATCTGACTGACTTTTTTGAATAAGATATTTTGATGATGTGTTTTGATTTTGTAATTTAATCTGTTTTTGCTGATATTAATTTTTTTCTCGAAAATTTCGATGACCTTGCTGAGGTGTAGATAGTCAAGTGCTCAGAAATGTCGTGTGATAGAAAAATAAAGCATCAAATGTGTAATGTTATGTGATGAGAATGATGACATATATTCAAATGAATTAATATATCCTCAGTTCTCTGAAGTAAATTAGAACGTTTTATACGTAATATTCTTGACTGCAGTCTAGTTCCTGCATCAGTCCATCGATCACTTGGTCTCACAATTATATTTTTTCCTGATGCTTACCCATCAACGTTTTTCAGGATAGCCAGTTAGCCTTTATTTTGTCGACGCAACCCGCCCATTACAATTTTCACAGTTGTGTGCAGAAAGATACGGTGTCTTGGCATATATTTCATACGGCCCAATGCTCTAACTGATTTTCTACTTTGATGTGAATCTGGCATAGCATTTACTTGCTTACCAATATGCCTCTTATGTGGTGGAAGTCTATGATTGATAGTGGTGAAATGTTGAAATATGAAATGTAGCCTTATATGAAATGTAGCCTTTATTTGCACAAGTGTTACATTCGGTGAACGCATTGCTTGGGAAATTTTATTGGAAGTATAACTATGAAAAGGAGGAAGAAAACTGCTATTACGGAATTTGCAAAATGATGGGGAAACTAAATGAAAAATAATGATGAAAATTGTGGAGGCAAAGCAAAAATGAAACAAAAAACATTCAATTGTTAGATTTGGAAGGAAAAGACTTGAAATCGAGTAAAAAGAGTATATGCTTATTTTGTTTTTCAGAAGTTATTAAAGAAAAAGTGTGTATATTTAAATTAAAAAGTTAATAAAGAAGCATAATAAGATATCATACGTTAATGATACAAAATCAAACCAGATTAATAGCTCAAGTAGTTGCTAAGTTTCAAACAAGGTGAGAAGAAAATAGGAGGCTGAGACGAAATAAATCAAACTTCGGACATTTATGAATTTTCATTTGAAATTCTAGCAGTGAATCGGTTTTAATCAGTGATACAAAAAAAGGTGGAAAAGAAAAAATACCAGAGCAGTGAATCGTCAGAAACACTGGTTTTTGAAGAAAAGTAGAAGAGTTTTTGTATTCATAATTATTCATAATTTATACACTTTGTTACGGTATAACAAATCGGAACGCTGGGTCCCCTTGATTCAAAAAAAGGACAATCCGCGCCAAGGTGGATTCTCCAATCACATATCTACTACTCACTTGAATAAATTACTAAGTGTAACACCACTCATAGGGCGATAGGCATTGCAGTATCCATCTTGTGTCTAACAAGGTAGATAGGTGGTGGTTAGAAACATAAAAGGAAGATAGTAATATTTTCTCTTTGCTTAGACGTAAGCAAAATTAAAAAATTATAACTAAGGACAGTCCTGGTTTTATCATATTGTGCGGCCTACAAGAATATGTCATTTTACCGAATTCACATGTTCGATATATGTAATCATAAGGAGATTCATACATACTCAGGTGTAATATTGATCTTACTATCGCTCCATTGGAGCTGGGTCTAACCGTATCGAAACCATCTACCACGTCTTCAGAAGCGATTCTCTCGCCGTTGACATTCAAGTTGAAAACACCCTGATAGGTCTCGATCTATTTAAGATTTTGTCGACGCAATTCTTCAACTTACTGACACAACAAGTTGGAGATGATTGGAAGCTGTTGCCTTGGAAAAGCAATCTGGCACCTAACATCGGACTACGTAGAACTAAATTTACCAACTCTGATTGTAGCCAACAATCTGGACTGAGGACAACTAATAAACTAAAATAGAAAAAAAGGAAACATACTATCCAGATTTCCGTTCCAAACTCGGATCAAATATCCCTACAATGGGCAAATCCTTCTTCAATTTGAATACATGAATTATACAACGTAGATATAATGATGAAAATATATAATGATGAAAATTATGGAGGCAAAGCAAAAATGAAACAAAAACTGCTATTACGGAATTTGCAAAATGATGAGGAAAGAAATATGTAGAACTTAATTTACCAACTCTGATTGTAGCCAACAATCTGGACTGAGCACAACTAATAAACTAAAATAAGAAAAAGGAAACATACTATCCCGATTTCCGTTCCAATTACGGAAATCGGGATAGTATGTTTACTTTCTTATTTTAGTTTATTAGTAGTGCTCAGTCCAGATTGTTGGCTACAATCGAAGTTAGTCAATTTAGTTCTACATAGAACGGCAATACCACACTGGAATAACCAGCCAGCCACTGCACAAGGCACTCACTGCGAAATTTACCAACTATCTCAGCAATTATTTTGCTGAGACAGTTGATACTCGAAAGTACACTCAAAAAAAAAATATATCGCTGACAGATATAAAACGTCGGAAATATAATATATCTCACATGAGTATATGGGTGTGTTTTGAAAGCCATAATATATTCACGGCAGATATAATATAAATATTTATCGTATGCACGCAGAAAAAAGCTCAGGGAATTCCCCTTTGAAGCGAATGCTTAGCCATGGCGGTAGGGAGACACATATGGGAGAAGCCGATAAGAACTATTCCATTATTCTTCTAAGTACCACATTTATTTCTTATTTTTTAAAGTGCTAATCTTATGCTTAGTCGCTACTAAGGCTTTAATGTGGCACTTAATTAATGGAGCGCTGGTATTATGCCCAGTTGCCGAATGTTAAGACAACACAAGACGAACAAATACAGCCATGGGCGCGGCGGGATTCGAACCCGCGGGCAGTAGATCGCTGCTTCGGACTGACGCGTTAGCGAGCTAAGCTACCGACCTCTCTGCAAGCTCAATCTCAAACTATAAACAAAACATGCCCCATAATTAGAAACGAAAATAAACCATATATCTACGAGAAGCATATTACATTGTTCAGTGGTCATTTTATACCTGTCGCATATATAATATACCAACTGTATGGATTTCTTATCTATCGCTACCAGAAAACAGAGAAACCCATATAGAACTTATACCTGTAGCGTGCATAATTATGATTGCTGTGTGCATATTTTGTGTACCCGAGGTATATTTTTTACGTGAAAGCCGAATTTTACTTAAAATGAGTATAACTCTGGATTTCCATATGCTCATAATACCTTTTAAATCAATAGTTATACCTGTTGCTGGTATATGTTATGTATCACACATAAATAGAACAAAAATATATTTGTTAGGGCAATTTTGTGCCCACTACGGCTAATTATGGCTATTACAGATATTATTATTTTTGCTGCACATATAGCAGAGCGAATTTTTTTTTGTGTGTATTAGATTTTCATTCTCACGGTTTGTTAAGTTTGCCGTCACAGGAACATCAATATTTCCTACCGCAACGTTTATGTCGTGCTGAAATTTGCCCCAGTCAGTGTTTTCAAAAGATTTTATTGTTTTTGGGGGTCTTTCCATGAAGTTGAAGAAAGAGCGGAACTGAAGTTTGAGCTTCATGGCAAAGTGATCAGACAAAACAGCTTCCGTCCAGCAGTGTAGTAGACCAATACTGCTGCACAGGTTATCCTACAGGAGAAAGAAGTCTATATTTGAGTCACTACTTGGTCTGGTTGGTGAGTTCAGAGCAACTACTTGCAAGGGAATGGGAGGACTGCTTGGTTTCAGCCATTTGAACAACACCCTGCCGTTTCCATTTGTTACGGAATCTCCCCATTGTCGGTGTCTCGAGTTCAAATTGCCACCGATAAGCGAATATTTATATTGAGATATGATTGAGTTAATATCTCTGAAATCATGCAACAAATTTGACTTTGACGAACTACATCAGACGTACAGAGATGCTGCGAGGATTCGCCTATGGTCCGTTGTTTTGACTACAGCTGCAGCAAACGCACAGCACTTCAGATCGGGGACCGTGACAGGCTCCATGTCCAGATTACTCCTAAGCAGTAGTGCTGAGCCTCCATATTGCTGGTCGAAGACGGTGGTAAATGTGGAATTCTGAGAGTCTGGTTTCTGTTACAAACGCAAAATCTGATTTCAACGCATCAAGGAGATGTTGACCAGACGCTCTTTGCGCCATTGAGATGAACCAAGCGCTATAGAAAGTGGCTAAGTCAACCAGTTTATATAAGAAGGGTAATCAGCAGCTTGAGAGTGGCAACCAGCCCCGCGGCATCAGTTCCATCTGACAATACTTAGCTGATAAAGACATTTATCAGTCCAAGATTGGCATTAGCAGGATATGATCACTGAGCAACAGAACAGCAACTACTGCCTATGCGTAGGAGAAACCACTTCACCTGTAGTTCGAAACGTTCTGCGTCACAAACTGCTGATGCTCCTTTCGGGCCTGGTCACGGCAAATATTCTTTGCATCGACCGTAGCCACAATTTCTTTATATGCTGGGCATCCACGATAGTTGGCTGAGTGACCATCTAGACCACAGTTGACGCATGCAGGCTGTACGTAGGCTACTTTTGGGCATTCACCACGTGTGTGATTCTCCAGGCACTTCACGCAGCGATGAACGATGGTTCAATTGCTTGCCACATGTCAGAAGCTTTGAAAGCTGTAACATTGCAACCTCTCCTTATTGCTTACTTTTTACCACACCACTTTTCCCAGAGAGTGGACTGTATTTTAAATACAGCAGCAAGCTTCTAGGAAGGCTCAAACTGCACCAGAAAAAAAAAACCCGGACTGGGGTCTGAAGTTTTCGGCCCCAACACATTTCCTCAGTTCTCGGTCTTTGCGGGTGAAAAAATGCGTTATGAACTTTAATTTGAGGTCAGTGTGTTGCACCACTAGCTCGTTGTGGATGTCCGCTGGTTCAATGCCCCTATGTAGGTCACGGATGACGAGGAACTTGATTCTTTCTCAGGCTGCGGTGTAAGTAATCGCAAACTGACTACTGCTCTTGATGTGTTCAAAGACTTTTCTGTGGTCTTCTAAAGAGGAAAATAGGACGAGCGATTTGTCACTCGAAATATTCTTTATAAGCGGTACAATACCAAGTACCTTCATCTCACAGATAAATTTGGAAACATTCATCTTTTACGGTCTTTTGAGTCGGGATTGTCTTAAGTGTAGTCTGCGTATTTCTTTCTTGTGTTATATTGAAGAGAGTTACTTGCTCGTTTGTTCGTTTCTTTTTCGGGTTAATTACCCGGATAAATTCCTGATCATGGTTGATTTGCGATTTGTCTGGGCCTACATGGTTGATTTGCGATTTGTCTGAGACTACTCTCGCCACGATCACGATGAGAACTCATCAAAAAATTGATGAAATGTTTTGTTGAAATTAATTCCGACAAGTAACCGGAAGCTCATCCGATATGAAGCTCATCCGATATGAAGCTCATCCGATCAGTCCAATTTTTTACCACTTTATTCAATAATTGTGGCCTTACCTGATCAATTACCCGCTCAATATTTTCCTCCAATGTTGAGTTGTTGGTTTGTCAGCGTAAACAAGAGATCTAACATACCCCCGAAGAAAATAATCAGGAGGCATCAAATCACACGATCTTCGAGACTAATTGACGGGACAATTTCTTGAAATAATCTTATCATCAAATTATCTTTTCAATAAATCGATGGTTTCGTTGGCTGTGTGGCACGTAGTGCCATCCTGTTGAAACCATAGGTTATCGATATCCAGTTCTTGGAGTTTTTGAAAAAAAAATGTATTGAGCATGTATCAATATGACATACCATTCACCATTACGGTAGCTCCTTCCTCATTTCGAAAGAAATATGGACCACTGATTCCGTTGGCGTGTATTCCACACCAAACAATGAATATGTGGTATGATGAGCACAAGCAATGAATAAATGGTATAAAATTTATCCATAATAGCACAAATAGC
Organism: Nemotelus nigrinus; assembly: GCA_947369275.1. Classification (NCBI taxonomy): domain Eukaryota; kingdom Metazoa; phylum Arthropoda; class Insecta; order Diptera; family Stratiomyidae; genus Nemotelus; species Nemotelus nigrinus. The sequence goes on along the minus strand of OX376373.1, from coordinate 104,190,765 downwards.
CTGTTCTGAAGGACAATTATGTCGACCATAAAATGGAGGTAGAGCTCTTTGAGTCTCGCGAGCTGAGCTCTGATGTTGAAAATAAAGTTCCAAAATTTGAAAGCGTTATTCAAGTGTCAATCTATTAATGATTAAAATGGCAAACTTTACTGAGCACAAAGGTAAAACAACTGTCACTTTGACAAACGTCATTCAAAAGTTATCTCTACCGAAAGTTCTCATATAGCTAAAAATACACCCTTTATATATTTTTTCTTAGACAGTATTTATCTTACACACTAATAATACTACTCAGCCTGTACAAGTACTGGGGTTACCTGGACAATACTTGACTTAAAATCTAGCTAACATTAAGTTCTAACCTATACCTAATTATAACTAACCAAACCTAATTAGACCTTAAACTTAACCTTGGTCTTACATTTAGCCTTTTTTGTGAGACGAAAGGCCTACATAGCTAAATAGCACATCCATGAGCTGCCGTTGACACGCTGCCTTCGCGCGACACATAAATGGCTCATTGGAGCCACCTGTACACCCTAGTGACCGAATCAGTCCGTTTTCATGCCCGCCTGTTTGTCCGCAGAATCTTGTTGTTAATTCAACAACCCAGTCCCTAAGTGGCTTCAGTCCCGACTCCTAATAGAGGAGAAGGCTCTTCGCCCACTTCTTAGCTACCGGGTTGTAGTACCTACCAGTCCAAAAGCGGAGGATTCTTCTTTCGAATACCTCCGCTTCGGCCATGATAGTCTTTGAACCAGGATGGGGAAGCATAAGTCAGGATAGGCCGGATCAGAGTCTGATAGCAAATGGATTTAGCTTTGGTGATCATGCCCATCTTTTTGGCGAAAAGATAACTGATGCGTTGAAATGCGAATTTAGAAGCTTTGATTTTACGCTACTTGTACGGATTAAACTTCAAAAATTCGTGAAAATCAACAGCAAAGTACCTTAGAGATGAGCTGGGAGTAATCTGAGAAGTTCCGAACGAGACAGCGAATTTTCTGGTGTTGTTGCAACTAGTTTGCGATCCCCTTACTTAGAAGGATTGCGAAACACAATATACTGTATCTTACTGTTATTTGGTTTGATGCCCCATTCGTTAAAGTAAAGACTTAATTCTGCCGAGTAGTATTCCAGGCTCCTCGCTGGTTCTAGCAGAATACGAGCCCAAATAAGAGCGTGTCATCGGCATATTGAAGAAGTTGGACTTGAAGTTGGCTCACTGGAATGGAAGGTCAGCGGTGAATATGTTACAAAGAATTGGTCTAATGACAAAACTTTGTGGCACTTCTGATGTCACAGGTCCTTTGGGAAAATCTACTCCATTAACGCTGACATGGTATTGCGTGTTAGTAAGAAAGCTCGCTGCGTGTCTAATAAACTCTTTCGGGAATCCAAACATGATCAACTTAAACAGAAGACCTTCGTGCCATACTTAATCGAAAGCCTTCTCGATATCTAAAGCACAAACTACTGTTGGAATGCTATGCTCATTCCAGTGCGCCTAAAGCCGAACTGGTGGTCAGGAATCACCTGCGTGTGCTCAAAATGATGTTTTATCTTTTCAACCCGAATTCTCTCAGAAACCTTCCCCAGATTAGGCATCAACCAGGAAATGTGACGTCGGTGTAATAGCGTACGTCCATGGAAAAGATCGGACGATTTTCTCAAGAGGACGTTGTGCAGCTGGTTGGGGCACGCGGCTGCTGCTCCAAAAGCTAATGGCTCGAAACTTAACGGTCACATCTTTTTTTCTCGCCTAGCTTGTAAATTTCAGAACGAATTATTTATGAATTATATAAAAGTGAATGGTGGAATCGCAAACTTATTTTTGCCTCCCGTACACCGTGTAATAAGTTTGGAGCGCCGTTGCGTAGGCGGTCGAATAGTAAATTTGTTGCTTGCGTAGTAAAAAAATAATAAAGGTTGGTTCAATTTTTGGCTGAGAATAGTGAGATTTTCGAGGAAATACAGAAAGTACCCGGTTAAAAAAACTGGGCCAAATTAAGAGTGTGTCTAATTGGCCTCACATAGAGAGACTAAGGACGTAAGAGTCTTAGGGTCACATAATGTAGCAACGGGATGGAAGTCAGGTTCGAACCTGCCGGATAATCCGGTGAGCCGAGGCTCACTCAGCGGCTCTAGGCCCATCATTAGGGGTTAGTAAGAGGTGGCCCAGCCCATTTCGACTTGACTAACTGGCACCTAAAGAGGCCAGACCAACGATCTGACTTCCAAGAGAGAAAAAGGGCAGCAAATAAGTACTTACTATTAATACAGGATGCTTATCATATCAGAATTTGATGGCAGTATCTCCTTGCATTGAAGAGTTGAAAATTCTCAATAAATACAGTTTTTCGTTAAAAGTTTTCTATTTTTAAATTTACCTTTTTCTATTGTCATTCAAAGTTATCTTAATTTGAGAGCATAGAAATCCAATTGAATCTACTTAATCGACTATTACAGGCTATGGTAAAAATATATCAATTGAAAACAAATGCTTTTTCGATGAGAACATCAAATTCAGTGCTGTTTAATAACATTTGGTGCTTAATAATTTCTTAGTATTTTGTTAGCAATAAGAAAATAGACCTTTTGAGAGCTCTTGCTTAACACAAAATTAACTTTAATAAGGCTACCAGTGTGACACTATTACGATTGGAAAATGTACCAATGCTCACTTTAGAGTTTGAAAGAATATCACTTATTCGGTCGCCAGCCGAATAGGGGGAAGAACATGTAGTATACGCAAATATACACGAGCCGCAACTTTCAGGACTGATGAAAGTGTGATCCATAACCTCCTCGTGGTGGCCGCTGGTAGCAATCCTCCCGGAAGGAAGGATTGGCTAATTGGATCAGGCTAGTCCCTTCTTAGTAAGGTTGGTGAGGGGGCCAGCTGTATGGGTTGTGTAAACGTAGGCCTCGCCCGTAACCGGCAGAGGGGCGCCCTTTTTTTTATCCGCAGGGGTGACAAGGAGGCCTGGGGACAGGTATGGGCTGGTGACTATGGTGAAAGTCCACCTGCAGGGTTCAGGATCCAATATTTCACTTTGCCCGGTTTTAGAACCTGGCGAAACGCGGTCTACAGAGTAGCGAACTGTTAGACACCTTGGTTGCCTCGGCAGCAAGGTTCGCAGGTTCAGCGTACTGTCAAAGCCTACGGAACCCTCGGATGGTCGTGGGGGAGTCTGCCACGCGATTCGAAGAGGGGGAAGGACGGTCGGAGCAATACGTTGTTCCTATGGGAGCGGGGTGTAGCGGGAGGCAAAATGCTGACAATAGCCTCAGCTGTGGTTCGAGAACGCGAAACCCAAACCCGAAACCAATTAAAATACACATTTGGAAATTAATAAAGACCGAAACAAAATCAAACTTCTCGCCAGTACTACTGGAGGGAAGTCACCAGAAAACGACCCCTTCAAAAGGAGTTCAAAGGTGACACGATCATCAACGCTGGCGTTCGAAAGATTGCGGGCCCTGAGGCTAGATGGGGAACCCGCTCCGGGATCTACTGTGAGTCCGATTGACGTAGTGGTGCCCCTCAGCAGAGCAGTTACTCAGTAGTCTGGCGGCGGGTCTGGAGAATCACTGGCCAGTCCAACGGAAGCGGCTGTTGAGGCGTCTTCTAGCAGAGCTGTGACCAAGAACGGAGGCGGCAAGCTGAAAGGCTCGCAGGTCACCGGGAAGGAAGCGGTGGCTGAGCCACTCGGCAGAGCTGTAACCAGGACTGGAAGTGGTGCCTCTAAGGAACTGCAGTCCACTGTAAAGGTGGTGGCAGCTGATCCCACCAAAGCGAGGAATCGGAATGCCCAACGCTTCAGAAGGAGAGAGACAAAACGAGCGGTGTCAGGCTAAAATTCTGTTGTCAGGCTAAAATTCTGTTGTGGTAGCGGCTTTTCACAGCTGTTTCGCAACAACATAAATGAAAATCTAAGCATCCGTCAGGCTAATGGCTAAAAATGAATAACGTGGCAATTTGCTTTGAAATTTTAGAAGGATATCTCAGAAAAAAGCCCTTAAATTAATGCAAAAAAATACATTCATTCAATATCAATAACTCTCTAAACACTTGAATATTCATGCAAATTATTTTTTATATATCTAGTAAGATGTTGATGTGATAATGTTCAAATAGGGAGGAAAATTTACAGCAGTGATTGTTTACAATAATTAAAGATGGAAACTTATACTTATAGTAAGATTTACCTCCTGGGTCAAGAGTTTTCATGAGTGAAAATGGTCTTCCACGACGAATGAAATTGGTAATGCTCTGGTTGAAGAGTATTTTGAGCAACTATTTATCGCAATGCTGCATTGTCAAAGTTTGCGGTTTCTCATAGCATAATAATTTAATTATGATAATTTTTTTTATATATAATCAATTTATAGTAATTAAATAATTCTGCAGGTGGTCTTCAGCTGTTAGATTGGTCATTGAGCTTAACGGAATCACCGGATTTTGAGTATGCGCTATCTCATCAGTCGACACAATTGTCATTCCAAGCCACTATTAGACGTATCAGAGATAATAATATATTTTGTGGTGGACTGAGCTCAGACAAGATCTTCTCTACTGATTTGCTGAGATGATGATGATTTGCACCAGATAAAAAAAATTATGAATTACCATCTCTCTCATTCAGAACTCAACTCCGAAATCAATAGCCAGTGGAGAGAGATAAGAGAAATAGTACTCGGATACTGACTATAAACTCATTTTCGAAAAAAACGGAGAAAATGTGCTGGTTTTGTTAAAGATTTTATTTGGCTGATACTCACAAATAGAGATACCAGAAATAGACGCTTGCGTTTTCAGCGCAAAAGTAGCCAAATTGCCAATTTTCATTAATCACCCGCTGTCACCAAAGGTTTAAAGATATACTCTTTAAACTTAACTATTCGTACTAGATTTGAAGGAAGGAGACGGTAGCAGAATAGAAAAATTTGCCACACAATCAATCTATTTCTACGTGGTTACGATTCGAAGCCTTGGCCTATTTTTAAATTGAAGAAGATAATTAGCCATAAAGTGGCTGGTTCACTCCTATCTCCAAAGCATTCCAAGACGATTTTGATAACAGTTTCTTAAATTTTGCTCATCGAAATTGCTCACTGTGCTTATGAAAAACTATTTTTATTATAGAAGCAAAGCTAATTAATAATAATCGTTTCCATCTCACAACTAAGAATAGTTTTGGAAATGAAAATCTCATAAAAATCTTTGAATAAGAACAGAAGAATAAGAACATTGCAAAATATTGATCGATTAATGGCTAAATTTATGCAAGGCTTATTCTTGCAACGAAGTCTATAAATCGAGCCCGTAAAGGGTTAAAAGAGTTTTTCAAGAATTAACTTGAAAAGTTGAAATTATGAATTTCAAGTTTAATTGCTAAATTAGGAGCCGTTCTTAGGAATATAACATCAAAATTTAAAAATCATTGCGTAGTTTGATGTATTCAGCACCATTTTTAATATAGTTTCTAGCAGATTAAATTATATTATTTAGACCAATCGGAGCATAATAAAAGAATACTCTTTATGTAAGATATGATAATGCATTGTTGAAATTTTGCGGCAATTTTGATAGTTTTTTTTAGAAAGTCGAATTAAATTTTCAGTTGCTATGTATTTATTACTGTATGAATTAGTTAGTTGAATGCAGTTGGATCATTCATGTCTTGCCATTCGACATATATGGGACAACATTTTCAGTCATCTGAGTATGAAAAAACAAAATCTTTTTTCCGAGGTTAGCACTTTACCGACCGGTAGCCTATTAATCGGCTTTTTATCGGATAATGTAACAAATTGCCATCTGCTATATCATCATTATTTTATTATTAGTATTGATATTCAAAAACAGCCGGCTTCAGGGAGAATCTGCGGCTGACCGGCCGGTCGGGCGTGCGTATGCTGTTGAGCTGCTAGCGTTCAGTAAAGTGTTAATAAGTAAAAACATTATATTAAATCGATGCCATTGAGTTAAATCACAACAAAAAATGATTTATTTGACCAGCGGCTTAATAAAACTCACTGTCACCATCAAATTAGTAAAACACCATTGATTTTTCTTTTAATAAAATAATATTATTATTTCCATTTTCGTATTTGGGTTCCATTTTAACAAACAAAAAAATTCTCCTAATATCTATTACACATTATACACTAGCTAACATTAAAATACAATATTACGTTTAATAATATTAAAAAAATACATATACCTAATAAACACAGTGGCGAAATAATTTGCATAACTCACAATTATAATATATTGACAACCATTCAAAGAAATTTTTTGTCGAAAGTGGAGTGATTGACCGTAATTGATGTTAGATGGGAAAAATTATTTGAAAAATTTGAAATTTCTTGAAAATAAAATACAATTGAAGTAAATGCTCCCAAGTTCCAGCCGAACCAAAATTAAATGGCAGGCATGCAAATTATAAAATACTGCTCTAAAGAAAACAGAAAGACAGGAAAAGAAGAAAACAGTGTTGAGAATTTAGTTACTTCAACAAACTGTCTGTAAACAACATTCTTTTAATATTTTACAACTTACATTCGTACAAGAACTATGCGAACCTATATTACAAATTGAATACTATCTCATGAACATTATTTCTTTTTTGTAAGTATCTATTTACAAACAATGTTGCATGTTGACTATTTAAGAAAATTTTTATTTACTTATGTACAATTGTTGTTTGCCTTACAAGTTGAATAAGTATAATTTAAAGGCTTTTCGAGGAATTTGAATATTTTTACAATTACGTTTAATACTTTAAATATTGAAATAAAATATTTCATTAACAATTTTTTATACAATAATTAATTAGATAATTGAAGCTTTTGTTTATGCTGCAAACATTTGATACTTATGGCTAGGGAATATAGGTAATGTAAGAATAAAATGTTTGTTGTTTTGGGATTTTTCAGTTAACAATGATAATGCCATTTTGTATGTACCTTGGTGATAGGTTGGTGTTTTGAGTGCCTTTTAATGTGCAATTTTTTGGGATCATGGTATCTGCTTCTGAGGATGCTACACCCTCGTTGTTAGATCGAGCGGTGTGGTCACCTGCATTTTCATCCGTTTCATATCGCGCTCGTATTCGGTCTCTTCTTCGTCTTCGCTTATGTTGTTCGCTGCCATCGAACTGATGTACTGTGGTCGCTTTTGTATTGTTGTTGTAATGGTTGTAGTTGTGGTTTCATCGTCATCGTCGTTGTCATCACTGTGCGCGTCACTTTCGCCGCCAGATAAGTGGCGGTTGTCATCTATTGATGCAATGCTGCTTTTGCTACTGCTACTGCTTCCGGTTTTCATACTCAGGTCGATGGGGTCGCTTTGGATCACACGACGAGGAGATCGGGGTGGAGTCATTGAGACTACTAGCTCGTCGGATTCAGTATCGGCGTTATCGTTTTCATCCTCCTGAGGATGACGGTCGCGATTGGTGTCAGTTTGATGGTCATCTTCTTGATGATGGTCTTCATTGTTCTTGTCTTCCCTTTTTGAGGGAATGGAATTTTCGTGCGACGGCGTTGGGGTTGTAGTGTAAGTTGAAGCAGTAACCGTGGTCGTTGCTACGGGAGATCGTTGTTGTGACTTCAAAACAGCATCGAGATAGAAGCGTTTGGTAAGCTCTTCGGCAGCTTTGGTGTTGTTTTGAATGTGATTGTTATTTAGATTGTTGTTACTGCTGATGCTGTTTATATGATTGTTATTGTTATGATTAAGTGCGTACCGACTGTTGTTGTTTGCAAGATGTGAGCTATTGAGCATGTGTTGGTGTTCGGCTGCTGGTTTAAGCAGACCTTGATGATGCGAATACAAGGCAGGATGGTAGCCGGAAAATAGAAGATGTGAAGGGGGCAGGAATCCTGGTGGTGGCATCACTGGCAACGATGAGAGCCCTGGGAACGGTAGCGGCAAGAACAAGTCTTTGCTCATGGGACTGATTTCCATTGGTTTGCCAAGTCGTAGCAGTGTATTGCTTCTAACATTAACATCGATAGAACTATCAGAGTTATGACTATCCGGCGAGCTGACTGATGGCGACGCAGCGGAGTGTTTGTATTCATCTAGACCGAGAAGCATGAGTTCTTCTTTCGTACAGTTTGGTCGCGGTGCGTAAAGTCCAGGTGGATATGCACCAGGGTGACCAAGCATTGCCAGTGAACCTGGTGGAGGTGGTGGTGTTTTCTGGCTGTTGTGATTCCCATGTACAGCTGCTGCAGCAGCGGCGGCTTGTTGCTGTTGTTCTTGTAGTAAACAATGAATTTTGAACCAATTCGAACGACGTCCATATCGTGATCCACTCTTCGACATGCCAACTAGCAGGCATTTGCGCAATCGACAGGCTTTGCATGCTGTTCGATTTTTTTTGTTAATGACACATTCGCCGTTATTCTTGCATTCAGATATCGATGAGAGGTTGTTGTAGGAACGTCCAAAGAATGACTGTAATGATAGTTAAAAAAATTGGTTAGATGTAGAATCATTGATGAGAGAAGGTTTCAAATGTGGGAGATGACATATATTTCTTGAATCACGTTTATAAATTTAATAACCTTTATAAATAGAAAAAATGAGCTGAAGGGTGGTGTTTATAATTACATGAAAAAGAAATAGCAAAATCTAGTTTATTCGGGAGTGTAATGCAGGTATTTTATTGTACACTTGTTTTTATTGTACACTTATACAAAGGTAAAGAACACCACTACAAAAACTTGAATATCCATGTTGACGATGATTAATTGAGCAAAAAGTGAGTGAAAGTAAATAGCGGCACATCAAGATGGAACAGAATTGGGGAAAAATCAGTTACTATGTAGTATCTAATATTTGAACGGTTCCATGTTAGTTAGTGATGTCTGGAATCTGGAAATTGTAAAACTTTTGTTCTGTTACAGTTTCAAATATCAAAGGATACAAGCTTTTGAAGCTGTTTGTGAAAATTTATTTAGACCAGGTGCCGTAGCTCCAGCCTTTTCAACACTTCATTCTGGGCTGCGTAGAAAAAATTCTCAATCCCTCGTCATTGTTTCGAATTGGTAGAAAAAGTCATTAGGTAGGATTTCACGTATTGTTTACAATCAACATAAGGTGAACCTCTTTAATATTTTCTTTTGTAGAATGAAAAAGCCACTTTATTCATCATTCAAGTCAATGACGCAAATGAAACAATTCTCTCGAGGAAAACAGAGAGTTGCATGGATAACTCTTTGAATATCTCACAAATGAGTTTATTCTTTGCACCTAGCTTTGATACAGCAGAAGAAGCGTCCAGAAGACTGATGTTTTATTAAAACAAGTTTATAGCTCATGTGTCGAAAGAGATGTTATCCCAAAATTGTAAAACCCACCAGCAGAACAAATCTATAGAGAATCAATATTTATCAACAATTTGTGTTTAGGCAATCTTAAGTATTAAATGTTTTATTGCACGGGCTAAGTCATGGGCATCGTTCTGAAATGATAAATGCAACAAAATGCTGGAATTGCCGACAATAAACGTTATAAACTAAGAGACAGTAAAGTTGCTGCTTACCAAAAGGATCTGGCTCTGCCTTGATGCTAAGCAGTTCAAACAGCAGTTAACCGCTGCTAAACTGACAAATTTGGTAACGCCAGTTGCTTTTACATGCTCTTCTTTATATTACCCAGTTTGTGGTGGCCAGCAAAGCCAGTCCTGACCCAATTAGTGGAACACCACACCCTGGTCGAATAAAACTGTAGATCTCAAGCAGACTCAGGTTTCTATTCATTCACTAGTTTTTACCAAAATACTGAAATTTCTGACAGCTTTTAGCATACGTTTTTCACAGCTTTACTGCGTTAGAGCTGAAGAGCAAGATGCTATTGGTGGCTTTTGAACATCCTCCTGAACTTACTAAAATACCAGTTGAAGGGGTGCAGTGGGTTCCATAGAGAAAAGTAACGGAGGAAGTTGTAATAAAAAGGAAAAGTCGGTCAATTGTGATGGTGAACATGTTATTAACTTTGGTGCATGCTTGCGAATTTCTCCGAAATAGTTTATTTCACATATAACTCATGACATATTCGTTGTTAAAAAAAAATCGCATCACTTTGTAACTTTGTAAGTTTACCAGTTTCACTTGAGGAAGGTAGCCATAGCCCTAGTGTAAATTTAATATGCAAATCTGTCTATTTCACGTTTTGCATGCAATGTATGTGATTTCTGTAGAATTATTGTGGTAAGCCAGTAGAAATAAAAAGTGTGTGTAGATATTATCTTAGAAAGCTTCGTTAAATTGACGGTTATAACTAGTGATGGGCTCAAAAACGCCAAACAGTTTGAAAAAAACGTTTGGCAGCAAAAAACGAACGAACAGTTTTTCCAAATAGCGACAAACAGTTTTTCTAAAACGAACAGCATTTCTAAAACGAACCATTTTCTAACACAAATAGTATTTCTAAAACCAATTATTCCAACTATTCTACAACGAATAGTTTTTCTAAAGCCAATCGTTTTGCTAAAACGAATCGTTTTTTAAAAACGAACTGTTTTTTTCAAACGAATCGTTTTCGTTTTTCTCCAACGAATCGTTTTTTTCAAACGAACTGTTTTTTTCAAACGAAACGTTTGTCGTTTTTCTCAAACGAATCGTTTTTTAAAACGAACTGTTTTTTTCAAACGAAACGTTTGCCGTTTTTTTCAAACGAATCGTTTTTTTCAAACGAACTGTTTTTTTCAAACGAAACGTTTTTCGTTTTTTTCAAACGAATCGTTTTTTTAAAACGAACTGTTTTTTTCAAACGAAACGTTTGCCGTTTTTTTCAAACGAACTGTTTTTTTTAGAACGAATCGTTTTTCGTTTTTTAAAAACGAACTGTTTTTTTTAAAACGAATGGTTTTTCGTTTTTTTTAAACGAATCGTTTTTCATTGTTTTTCGTTTTTTTTTAAACGAACCGTTTTTCGCTTGTTGAAACGAAAACGAACTGCTTGGCAGTGGAAAACTGTTTAGCTGCAGAAAACAATATTTTCGTACTAGCAAGTATTTTATTTAATATTCAAAAAAATTTTAGGGCAAAAGGAGCTGAAATCGGACAAAATCGGCCAATTTTGGGTTAGAGTGGTTTGGGACATAACGGGCCAATACCTATTGCTGTGATAAAAAAATTTCGGTTTTGTAGGGGAGTTAGGGGTTTTTTAGCCATAGTTTGGCAAAAACTAAACCCACGGCGCTTTCGATGATTGAAAGTGTTCGGGGAGTACAATAGTGATATTTTAAGGGCAAACAATTTTTTTATAGGGGAATTTGGGCAAAAACGTCAATTTAAAAAAAAAAAAAATTTTTTGGTCTAGCATGAATTCAGAGACCATTCTGAGCTGTTTCGGGCAAATATTCCATACAAGTCTGGGAAAAAACGGCCTAGTTTCGAAGATACGGCAAAATGAAATCCTCCGGAAAAACTAAAAGTAGCACTAAAAGTGCCAAGGAGGATAAGGTTGAGATCCTATTTGGATCACAAGTTGGCGTCTCTGGGTGTGCTGAGGCCCTCCTCGTGACTGCAGGTCGCCACGAGGGGGTCGCCTCCAACCCTACCGGGGTTGTAAAATTAACGAAACCGCGGGAGGTAAGGTGCCCCTTGGTCTCATGTCCAGCCTTACGGAAGAGGTTGGCCCCCTAGTGGGTGCATGTTTAATAAACGAACTTTTTTTTTTTATCATTTCTTAGTAAAATTTTCGACAAACTTCATGCTCCAGTGAGGTGAAGTGGAAAGCCGACTGTTTTAGATTAGCCAGGAAAAGTTTAGTATCAGAGATTGCTCAATGAAAAGTCATATAGATGACAACAGGATTAGTTGGTCCTATTTTAATAATTTTTTTACTTTGGAAATTTGAACGAATACAGGAGGTGTTTTCTACATATAATAAAAAGAAAAACAAATTAAATTGATTGAATTTGATTGTTTTCCTTTAGATGGCCCCTAGATTGGAGAAAGACTTGTCAAATAAATGACCGACCATTGGAAAGTTACGGACAAGCTGCACAGACTAATGACTCGGTATTCTTTGAAGGTAATCTTGCACCATCACCATTCTAGCTTGGGAACGTTGTGTCTCGAGGGTGAAGGAGGGCATATTAGTCCATTTCATTACATTACTGCAAATCGTATGCATTGTATGTATACATGTACATACTTCAAATAGGTATTTGGAACAGGTATTTTTTCGTACTCGTACTAGTTATACCTAGTATGTGAAAATCCCAGTACGACCAAACTCTAATTATCGTACAGCATAAAATTTGTTTCTCTCGTTAATTCAAACTGTTTTTTTCAAACAGTTTTAAAAAACAGTTGTTTTTGAAAAAAAAACAGTTCGTTTTCGTTTTTTGAAAACAACAGAAACGCCCATCACTAGTTATAACAAGTTTAAAAGAGGAACAGCTAGATTTTATTTCGAATACAACTGATTTTAAAGTAGTTTTTGCTGTTCGATTTACATTATAGTAGCATAATCAAAGTCGACTTAGCCAGAAATTGAACAATGAGCATTATTCTTCATTGAACTTCAAAAGATAATAATATATTTCCAGTTAAGTGATTTTTTACGACATAAGTCTATTGATTGCCTGTATTATATAAGTTTATTGAAAAAAAAAATTGATACCGTTTTTTTCGAACAAGCTCAATCAGTACGATAAATAAGCTTTTTTTAGAAAACGCAGATTGACACTTAATCTCTTTTCGAAACTCGTCATTTCATAATTCACCCTGAACTCATCATCACAAAGTGTGAATGATCTGCGTTTCTGGCCTCCAGCATTCATTGAACGATAGACAAACGCACTGGCGTGTTGTATCCGCAAATTTAAAATATTTCTCTCTTCAACCTGTTCACGGTCACGAACTAGTCAAATAAACGGAAAATCAGCCTCGTTCAATTCCGAAACTACAAAACCATGAAAATTCAAATGAAACTGAATCGAAAAAGAAAAAAATCTTTTCAAACTCCAACAATTTTTTTTAGCTTTATTAAGATAAAATAATATGCACTGCCATCTATAATTAGCTACACTCGATCTGGAAAATAATAATGCTTGAACGATTTGCAATAACCTCCAAAATGCATAGTAGCTTAAAGCGTGAAATTTTCTTGGTTAGTTTAGTTTTTGCATTTCGTCTTCTATTTTTCCTAACGGAGTTGTATTTCCTCCCTTTTTCTGTAGTCGCCGGATTGGAATTTTTTCACGTGGCGTATCGTGTGTGGGGCCGAGATGCATATACATGCAGCCTTCACACTTTAAGAAACACTTAATGATGGAACTCTTTGCGAGGAATCAGTGATCATTGCGATTTTCAATTATGCCTGAAATTAGCTGGTTCTTGAAATATGTATTATGAATTCCGAAAGCTCATCTGCATAATGGACTCATCAATTCCGTTTACCTAGTTGAACAAACATTGAAACTGAGTCGGTACTCGACAGCGAAGATCTTGACTTGTTTCCCAGACTGAGTGATGGTAATAAGGCTACAGTTGTCTGAAAGACTGCTGACTACTTTCGAAACCTCAACCAGAAGTGGTGTAAAATTTAAGTATCTGTTCAGTTTTCAAAGTAACAATCCATCCCGCACGAGTACTTAAGAAACTGAAGTTTTTTCTCAAGACTAGTGTGTCTGGAGACCACATAAGCACAATCTATCTCACCTCAGTCTGGTAATTGGCTTGCTTCACCGTGTCAATTCTTTTCACGCGCGCCAAAATGATCTACAATGTTAATAATAATAACTCATCCATCGAATATTGCTTTTCATGGCATGGAAAATAGCCTTTCAGCAATATGTCGATGATGCCGTGCAATGACAAAATAGTCATAAACCATCACTCGATGGAAATTTTGCGCTTTGAAAATCAGCACCGTGATTTATTTCAATTGTTTTCGGAATTTTCGTCGTGCATACCAGCCTGGCCTTAGTGGTTAGTTAGTGGTGGTTGGCCTGGTTGCAATGGCTCGGATCATCGTTTGTCGTCTTCAACATCGTCGTGGTCTTTAAGGTTAATTGGGCATGATCATCATAAGTGGGTCGAATCAGTGAAGAGTAACGCATCCATCAACCATAGATTTATAGCTATTTATATCACCACCAGCACAATTAGCGTGTCTAATGGAAACCATGGTTTCAATTCGAGCCGAATATTGAACTCATCTGGATCGGCTCCTTAAACAATCTCCTCGCAGAAATGTCGGATTATCACGCAATCATTACAATCCACCTCATTGCATATTAAACCATGAAAATGACTTAAACAATTGATATCAATCTACATTGAAGTATTTTCAATGATCAACTATAATAATCTTTTGTAGATTTCGTAATACATAATGGTTGCTTCCATGCTTTGCATCATAGTTTTTTTCCAATAATTTTATTGTTTCACTATGAAACTTTGTACATCTCTGTTGGAGGTACAATGCTAGACCTAGTCAATTTTCGATGACCTTCTATTGCACGTAGCATACTGTGCTAGTAGTGACTGTGGAAAAATAATATTTTTGGAGGAAAATACTTCTTTTTCAACAATTTTACCCAAAATACTTTATTTCGATACTGCTTTGATGATTACTATTAGTTAATGAAAAAATTCATTGTTATAGTTAGTGACCTTTTGAGAAAAAATCGTCTTCATGCTCTTTTTGTTATTATAACGGTAACGTGGGTTTTGTGCTTGATTTGGACTTTGAGTACTATGGATCATTCGATGGCAGGCATTTTGTGTGTTGATTTTTTTTTGTTGTTGCTGTTGTGAAAAAGTCACGGTCATGATAAGCTTTGAGACGCAACAATGTAATTATCGTTTGATTTTGAATGATGAAGATGATGACGAAAGGAAGGTCGTCAAAGATTTGTTAGTTTGTTGGCAGAATTTTTTCTTGCGGCAAAGATGTTGGTATTATAAGGATTGCACCAGGAAGCTGTATATCTGATGTATTATAAAAATAAATTTGAATAGATTATGATTCTACCAACTATATTGGTATTCGGCTTGCGCACATTTGTATGTTGCCTATGATGTGCTTTGGCTACGTTTTCTTCGAAAGTGAATTTCACTAGTATTGCGATTACAGTAACACGGCAACGTATTTGAATTTCATCTTTATTGATTATGAAGAACGTTGACCATCAAACATGTTGAAATTATATAATATTAACGAATAATTTGAATACCATCAATCTTGCCAAAAATGGGCGAAACAAATTGTCTGAAAATTCCTACTGACAGTTTTGACATTAAATCGATCTACATAAGTGAGTATGGTGAAATAATTTTAGTTGATGGGATAAATACGTTTTGTTGCAAATCTGAGGCTCCATTTATTTTGAAATCAACCAATATTTTAGACTTATCGTAATTGTTCATTTTCGCGTCAGGATCAAATAGTTAGTACGCTTATTTATTTGATTTGTGTACTATAACTTTGCACAACAAGTTTTACACTCCACTTAACATTTCCAAGACATGGTTTTGTTACAAGTATTTTTCCAATATTCAAAATATGGCGTCATTCAAGTTTTGATTCACGAACGCTCAGTTACTGTGAAAAGTCGCCTTTCTGGAAAAACCATAGCAGCACATTGGAGTTGAGAAATGCAAAATTAAGCAAAACCATCCAATTCTCATAACTGGTTGATGTCAATTTTTTGCTGCTTGTTTATGTGCTTTATTTTCGCGACCTATCAATAGAAAATCAAGAAAATCAAGATGTTGCTTGCACGAGAATTTAAAGAGTCGGGTTTTACAGTATGCAGCTTGACTGAAAAAAGTGACGTGGAAAGTTTTAGTCAAGTTAAAAATAGTTTTCATATTTCAATCAAATCCCGTTTTATCCTTTGTGCAGATAAAAAATATTTCTGACAATCAGGGAGCTCGAGTCTAAAAAATGGTGTCTAGTACATTTTGCACATTTTTCCAACCGAAATAAAGATACCGCATCTGTAACAGCTTTCCATTCTTTAGCTTTTGACTTCAAAATGATATTATACTTTATTTTCCATGCTTCAAAAAAGTTTTGTTACTGTACAGTTAGCCGGTCACATATGAACAGAGTGA
Source organism: Nemotelus nigrinus (assembly GCA_947369275.1). Classification (NCBI taxonomy): domain Eukaryota; kingdom Metazoa; phylum Arthropoda; class Insecta; order Diptera; family Stratiomyidae; genus Nemotelus; species Nemotelus nigrinus. The sequence goes on along the minus strand of OX376373.1, from coordinate 104,174,668 downwards.
GAATGGCTTTTTCATGATGATATGCAAATCATATCGATGTTTTACACCTGAAGTTGAAGCCACGGTTTAATGAATGCTGGCTGAAAAAATATCGAGCTAGAATTTGTTGATAAAGAGATTCGTATTCAATTTTAGACAAACGGAAATGAAGAAATTAGTAAGCTTTTTTTCTGAATACCCCAATTCAACAATTCTATGGATTTATACTAAATCTATCAAACAATTTTACTTATTTATAAACTAAATATAAGTTTCGTTTAAGATATTTAATTAAAGTTGCAATAAATATTTTGAATATAATTAAGTTTCTTTTGATTTTTTTCGTTTGCTGCATACAACAGTTTTTGAAAAAAAATTCTAATAGTAATAAACTTATACTTATAGCACGTTCAAAATAAGCTTTCAGTATAAAATTGAAATATTTTTTGTCATATCTTCTATTATAAATAAATATATACAACTAACATCACTAAGTATTTGAAACGACCATTCTCAGTTTATACCTTAAATTTGTTTTTAGCTAAATCTATTTCCTTTAAGCAGGTTATCTAAGACAATATCCAATTTATGCTAAAATAGAGATCTTTAGCATAAATTACTATTTGCTAACAGAAAATACTGACAAATACTCTAATTTGACGAATACTTCATATACAATTTCCATGTTCTCTCTCTCATTTTCGAAGGAACATCTCCTCCAATAGCTGCTGCCACTCATTGTCTGACTCACTGAACCTTTCACACTGACCCTTCGTTTCTTCACTCCTACAAACCATTCAAATCATTCATTATTGATCAGCAAATTCTATGCTCTAATAATTTCCTTGTTAAGACTTTTGCATACGAGTGCATCACACGCTTACGCCACATCCTAACCGTTATACGCGAACATCTACCCATCCATCCATACGAAACAAACCAGTGACCTTCATTTCCAAGCCTCTTGTCACTTAAGCGAAAAAAACCTACTCTTTCAAAATAGTCTAAACAAAAGAAGAAAAAAAAAGATTAAAACATAAAAATTAAATTGAAAAATCACATCAAGTGAACACAGATTAAAGAAAAAAATACACCACCACGCTTTGATGATCTGAAACTACTACGCCCAGCACTACTTATAAAGAAAACTAATAGAGTCAGATACAAGACAAACCATCTGCAATGGAAAAACGGAAACTAAGTAAAATCTAGCACTTGGGCGCTGAAGTTGAAGTTGCTACCCACTAAACAAACAGTCAAGAAGTACAATACTTGCGTTGTTTGCATTAGTATCATCCACAACTCGAACAACAGCAATCTGGCACTACAAACAATTTTCTTAAAATAGATGAAAACTCACTCAGGCAAAACAACCAACCCATAGTTAAAAGAGTGATATTGCACAATTTGGCGGTGTTTAGTATTTTGTATTGCTTTGCCGTTGCTTTTTTTCGTCTTATTCTTCTGCTTTGCATTTCAATGATGCCTAAGTATTACTTCCACAATGTATTTATTTTTCAATGTGCAGAGGAAGCCAGCTCCAGATGAGCATCTTCATGCTGTGCAATTTTCCTCGCAAGTCTCTGGCGGACCAACTTGGTTTTCGTGCTTTTAGTGCCAGGTTTCGTTAAAGATTTAACCTTAACAACGCTAAGAAAACTTTTGTAGAATTTATCATTCATTCATTAGAATCAGTTAGTTGTAGTAAGAGTGGTATATGGTTGATAGTAATGAAAAAGATTCGATCGACTGCAGGTGGTTGAGTTTTGTTTGTTGATGTTCTGTTGTATGGTGTAGCTAGAGTTTTTGGTTTTCTCCTTCAACGAATAGACACACGATTTGAGTAGAATACTATCAAATTGCGCAATTGTATCATACAAAGGTGAATTTTGTATTGTTACGTCTTGCTAGAAATGGCCTTCAGGAACGGTATCTTTCATGGTTGAGTTCTTCTTGAGAATCACGGATCAAGAAAAAACACCATGATGATGAAGTTGAATCGAAATAAGACTCATAAAACAATTGAAAAACATGCTGTGAAACATTGTGAGTTAACTGACAAAGCTCTGTTGATTATTATCGTGATGGCTATTGAGTAGCTGTTGTTTGAGTTTTGCATCTATTTGAGTTGTTCTATGACTCAGTCGGCTGTGTTTGGTTTAGGTTAGGTTAGGTTAACGTGGCTGCCGATCTTCAGAGGCCTGACGACCAGCACACATAGGCACAGAAGAGGCCCGTTGTGATACCACAATAATTTTAGTGACTCTCTTCTACTCACTAAAGTCAGGAAACCATTTGCTTCCTTTGAGAAACCGGACTATCCCCTTTAGCTCTACCAGGGACAGTTCCGTCAGGTTTGAGAGAAAGGGTGCACCAAGTGCCGCCAGTCTTCTCCTTGCCAAAGCCGGACACTGGCACATGAGGTGTTTGGTTTAAAAACTCCGAAAAAGGGTGATATGAATAGGAGTAATGAGGGTAGTATTGATCTTCATTTTGAATATTAAGTATGCAGTTATTTTTCCTTCAAAGCATCGAACGTTAGAAGAAACATCAATTTGGACACAAAATATTAATTTAAAGGTTCAGGACAGGAAGTGAAACAAGGGTATAATATAGAAAATTCAGTGATGTAGTTTCATTACAAAGATATGTCTATAAATAGAACAAATCGAGAGCATAACTACCTCAGATTTTAGCTGTGATTCCCCACCTTAGCTTAGGTCTGCGAGCTTTTGGGAGAGATATTTCCAAATTAGTTATAGCTTGTCAAAATTTACTATATCTGTGCATATGGCAGACATTTGCTGTTTGCAAGGTACAAGTTTGTCAAATTTGGCCAGAGTCCCATAGTTTTCCTTCACTTCCACCAACACTCGGAGTTACGCAAATTTAAAGGAAATTAAATTGATTTTGCACGCCTTCGTTCAGATATCGCTCGGAACCTTTTTATGTCAAATGCTAAATTTAGATTAGATTTGCATTTTTTAAAGGTGCGGATGAAATTTGCTGATATATCACAAGTTATCGGAGGACTGGAAAGTTGAATCCACTCTGTCTTATTATAAAACACTAGAAATTTCGTCGAATTTATTCAAAAACTTCAAAATCTACGACATCTCGATAATTTCAAATCATTAAAAGTTCTTGTACTGCTCCTATCAGCCGCTCAGTTTGAAACAGATTAACTCACCAGATTGCCAACATCACCCATTTTACAACTTTCGAACACACTCCCTTGCAATCATCGAACAAAAGTCACTGATCTTTCGGCAACTGTGCTGGGCCGTGCCTAACAAAAGACCTTTCAAAACTTTAATTGCGGTCAGCAACGAAGCCTGCGGCCGTACTTGTGGTCACCACCGCACATTTCAATGGCCATCTCAGTAGCTAGCCGCCCAGAAGATATTTAGGAATTTTTGGGATTTTGAGTGAAATGTGGGTGTTCGGGCTCGGAGAAAAGGATTTAATCTTGTTTATTTTCGTCAAGAGGTTTTCCCAAGTGAATTACACGGCAGGTTTTATTGGATGATTTTATGAATCTTGGTCGAAGCGTGATATTCCCATGAGTTTTTTTTTGCATGCAATTAGTTTTCTTTTAGGATTTGAAGGGGTATGGGTTAAAAATAGAATTGAGGGCTGGTTCGGATTATCAACGAAAGTAGAAATATGTATGTATATGAATACGATGATTTTTGAACTACATACCTTACATCCTTCACACGTAAATGCACCGAAATGAAAACCAGCTGCCGGTTCACCACAAACTTTACACGTTTGATTCATCTGAAAAAAAAACAGTAATAATTTTGTTTAAACAACATTTATGAATCGTTATCAAGCAGATGGATGAAATGAATGAGTAAGTAAAAGAATGCTTTCTGATTCCAAAGGCTTACGGAACATGTTTTGGGGTAGTTCACACTAATACATATCAATTCAATATTAGCTTTTTCTGACATTGTTTTCGTTCTATAAACTGGTTGATGTTTTTTTTTATGTTTCATTTCAGCCAAGAATGATTAAAGTGAAACTTATATAGTCTTTGAAATATGTGCCTGACTAAGAGAAGTATCCACTTATTACATATTAAGTAAAATGCAATGAGTTGGGAAGTGTGATATGCCAAAAAATAGAAACATTTGATTTGTTTAGGTTTCATTCTCGGAAAACTAGCATTAGAGATTTTGAAAAATTTATCCTTAATAGAAAAGGTCACGATTGGTGACCCTTAGAAGAAATGATCTCTAATCAGAAGCAAAAGACATATCACTTCAAGCCCATTTTTGAATTGGTATAGATGCTTGTATCAGATAGATGACATATCGACTAATAGCTTACGTCGCTCAAATCTAGCAATGATCATGCCTCGAAAAATTAACCTAGATGAGAGTATAGAATTGAAAGAAAAATTAGTCGTGGAACTTTTATAGGTTAGAAATATGAGCATCATCGTTTAATTTCACTGAATGAACTTCAATCCTACAGAAAAATGTCCATTCTAATAATGAAACAAATAAATAGAAAAAGATCAGGAAACCAAAAGCGAAAGTCAGAATTATAAATGGATGAAATCTACAGGGTGGGCCGTCTAGTGGTTTTTTTTATATCATAGATTATTTTGACACTGAAAGCTGTTTCCCGCTCGAAACCTTGACAGAGAGTCAGTATTATACCGCCGCAGAACGAAATGAGTCACTTTACGCTTGAACAATGTTGGGAAATATTGAAAACTTATTTCCAAAGTCAGTGATGTGTAGCCCAAACAGTGCGTTTTTCGAAAATTAGTTTTGACCGAAATGAAGCACCCACCGCACCTGCTGTATGCAAGTCTGTGCAAAACATTAGTGAGACTGGCATGATAGTGGACAACACTCATAGCCTCCGTCGTCATATGGTCCGTACAGACGAGAATGTGGTGGCTGTAGCCGAGAGAGTGAGACTCACTCCACGAACATCAACTCGCTGTCGATCTCAACAGCTCAACATTTCACGCACTAGTCTGAGGAGAATTCTGCAAAGAAAACTCGGATTATTTGTTAAAAAGGTCCAATTGACTCAACAATTTAAAGCGCACGACCATCCGCTTCGTTATCGCTTCGCGAATCGGGCCTTAGAGCAGCTTGAATTGGGCAACGATTTTGGGCAAAAAATTATCTTTTCTGACGAGGCGCATTTTCATCTTGGCGGCTACGTTAACGAAAAAAATTGGCGCATCTTGGGCTCGGAAAACCTGCACGTTATTGGCAATACTTCCCCAGAGAGTGACAGTTTGGTGCGGCTTGTGGAGTGGTGGCATAATTGGACCATTTTCCTTCGAAAATGAGGCTAGGAACAACGTTTCGGCCAACAGTGAACGTTATAGAGCCAAGCTATCCGACTTTTCTTTTACTGAAATTGAAGACATGGACTTGGATGGCCTCTGGTTCATGCAAGATGGCGCGCCATGCCACACAGCCAATGCCATAATCGATCTTTTACACACCAAATTTCCGAATCGTGTTATCAGCCTACTTGGCGACGTCGGTTGGTCGCGTCGGAGCTGCGATTTGACCCCTTTGGACTTTGTTTTGTGGGAAACCATGAAGGACTGATGCTATGTCAACAATCCAGAAACGATTCAAGCACTTAAGGCCTATTTCATCCAAAGAATTCGCGAGCTACAGCCCGAAGCCATCAACAAGGTGTTGGAAAATTGGAGGGCAGAATCCGTTACTGCAAAGCCAGCCGAAGAAATTGAACAAAATTTTGTTTCATCACTTTAGCAAGTGTCAAAATTCGCAGTAGCTAGGTGAAGCAGCTATGGATATTGGACAGCCAAGAGCTGCTACGAAGGTCAGCCTTTACACGGGAAATGCAAAAATAATTTTGTTTCTATTTTTTATTGTAGTTTTTGCATTTTCGTGGATTAGTTCAATACTTCCATTGCACTTTGGAAACTGTATGAAATTTAAGAATTTTCAACATACAGCTGCACAATCCAGTAAAATTTTCCTAACATGTTTAAATCGTATCACTTATTTCCGGCTTTTGACGCCATATATGAGAAAAAGAGCAAAAAATAATCGTTGAAAATTTGATAATACAGGAATAAGCGCACCCGGCCTTTTACGCTTCATGCTCGCCTTCTAAAAACTCAAGATGAGCTGCGCTGTGTACAAGCCAAATTAAAACTCGAGTTGAGTTTAAGTGCTTAAAAGCCCGTATTTAATTTATGCTGTTACTATTTTCAAATTTATTCCTCATTTCCTGTGTCACAAAAGCGCAATAACTTCTTTTCATTTCAATTTCCAATTGAAAATGACGTTTAAACTGCATGTCAGCTGTGTACGCACGGCCATTTTGCCTTAGCTACTTTCTTGCTATCCTCCAAACTGCGAGCAGCAAATAGCTGCTACCTTAGCAGCTATTCCGGAATCTTGGACAGCCCGACTGTCAAATAGCAAGCATCAGAAAGTAGCTATTTCGTGACATTGGACAGCCAGAGCTGCTAAAATAGCAGCTAATAGCTGGTATAGCATGCACATTGAACACACCCCTGTTCGATTTTGTACAACAGTAAGCCATTCGCAGTTGTGTCGATAGCTTTCAAAAAGTATGTGAACACAAAATTGAGTCGTTCCTGTCAATTTCAAGTAGAGACAATTATATTTGTGAACAGCATGAAGTAATTTGTATAAGAGATCACAAACCCACGTTGTTCCAGAGCGAAGAGAGATTGACTCCCTGAAGTCACTGGACAACTGGACTCTGGAAACCCTAGTTGATAAGTTTATACGAAAGAGCATGGATTAAAGAGGCACACAATGAAAAATAACATAAAAGATAAATATACCATCTAATCGATCACCAGTACGTTTTGTAGTAGCAATTTCTACCGAATTCAACCGCCAGATTCCAAAAACGAGTTATAGTTTGCCAACAAAATGGCATTGAAATGAGTTAATATATTATCCTCTGCCGTTTTGAGCAATTTAATTGTGAGTACTTTTTGCTAGCTTCTAGAAAGATAGCCTATTGCTTAGAAAAATACGCATCCAGTGGTAAGCCAATTTCAAGCAAAAGAATATTTACCAAGCTTGAAACAGCAAAAATGAGTGATTTGTAATCACATTTTACGACTCAATAATATTATAATCGAAAATTTTGCTAGTCGATGACCGCTACGTGCATTCAGAAGACCCCCAAAATAAATATTTTAATCTAAGCTACCATCTATCCAGCATCTGAAGAGAAAATGGATCTTAAAACTCATGTTCAAATATATTTGAGAGCAAAAAAAAATTGCATCAGTTAGTAAAAAAAACACTGTGTATCACTGTGTGACTGAAAAATACAAGAAGTTGAAAAACAATACGTCTAGGCCAGCAAATGTCCAAAATGATAATTCAAAAAATTTACTTAAACTTTTTCCTTTCAAATAAAAATTCGAAATGTCTAGCTCAAAGTACAATCATCTCACAACCTTTCGGATTCCAATGCTTCTACATTGTAGGATTTCAATTTATCACAGCCCTTCAACCAAATCTTTTTTTAAAAGAAATTATAACAAAACTATCTCTCGAAATTGTTTCGTATCAAAACTAAGCCGATCAATGGTTAATCCAGGATTTCCTAATAATTAATCAAAAATCCTAATTGATTTTTGCAACCATTCCAATTTTATCTAAAAATAGTACAAAAGTCGAAACCCAATACAGCGCAGCACAAAGTATTTTGGTCGTATACTTAATTTTTCATGCTAATTATATCTGACTTGGAATCACTATCAATTCTCTCAACCTATTGTAATGCTACAGTATGTTCAAATGTGAAGTCTTTGCAATTGCCTAGGTAACAGCAGAAGCTGTGCAGCACAAATTACATTATGGACTAACAGCTAGAGCAGGTAGGTAGTACTATCTACTAGATAGTAGAGAGATAGATACCTAGGTTGGCAGCTATTCCTGCTGTTTGGCGTTGATCATCGTTTCCGAACGCTTTCATACATACGTTAAATCTGCGTTTCTATTTTTAAGAAAAAAAATAATTAAAAGTTTGTCTGATGATCTTTGTAATTCATATACAGATATATGTAGGTCTATGCATACCAAAACAGCGATAGAAAGTTTCTATGTAAATTGTGATGAATTTTTTTCGAGTTGAAAATGGGTGAAATAATAGTGTTACTTCTTATGTGTACAACATTTGTTGGCTCTTTGAGATATGACTGTTCTAAGGCATTAAGTGAATTTCGTTAATTTTTCATTAGATGTAGCGTTCGCTAATTTTGAGCAAATTTTTCAGACATCAAAGAGTACCGTTGGAAGTCGGGTGATTGAATTTTCACAAAGTTTATCACAATGTTTATGTTTTTGTTCCTTGTGGAAGAACCTATCTGAGTTACTGATGATGTTAAGATTTTAATTGTTTCTAATGTTCTATTTTGGCTTTGTTGACATTACATACATTTAAGCAATATTTGTGTGTGCTTCAAAGATATGTGATATGATATTTAAGTGCAGCAAATATTCAAAAAATTAGTTAGCCCCTCGCTGAAACTATGAGGAAATATTTAAATACTGCACCAACAGATGGTTCCATTTTGTATGCATAAGCAAAGCATTTACAATAAAATAAGCAACCGATGCTTAAATTTTCTGAGTTTTGGAAATTCTTCAGATGGCAGCCCCAAACATAGTTTAATCGCTGAAAGTTTCGATCATTCCTTGGAAGAAAACGAAATTCAAAAGATAGGTTGATTAAGCACAAGCATGTTATGTCGACTTATTGCTGCTGATATGATACTACAAAAAAGTTTATTACGTCTTCATACATTTTTAAGTCACTCAAAGATAATTGCTTCGAAAATCAGTTTTCTAGCGACGCTGATGCGCTAGACTTTTTTATCTTACGTTTGCTGTCTAATATAGTTTTTCTAAGGTTCAATGTTAATACTTTTTTGCTTTATTTCTTATCTTTTTGTGTACTTTGGCGTTCAACAAATTACTTGGACGAATCGTATCGAAACCGACTATTTCCTAACATATTTACATATATCTTTTACTGAGTTTGGTTGAAAAAGGTGAATTGAATTGAAAAAGGTTGAAAAAGGTGAATTGAATTGAAATTACTTCTACTTTTGATGTCACAATAACTTCACGGGTAGTTTGTTCCACAAATTTCAAATACTTGGAAAATGCTATTTTTGAAAAGTATTTTGTTCAAGATAATCTTCTAGTAATCTGGTAATCTTATATTTTACAGCTCTGATTCATCTCATTTTTACTCCCAAAGCTATCATTAACTAAGGGATGAGCAAAAGATCCCACATTCTAAGTAATCCAATGAGTTTTCGGTTATTTGAACTCAAACAACGTGAAAATTATCAAGCGAAGGAGTTTTTTCAAGTCAATAATCAGCAATAATCAGCAATTTCGCAATTTCTAGTGCATTGGAATAATTTTTTTAAATTTGTATGGTAAGCAGTTTGTTACTTTCTTTTATTTTATCGTTCATTATTACACATATTTTTTTCAATAAATCCAACCTGATCGGCAAATTGCGTGTTCCAAAGCAATACTATATTCAAAATTGTAATTTTTTTCTACCTGGTTTTCTTCACTTCTTTACAAATTTACCTTCACGATAATTAAGCATTCTAATTTTCACGTATAACCTTATTTCAAATCATCGGTACAAAGCACGCTTCTGTACAAAATTATCTAAGCTGCCTAGAATAAGGCACATTTAAGTGAAATATGAAATGAAAAAACAGAACAGAAATTAAAATGATCTAATTGATGAATTGAAATAATTCAAAAGTATCTGCCTGCTAGCCTGCATGGCAATGGGAAAAATCTATGCAATAGAAATTAATGAAGCGTGCTAGTAACTTATATGTTCAGGTATGTACATTTGTAGGTGCTTGTTTCGCTGCCACTTCTGTTATTCTTTAGATCAAGTAGATAAATTAGTAAGAGATGGTACTACTTATATATACTTGTAACTGATCTTTCGAATTTCTAATATGATCAATCGCAGTAAGCACGCGATCGTTAAGATTTTTTATGCAATTGCATGAAGAGAGCCAGTGAAAATATGGAAAAGTTTTGTAATAATTTTTGTGTTTGAAATTAGGGTAAATAATTTGGAAGCGGAAATGTGGTTTTGAAAACGAGTGCAGAGTTTTGGAGTATAGGATATAGATATCATGGGAAGCGGGCCAATCGATTTCGGATTCAAATTTATGATACGGTGATGGATATGATCTGATATCTACGAATGAAAATATATGTAAATCAAAAAATGAAAGAGTAATATAATAAAAGTTTTCAAACTTTTATAACCTTGCTTTTGGTAGCATAAAATGACCATTTAAAATAAATCTTTCAATCTGATGAAGCAAATATCATCCAAACGTTTTTATAAAAAATGATTCACTCGAGCTGGACAGATTAGTGCACTTCATCTACGAAACTTAAGTCGCATGAAGTTAAGATGCACTCCATATTTCATGACTCATCATCAAATTAAAAAAAAATAAACCATATAAAAACCATTTTTAAATATTTAAGTATAGACTGGCTCAGACATAAAACGCAAATTACTTCATTGTCGTTTTCATTGCTAAAATTTAGTGCAACCTTGACTGAAGCTGACGAGACGAGAAGAGCACAATCATCTTTGAGACCAAATGAATTTAAGTGCTGAAATCATTGGAGCGAATAAGGTTTTTTTTTCGGATGTTCATGGTTTGATTTTTAGAACTGCTGTTTTATTAGGTGTTTTAATGATGCACGGCTTTAGAAATTATTCTAATGGGTAAAAATTTGGGACACCTTTGTGATTCCTTAAATAAATTTTATTCTAAACGTAAAATTTAGGACGTACAATTAAAATAAAATAATTTACGAATTAATAATGAAAACAACTTTTGCTCGTAACTTTTTATTTGCACGTGAGCAACAATTGCGTTACTTGGCCTAAGATTTTAGATTTGAAATATTGCATGTAGAAAAAGATAGTAGAAACCTCTTGTGAAGCAACAGATTTTGATTTCAGATGCAGAATGTGTTCAGTCCCCATAGACAAAATTATGTTTTCTAATAAAATTGTTTTAAATCTAACTAAATCTATTTGGATACATCTAAAACATGTAATGTTTGAAGCCAAATCACGATCTTTAACTACGCACCAATGCCACAATTCAATAAAAACAAAAATGTAAAAAAATCTTCAAAGAATTAATTCAACTCTGCCATTCTTTGAAAAATGAAATTTGCTCGTTGCCCTTCAAAAAGCAAAACAAACCCCATTTTATCCAATCTGTAACATTCCACTGCTTCTACTGCATGCTTCGTTAACCTTTGACTCTACTAATCAAACCATAGCATTTCCATAATGTTCCAAGCACTTCCTTCTTACACATTATCTGCATCTTCCATTTGATTATCTTCGCATATGTGATATTTACGGTAAAGTTAAGAAAAAAATACAAAAATGTTACTACAATTTCAAATGAAGTTCAAGGGCATAGCCATAAAAAACAATCCACCGAACATTGTGATTATTTTCGATTGTCCATGTATTGTGCTTCGAATGAATTTATTATAGGGCATTAAAATTATTCCACCGACTTACATCAGAGACACGTACTCGAAATCAGTTTCCTTACAGTTAAAAACTAAGAAAACGATCTGAAATTTCAATTAAAGCTAGACGTTAAAATTGTCCCCTGAACAAAGTAATGATTTATTTTTATTGCGAGCATACTCCACTGTAGTTAAAACGATTTACTCGTTTCCATATAATTATGACTTCCATATTGAACAATCACCTTGTACACATATCATCGCATGTAAATTTTTGCAAAACATTTTGTACATTTACTATGTACGCATGCATGTACTTTACATGTTAAATTTAATTCTAAGCTTCAATCACCGGACTTTGTGTTTCTTATACAGAGGGCCTGCAGTGTTATAATTTTCTTTGATTTTTAGTGAATTTTTTTTGAAAATAAAATGAAATAATGTAGTAAATTATTTGATTGTGAAGGTTGAATTTAATGCTTCGTATTTCCTGGGAGATTTTCAAATACTCGTAATGTATGTATGTGTGCAGTGCAAAAACAATACGAAATGCTTGGTTTTGGAGATGAAAACAACGATGATCATGATGATGATCTTGAAGTTGAAGATGCATTTATGTTTTTCGAAGCGATATAAAAAAAGTTCAAGATCAAGGTCAATGATGGTAATTATTAAGATATATACGTGGATATGGAATTAATGTGATTTCGAAGATGACTGTATTGACCATAAGAACAGTTAGTGTGATATGATTTTTATTTTGTTTCCCTGATGAATTTCCGCAGAGAGCGATGTGATCTAGCATAGGCCGCAGCTAGAAGGATAAGTTTGCAGCCCGTGACTTTAACCGAAATATATGACTGATAATACTTTTCGATATTTATGCTTCATGGTAATACGTATGCTGGGTTATATTTCAAAAATTCCCTAAGTTATTAGAACTTCAAGCAGTGTGATTAGTGCTCTGTGAGGCAGTATAAATCAACTGGCTCCCTGCAAAGTTTAGTAATATGATAGATTCAAAAGAGTTTCGCGCGATTTCATCCAAATCGCCAAAATTTTTTGCCGTGAAATAATAAAGCAAATTTTACGCATGCAAATAAGTTGAAAAAAATTATATGAACCGAAAGCGAATCTAAGCTATGGTTCTCCGAAACATTAAAAACTTTTTCCACACCTAACAGTTCAACGAAAAAATTAGAAATAAGTTTGTTTATATGTATTGATTTGTTTCTATTCATTAAGCTCTTTTTTGGTAAGGAACCTGTCCTAACTTGCTCGAAAAAAAGGAGGTTATGGACAGTAATGCTGACTTTGGTGTGAAATATTAAAAAAAAACAATTTACAAAGAAAAAGAATACTAGCACTTAACGAGTTGAATTGAGCTCACGGATTAGTTCAGTAGCAAATACGCTAAGTAACTGGGAACATCTGTAACTCGGAACAAACGACATTTTTCGGGGAGAGATTAAATTGTTATAATTGATGTCTTTAACAAGCATATGGTTTGAGAAAATTTATTTAGCTCTAAAAAGGGTTGAACAAGATCCATTAACTGTCAAAAAATATAATCATACTTTATTTTTTGACCGTAAAGCAAGCGTGCTACTAATATAAGGACTTTTGGCACTAACTAAATGAAGTATATCTGGCTTTATTAGAATTTATGCTGACAGAGTCAGTTAGTCAGAAAGTTAGGTTGAAAAAAAAAACGCCCGAAGAGTTAAGAGTTATTTCTGACTTGAAAACCCTATACAAGTAGACTAACTCGATTACAAATAGACGATTTGGCTTAGTTTTAAAGATAAAAAAAAAACCCTCAGCTGTGATAAAAATCTATTTGTTATAAAAATAGCTAAAAAAAAATGTGAGGTGTATACATTAACTCTAGGATATAAACCCGTTTTGCGAAATTGAATGATTGGAGTGTTTTATATATATTACACACCATAAATGTATGCTAAACCATGCATAGTATTGCTAATTTCTAGGTAATTTGTCATTTATCAAATATGTATTATGTCATAAACACAAAGTAATTAAAAAGCATTTTTTTTAAAAAAAAAAAAACCGTTTTTCCATGTCATTTCTTTATGCAATGAAATTATTATTGCAGCTTCTTGATTTTTTCGCAGCGTTGAATCAATGTAATTTCGTATTAGTCATTTATCGGTGGTAATCAGCCTATGTTTGTTTAACCAAAGCAGTAAGCTAGTTTTTATTTTGATCCATTGATCGAAAATTTAAATTTCTTATCCTTACATGCAAGTAAAAATATCGACTATTCATGGGAAGATGCTTCTAACGATGAATAAATCAATATCAAATATATATTTTGTAACGGTAGCAGCTTTTTGATATTCTTTGGCAATCTGGAGCATCCTTATTGAAATTAAATTATTGTGAAAATATTTTGCTGATTTGTTTCTTTCATATATGTATGCAAGAATAAATGAATGAATTAAAAATAAAAATGCTTCACGTAAATCTGATTTTTTTTCGTTAAGGACACAATATGAAGCTCAGTAACATTAATAGAATAATACTAATACTAATTTATAATATTACCAATGGATATGAAAAGAAAATAATTGTAATTTGTATTCACTGAAGTAGATGGTCTCCTCAAATCATCATTATCAACCCGCTCATATCTCAAGGGCTTCAATAATGAAAAATAATTACTTTCAAACTATGTAATATCAGTATATAATCCCCACTTTGAATGCAGAAAAAAAGTTACAAAAATTATACTGAAAACTCTTCAAATCTCCAATCGTTTTGTAACACAGAAACTTATTTACTACATTCAAATACAAATCGAAGAAAATGTACGAAATGTCTGTTCGATTGAATGCATTCAAGACATTTTAAACTTAACCTAGATCTTATTGGATTGGATTGGTGAACTAAAAACCGATAGTAGATTTAAACGAATTGAAGCCAAATATTGCTTAAATTTTTTTCTCAACTTCCAATTAAATTTTTGATGTGCAAGAACAAGAATAGAAAAGTCAGAGGTTTTGAATTCGGACAAAATAAATTTGTATTTAAATAAAACACAGAAAACTGAAATATCGGGCTGAGATTTATTTCTGCGATTAAGCATGAAATTCGATTTTTCGCCATATGATTAGGATATGAGGTATGTTTGCAGCGATTGACTTTTTGGAGAAAACTTACACCTACACTTAATAAGAGGATACTCATATGTCATGCTAATCACTGTTTTTTGAGATCTTTAACAAACAATTTAAATTCATCAGGACACTTTTCCGAAATATCGATTGTATATGATAATTTACAGATTATCATCATTTGAAGATTTTTAAAGAGGAATAAAACCTAGCAACCACAATCGGCAATTGTTTACAAATCACATAGCCGAAAGTAGATGGTAGGTATTCCGAATTGCAAAGCTCTCGCGTAAGTAACAAAATAAACACAGCACTTTCACGACACTTACCCCAAATATCTTTTACGTGACAAAAGCTTCGAAAGCAGTCTCCGGATAATAGGAAAATGGACTCTATTCCTTGATTTAACCAAACAGCACTACCCACATTATTAATTGTCAAAGAAATGTCAAATCAATTGTCATCTTGCAATTGCCAACAATTCTTAATCCCGAGAGGACTACACGATTTTAAGAAGTAGCTTTATACCTGTCAGATTGCAAGTCGCGATAGGCCTTTTTTATTAAGGCCATGGTGGCATACGGCACCATCTTCATAACTGGATCTTGTAAGGGAATAAGGCAAGATTTTTGCGCAAAATTTGCCACACTGTGGACTGAGAGATTCCCACTTTCTCTAAACGTCGTGGATTAGGCAGATTTGACTCATTTTAAACTGAAGCAGTAACGGTTGCGTTTGTTTGCATTTAAATACACAACTACTATTATTTTTTTGGAAACCCTACACAGAAGAACCTTTAAAAATATTTTTTAACACGCATCTGGTTTCATTTAAATCAGAAAATGGATTGACATGTACTGTCCACGTTAATGGAATTATGCGTTAATTCTCCCAGTAAAACGACGTACCAAAGAATTTTTAATAGATTGAAACACTATCTGACTCATTAATCTTGTGAATAGTATGCTTTACTACTTGCCTTTCATATTTTTTCTGAGATAAATAAAATTAATTCAGCCGCATATACTGATATTCCTAAACATAAAGATTTACGGTCAAAAAAAGTTTCTTTAAAAAAATCAATTTTCTTGTGCAGTGTTGTGTTGTTTTGAGTGTTATATGCCGTTCACACTACATTTCTAAGCCAGGTAGATTTAGAATCTGTCAAGTTGATCACACTACCCGACGTGATTTAGAATGAGGAAATTTGAGAGAGAAATGTCATTCGAATTTATGTGTACAATAATTTTTGCGTGAACGTTGTTGAAAGTGGTGCAGGAACATACAAGAACATTTTCTTTTCACTTTGTACAACTCATACTTTCCTTTTTTGTTCAATTTTTGCTATTTTAGAACGAAGTTCGAATGACATTTTATCCAAATCTACTGTGCCTCTCACGAAAATAGTACCTGATTTGTACTTGATTAACTCTAAATCTGGTAGCTTTCAACTGTCAGACGCCGAGAAAAATGTATGGGTAATCAGGTAGATTTAACTTGATTTTGCTCTAAAGCGATCAGCTGATTGAAATCGCCTGATTTAGAGTGTAGTGTGAACGGGATATTAGTTTAGTAATACATGCGTCGTTTTGTCTCCTCAAACCGAACAATTTCAATGATTTTTTTTTCAAACAGCATAATTGATCTGATTTAATAAGTCCATCAGTAGGGAAAATTCAGAAATTATTTCTTCGTGTCATTAACCTTAATTTGCACAGTGCAAAGCATTTTAAAATTAAATTTTGGTTATAGCTTTTTGTTAAATTATCATTTTACACATTTTTTTAAACGCCTCAAAGCAAGCACTAGCGGAATGATTTTGATTTCACTATAAAAATTATCCAAACCTACTAAAACTAAGTAGCAACTATTTCAACCTAAAAGTACAATATCAACCTAGTAATTTATTATATACAATATCCTTTTATACAGCATTTGACATGAAAGCGCCAGGCATTTTCAAAAACTTAACTTTTGTCGACGATTTGCCTCTGCATGATCAGATTAAAATCTTTAAGGCAATCCGCACACGGGTCGTTGACCTAACGTCGTAGATGCGATATTTCTACGCTTGGTCGTCACAACCTATGTAATTCAATGGGTGACCGCTAACGGAGCGTTAGCTTATCGTGAAGAGCGAGAAGCGTAGTCGGTTTACGTTGAGTGCGTCTCAAGCGTTGTGTATTGCAGGCCTCAAGTCAAATGTCTAGTCGTTTTTGCAAGCGCGATGGATGACGGCAACGTACAATTCGTGGGGGAGGTGGAAAAATGCCCCGAATTGTATGATTTTACGACGCATACTGACGTTTTCTTCGCGACCCGTGTGCGGACATGATACGAGGATGACGGCACTCGTTTTCTCGCGAGCTTCACAAGTGTCAAACGCATATCTCACGTATCGCATGGCTAACGACCCGTGTGCGGAGTGCCTAACACATTCCAGCCATCACGCTCGAATGGGGCTGCAATGGAGCGTCTTTATTTCGTTAATTTTTTCTTTTTTTTTTGTTTAAAGCTATCCAAACCTGAACTTTATCGAGAATTTTATACAAGTATACAATTTAGATTACTTGAACTCTAAACGAAGAATATGGGAAAACATACTGTGGAGATGGATTAATAGTAAATTTACTTTAAATAGCAAATAGTAAATTTACTTTAGCTACAATTTTAAACAAATGCACCCAGTGTGGACATATATGCTTGACAGTGAAAAATCTCTTGTAAAGTTGATTGATGCAGGAAAAATTTTCATCTTAAACCAATTAATGTGAAAAATGGCATTGAACACCTGATTATGGTATAGGTTTTCTTATTCCAAGGGTTTTCTTATTCTTGATGATATAGGTTTTCTTATTCCTAGAAGCTATTAATTGGTGTGAGGATTCAAAAGTAAAAAAATTAAATAAGGGATTTTGACCAACCACTGCTCAATCAAAGCAATGAATTTAAAGAATAATATAGAACAAAATTATAATTTACTCATATTCAAAATCATGAGAAAACTAAAAATAATAATAAAAAGGTTCTATGAAAAGTTTATGTCCCTCGTACATTTTTAGTCTTAAAGCGGATTTTAAAACTGTTTTAAATCCACGAGCAAATAAAGACGTTGGCTAGATTCAACCTACTTTTTCACTCACGATTTGTGGTGTTATTCATATCAACAGTGTTCAAGAAGATTGAGTATATTCAATATTCAATTTAAAAAGCCCGAAGCTCATTCAAGTATATATTTATGTGTAAAAGTTCGTCACTGAGAATTACCTTAATTATTCCATTATTCTTGCAATGCTGTGCTTGTTTTGTTTAAGCTTAGTGTATAATCTGCTAAATAATTAATAATTTTAAATAATCGAATTTTCAGGTTTTTGACTATATTCTTTCATTGAATAGAAGGTCAAATAATTTTCTTGTGGTAAAACGGTCAAAAGCTAAATTGACGTTTATGAGCGCTGACTCTTATTCAGCGGCACTACTCAAATAAGTTTTTCGTGATATTGTAATTTTTTATAAATTTAATTTTAGTAATGCTATTTTACAAATAAACATATAATTTGACGTTAAAACATTGAAATATTTGACGTTAAAACATATTTGAGAGCAATTAAAGGGATCTGAGTATAGGCTGACGCTTCATTTCCCTCCACTTGAACTCTCTGTTATAGCCAGTGCCGCAAAAGCTGCTGGCAGGCCTAGAGAATCAGAACACTAGAAGTCGAGGTCCTTCGGCCACATCAGCAATGAGCGGAGTACACAGGTAGCACTGACAACTTAGTCTACTTGGACTTCTTGAGCGAGAAAATCAGACGATTTTGGGAGATAAGCAGAAATGGAATCAGCGGTTGGGTGCGGCAACTCTTAGCATTTACGTTGATGGCTCTAAAACAGCAGCAGCAGTGGGTGCGGCAGCATATTCTGTAAATTGCAACATAGAAGCAGCTTTAAGGCTTTCTAATCGCTGTAGTATTTTCCAGGCAGATGTTTTTGCGGTACGTAAAGCAGTAGACCAAGTATATGCTAAAGATACTACAATTGAGGAGATCAATATCTTCAAGCAGTCAAGCGGTTGTAAAAACACTGATGTTTCACACATATAAATCGAAGAGCGTACTCGAGTTCATTCAGGCTCTGAGTAGACTGGGTAACAACAGAAGAGTCAAAATTTTCTGGATTTCCGGTCACAAGGGCATTTATGGAAATGAGAGAGAGGATGTATTAGCCAAGCCTGAGGCCAGTTTTTCCCTGTCAGTATTGGCAGACATTCCAACTACCAACCAAACGATGAAGTACTCAATTGAGTCGAAAATGATGCAAGGTGAAATATGCAGTTGGAGAGCAACTCAGACCTGCGCCACCAGATTAAACAAAATAATGTGGGTCGATGGCCATTCAACCAACTTGCCCACACAATGCTCGCTCATTAAACCTGTTTTGTGTAATTTATATTAAAGTTTAGTATTAAAATTTCATATATTTTATAAGTACTTATATATTTTATAAGTATATATGTTCGAACAAAATGAAATATAACAAGACGCGGGAGCGCATCGGTGGCGACTGCGCATAGTTGCTTTGGACGCGGAGCCGCGTCGCTGGCACTGAACGAGTTAAAGGATACTATATTATCCCGTTCTTATAAAGTTCGTGACTTAACAGTACTATTAAACTCTGTTTTTACTATTAATGACCACATTGACTCAATAATAATAAAAGCCAACTTTCCACTTAACAAGAAGATCTAAAGAATTCAATTACATTCGTATGACAAAAATCCTGTTCTGCTTTCTGGTTCGCCCTATCCTGGACTATGGGCGCTTGATGTGATCTACATATTATAAAAAGTACGTACACTCAGAAAAATTTCACCACTTAACACTTTTTTTTGAATCACTTTAAATCAAAAGTTGAAATCACTTTGAAATAAAACGCGAATCTTATTCGAATTCCACTTTTTTATAAAAATTTTATTTTCAAATCAAAATTTTTCATCATTGAATTAAAAAGAAACGTATATGGCGCCAAATCATATTTGAACATTTTTGATTCAAAAATTTTCAAATATGATTTGGCTCCATATACGTTTCTTTTTAATTCAATGATAAAAAATTTTGATTTGAAAATAAAATTTTTATAATAAAGTGGAATTCAAATAAATTCGCTTTTTATTTCAAAGTGATTGCAACTTTTGATTTAAATTTGATTCTATTAAATGACATTTTTCTGAGTGAGATCGCAATGAGTCTCACCAAAAGAGATTTTTAATTTTTGTTCTCAGTTCATTTCGCTGGTCTGTTCTTTTTCGGTTACCTTCTTATGAAAACTGCTCGGAATTATTAACCGTGGACACTCCTGAAGCTCCACGTTAAAACTTCAAAGCTCTATTCGCTGCGGAGTTACTCAAAAGAAACGTGAACTCGGAGTTTTTGTTATCAAAATTGAACTTTCGTGTTTCCTATGGTGAGCCTGCAGAATATAGCACCTTATCCATCCCGTTTCATAAGACAAATTATTGACTAAATGAATGAACCTGTGCAATAAGCCAAAGCTTTAACTCAACGTATCAAATGATCGACTTTAATCATACTGCTAAAATGTTATGTGGCCGAATAATTTCTTTTAGTAATTTCATATATGTATTTTCTGTAGAAATCATTTCACTGGCGAAACTGTTAATGATGTTAGTGAATAAATAAAAATAATAAAAATCTGAGACGGACATTCGTCATGGAAATTGCTCCGCAAGAGGGTGCTTCGTAGAGTTAGCTTCTTCTAAACAAGATGTACAAAAGTCATCGTGTGCAACACCTATTCGGTGCAGATGTCCTCTGAGACGGTTGTGTCGAGTCAATATACCTCTCATGGCTGTATAATCTTTTCTCCTCTTGTTGAGCTGGTTGAGCACCATGGCTGGCCTTTGAAAGGATGGCTTTTGTGCACCTAGCCACATCAAGACACAGCCATCTCGCTTTGTGCAACTCAACTGTTGCTGAAAATATACGTTTTCCCCTTTATTTTTTTCTGACACATTTATGCCTGAAAAACAGATACATGCTCTCGTTAAAAGAAAGAATAAAAAATCCCACCTATCCTGAATGCAGAAGGGCACCAGTTCCAGATATAACATGTGCCTTCGAGCCAACCGTGAAGAACATAACAGAGTATTCTACCGTACGTACATTTGGGTGCTCATAGATACTTCTACTCAAAATTATTTCATATCTTCTCCTAAAGTCAAGTACATTAACTAACAAATGCCAGTTTACAGGTTTTTCCTTATCAAGTTAGATGTTCACCGTTTCTTTGTTAGACTGAGAAGCGAGTGAAGCACAATTGCTCAGTTAATTGAATACCACAAATATGAAAAACAAACTGAATGTAAACAAGGACAAAACATGTCGTCATTCCAAGTAAATAGAATTGATATTTTAAAGTAGTATTGATACTTTTAAGTGAATTTTTATCAAAAAATGAGAACTCTGGAAACAGAGTATAAAATATCAGATTGCATGACTTTTTAGACGTAACAAATTTGGCGAAAAACTATTGAAATATGAATAAAATAAATATTAGATTTATTTTCATCATCATCGGGGCAACAACTGGGGTCCGGTCAGTCAGCAGTTTTTTTCAATCGAACCCAATGGCGAGCCGATGTCTGCCGTAAAATCTGCCATAAAATCTACTGTAAAATCTGCCGCAAAGGGTTTTCCGAGGTAGGTGTCCTCCCCACAACAGTCTACCGAGCTCTAGGTAGATAGCGTGCAACTCATGGTTGTAGAGTCTCCGGAATCACCTTTCTTGACAAATCGGGCCAACGATTCTCCGCAAGACTTTCCTCTCGAACGCGGCTAAGAGGTCAGAGTGCCTTTTACTGAGCACCCTACTCTCGAATACATACGTGAGTACTGGCAGGACCATGGTCTTGTACAGCAGAAGCTTTGATGTTCGGGTGAGATTTTGGGATTTGAGCAGCGTTGACAGACTGTAGTAGGCTTTATTGGATTTGAGCAGCCGCTCCCGTATTTCTTCCTCCATGTTGTTATTATCTGCTGTAATTGACCCAAGGTAGTTGAATGATGGCGCTACTTCAAATTCATTTTCAACTACCCTGCTTGTTTGACCAACTCTAGGTGTTCTTCCTGCGTATGCTGCCACCATGTACTTATTCTATGCTTAATTTATGTGCATCCCCAGTTTTTGTGCCGCTCGCTCGATTTGGATGAAGAATTTTCGTACAGCTAGTTCCAATCTTCCAACTTTTTTTATTTCATGTGAACAAGCCAGTATCTGGCAGGACTTGATGATGATATACCCTCTCGTAGACGTGCCAGAGTCTTGAATTGCTTTCTCCAAGGCCAGGTTGAAGAGGAGGCAGGCTAGACCCTCCCTTTGTCGGAGTCCATTGAAGATGTTGAACGGTCTGGATAGCAGTCTGGCTATTTTAATTTGGCTTGCTACGTTGGGCATGGTCAATTTACACAATCGTGTCAGCTTATTTGGGATGCTGAATTTCCTTATGGTTTTATACAGTTCTACCCTGGTTATGCTATCATAGACGACCTTAAAGTCTATAAATAGATGGTACAGTGGAATGTTGAATTCCAGACATTATTTCATTGCCTGCCTGCTAGTAAAGATCTGATAAATTGTTGATTTGCCTGAGATGAAGCTATATTGATTTTGTCCGATGATGGCTTTAGCGTATCGGGCTATCCGTTCTTGCCAGATAAAGGAGAGTATCTTATAGGAGGTACTCAACAATTTTATACCCCAATATTAATATACCCCAATAGTAGTTTCTTATGTCTGGGGCATATGATGCCTTTGCGCCAGTCTTCTGGCATCTCTTCACGCTCTCATACGTGCAATATAATGTCATGAATTGCTTGGTGTAATGTTAGCTCTCCGTATTTCCTCCATCGGCTCCAGCCAACTAATGGCTCTTTGCACCTCCTCTATGCCTGGTGACGGCGGCATAAGGTTGTCTTTTTGCATTGGTGGAGCCTCCAGCTCTTCGTTGAGCTGCCGGTTTAGCAATTCACTAAAGTGTACTTCCCATCGCTCCAGAATTCCCTCAGGATTGGTGATTAGATTACCCTCTTTGTCCTTACAGTAAGGGCAGCGTGGTGTGTACTGCGTTATGTTTCGGACTATTTGGTAGAACTTCCGCACCTAGTGCGGACCTCACTTTCTAGTTTTTTTCTATTTCATAGATCAGGTATTTTTCCCAGGTTGCTTTCTTCTGGCTGTAAACTCTCTTTTCTGTTCTTCTGAGCTCTTTATATTCCTCCTCACGTGCAGGGTTGTATGAGATTTCTGCATTGCCCGGTTTTCAGCATTCTTACGTCCAGTCGCTAATTTGCATTCATCATCAAACCAGTCGCTCCGATCTTTGTGACTTCTGCCCACGAAGCCGTCAGTAGTACTAATGAAAGTATTTTGAAGGCGTGTTCACCTCTTATCTACGCATCTTGGCCCCAGGACTTACTCTCCCTCCACCGAGCTCTTCGAGGGCTTGTCCTAACGCAAAATCAAAGGTGTTTCTGGTTTTTTCATTGCGTAAGGCAGCCGTGTTGATTCGAGTCTGGTTCATGGATGTAATGCTTCTATGCAAAGCAATTTGCGCTCGGAGAACCATACCAACAAGGTAGTGGTTCGAGTCTAAGTTGGCATCACTATACGTTCGTTTCGTTATCAAGCTCGAGTAGGGGTGGTGATCTATCAGCAGGCGGTCTATCTGGTTACGAGTGGCTTCATCAGGAGATATCCAAGTGGTCTTATGGATATCTTTACGCGGGAACTGGTACAAGTTCTTGAATGCTGCTAGTTCTATGACTTGAAGCCCGTTGTCATTAGTGTTCTCATGTAGACTTTGGGTGATTGCGTAGTGCGTGAATACTGGCTTCCGATCCAATTTGGCATTAATATCCCCAAGGATAATTTTTACATTACAATTGAGGATCTGCTCGACCTGTTCATAATATGATTCTTTTTTGTCGTCAGCAGTTTTCTCTGTAGGTCCGTGAGCGTTTATGAGGCTGATGTTTGCAAATTTGCCTTGCACGGGAAGAGTGCATACCCTTTCATCGATAGCGGTAAAGCCGATGATGGCAGACTTCATTTTTTGGCGGACGAGGAAGCCTCCCCGAGTACATGGTATTTTGGATGATAGCTGTTGTATAAGTCATATTATTTCTTTTACAAAACATCATTCCCTGTCCATCTGATCTCTTGGATTGCTGTTATGTCAGCCCTATATTGAGACAGTGCATCGGCTAGCTGCAGAGCAGCTCGAGCTTCGTAGAGCTATTTAACGTTCAATCGTTTGGCCGTTTTCGTCCGCGTGTTCATCATTGTGATATCAATCCGGTTCCGAGCCTTGTTGATGGTTTCGGGATAACCGCTTCAAAAAGCATTTTACGGGAGACGTAATCGGCCTATCGCTAACCTTACTTAGTAGGGACTATCCAGAAAATATTCAACAGCCTTTTCTGAGAAAAAAGGCGGCAAAAATCTCAGGGACGTACTTTTCTGAATCGATTTTCTACTAGAAAGTCAATATCGAAAATTGTACTGCCTTCCCAATGACACAATCTTAAAGCAAAAAAATTGCTTAAGATGATACCAAATTTCTAATACCTTAGGCAAAACTGAAATCAAATTATCTATAATCTCAATTATGTGCTTTTTGTAATATTCTGGGTACTTCCCAACCGATATAATTTGCTCACCTCTATTCTTTTGAGCTGACTTTGATTTTGACAATCCGATTGCTGAAATTCACCTTGAAACTATTTTCCGAAAACCTCTAGGTTCACTTCTCCCATCCCGGAACTTTTTCAAAGTTCAACCAACTGACGAGACTATTCAGTTCCTTTTATTATTATTATTTAAACATTACACATAATCATATTCACCCACCAGCCACGAATACAAACATATATCCCGTTTCAAGGTGAATTCATAATCTACTTGTAATTATCCATTTCCATTCATTCCTTTAATCGATTCTAGATCATTGGTTAAATTAAAATGTCTAACCGTCATCTGAGCTCGAATCGGACTTGAAATTTTGAGTCACCCACAGACATGAGACGCCACAACACAACAAAAACGATACATACATAAAAAAGATGTAAGCGCCAAATCGAGATATAATTAAGTTTGGCAATAAAACCATTAAATTGGTGCCTAAAAAGATTTATCTTGATCGTGGGACCGAAAAACTATTGAAAAAAACAATAAAAGCAAACGTGCATACTAGTAGCGCAAGCCTAGAAAGATATAAGATACACTTGACTAAACTCTGAACATTTAGGTTTTCATAGAAATCTTTTCCGAAACGAATCAGAAGAAGCGAGGCAAAAAAACAGTTCAACATCCACCTGAGGCGATTACGATTAAACAAGCACTTTTGTCAGATTACCTAACGGCTCCCGACTGAATTGTGCATGCATACGTATTGTATCCATAAGCTTGCCTATATAGATGAAATGTCGGTATGTAATCTCAGGCTGTACAAAATGTATTTATCACTCGATACCAACTATCGTAAAGTATCTTGATCATGTGAATGCCGTAAGGCATTAACCTTTTATCGTCAAATATATAATTTTTCCCGATAATTTTCGTGTATCTAATAGCTCACACAGGTTAAAATATAATTGAATGAATGAGTGATAACCGTTTAGATTGGCTAGCGTTTTTTTTTGGATTTCGCGTATAAATACTATAACATTTGAAAAGTTTGATCATTGCTTTATGATAAAAGCTACAGTTCCAATGCAAGAAAAAAAAACAGGAAATCAAATACCTAGATTCAGCGAAAATAACGATTTTTTTTTCTGCTAAAATGAGATATATCTCTATTTTACGGGTATAATTTGACGAGTTCCAAAAATATTAATGATGCAAAATATCTGATTTATAATATATCGAGAAAATCGTCATAGTCGAAGGTTGCTGCCATTAATCATTTGTTTTCATTTGGAGAAGAAAGATGCATAAATCTGTGTAACAGTTTGAATGAAGATTTATCTAATTTCATTTTGAATTCAAAAAAATCATGTAAGTGGTTAAAATAAGTAGTTTTATACATATTTGAAGCTCATTGGTTTGATGATATTTTGAAATGAATCAGAAACAAAATGAATTGCTTTAGTGTGGTTTGATGGAAAAAACAGACATTGTTCCTTTCGGATGACTTCCTCAATTGTCACATTTTTATTCGCATAGCCTCGGAGCAATAATTAAAGTTTGTACCTGCAAAATAGTTGTAAGCTTGAAATTGTTAAAAAATGTGACGATGAATTTAATTTACCGTACGCAGTAGGCTATTTTCAAGGTTCCAAATGCGCCATTTGCTGCAAACTTTGCTTGATGTAGTCTGAGGTTGCTGCAAAGTATCCACTAAAAACATTAGCAGAAATTATGTTTGTCATGTCAAGCAGTCGAGGGTAATGGTTTATCCATGCATGTATCACAAACCGGGCAGAGATTGGTTAAAGAAAAACTAGTGTTTAGCTCTTATATTTCTGGTATTAAAATGGCTTAAAAATATTGGTCGAATCAAGTCGGGAAAATATCTAGTCACGGCTTTTTCTAGGAGTTACAAACCATTTTCTAGACACCAGACGAAAATCTATATCAAGCAGGATAATAACCGTCTCGAGCAAAATGCCAAGCTCTGTGAATTATGTATCTTACATCTCAATACATTCACAATCTCTTTGTATACAAAAATTACTAATTTACTCGTGTTTATTATTGTATCTACTTGTAGTTTTTATATTTCCGGTTTAATCAATTCGAGGTCAAAAGTCAATACAATTTTTTGGCATTATGCCTCGCCGGGATAATCAGATTCAAAGATGCAGTTATCATTAAACACTTGACTGAATGTATGGTATGCATCGTAAACACCTCGTGCGAAGCTCAATCGATAATAAAAAGCTGAATCAGATAAATTGTGTTCCTTTTGAATTTCTCACCTTCTTTTGTGCCTATAGGAAGCTAATAACTGTCTGTTGATTGTTTTGTTATGATTATCGGCCTTTTTTGTTCGTTCCAGTTACAGGTTCCGTCTTTTAACGATGCGAGATGAGAGGAGACATTTCATGATTGCAGTGCACGAACTATGAAAAAGACAATAACCTAAAGCTCTTAGACCCAACTTGAATCACATCAACACAAAAAAAACCACAACACTCGAAATAAAATCGAGTCTTTATGATTGTGTTACTTCGCTTTTTTAGACATACGTCTTGTGTCGATTTTTTCTGAAATAATGATAGACGATGAAAAAGCTGAAGTCTGAGAGAGACGAAGAAAAAAACAAAACAATTTCAATTTCGTGCTTTCTGACGAGAAACAAGTCTCAAGGTGACTGATTTTTGTTAGACAAGATGGTCTGTGTAGTGTGACAATAATATTTACTGGATCATTGTTGGGATATGGTTGAATGTTTCGTAAGGTGCGCCATATGCTTGAGGTTTGTATGAAAATGGATTTTTTTTATCATCCAGTTTACTCTAGAATTAAAACTCTTATTAAGAGACTTATGTCATGTGGATGGTTTTTCCAATAGCGTTATATTTTTTTATTTTAATTTTCGATAAAATTTTATAGTTAATATCCGCTAGAACATTTTTTTTTGTGAGATGTATTTTGATGAACATGTGCTATGAGGGCAAATATTTTTTGGGAAGTGATTGCTTTGAAGTATAGCGAGAAGAGCTCTAGATAATTACGTAGGTACTCATAGTTCAAATCTGGGGGTGGGCGTAGCTTCGCTGTTACTTCACCACAAGATAGTGCGATCGAGTCTGAAAGTGAAGCAAATCTTTACCTTTTTTACTTTTTAGATAATCATGTCACTTTTGGATAAGTTATACTTATAATCAAGTGCATATCAGCCTATAGGAGCTATCTACTGTCCTACGAGACCGGACAGCCGCGTTCAGTTGAAAAGTAATCAGCTCATAGCTTCAGGTTTCACTATCGATTATCAAATAATTTTTTTTTTTTTTTTTTGCTTTTCAAATGGACCTGTAAGTTAATTTTTTCTGTGCCACCAAAATTAGCCCCAGTTTTTGTACTTTTTAATTCCCGTGTCTTGATATTTTACACATTCTAGATTATTATCTAATTACTTTAATTGTATTTTTAGTATGATATCTTATATTATTTTCTATGTAGCTTACACAAATTGAGATATTGAACTATTGAACTATTTATTCTTGCACCGTTTTGTTCTTAATTTTGTAGGATTATTTAATTGAAATATATTTTAAATGCCAGAATCGACACAACTGTGCGATAATTTTTGGTAAATGATTTCACAACTCACAGTATTGTGAATTTGTGAATTATTATCACTGATTGTATTATGAATTATTATCACTTATTCAAATACCAAATTCCTAGCCATTTGATTTTGACATATCACAATTTTCGGCACAAGTTTAACTTAAGCTCGACAATGGTTTTTCTAGCTAACAATCTTATCGACAACCAACCAACGTATAAATTGTGTTATTTTGGGCTAATAAATAATTATTAATGCTTCTGATTAAGTAATACGTCAGGGAATTGCATTTCATTAACGTATTTTATATATTTCATTGCTATCATCCCACTTACTATAAACAAGATGATTGTTATTGCCTTTGTAAAGATGAGTTTGAAATGATTTTACCTATTAAACTTCCAAGCGCAGGAAAGTTTTATTACCAATTTTGCATCAAAATCTAATTTATATTTTCACACAACGTACCATTCATGTAGGATAAAATCAAATGATTAAATCAAATCTACATATTCGAACTTCCTGGCGTACATATGCTAAGCTATTTATCGTTTATCTTTCCGCCTACCGTAAAATTAGATATTCTCTCTCAAGGAGACATGAAAATATGTTCATAGCAATCTACGCGCAGTCATATCTTTCCTTGGTCCAAGTTGAGCATCTAGATATTTTGCAGCGCCGAACGTTTTCCAACTTTTTATCCATCTTAATTTATTTGTACCAGTAAGTTTGCTAGTACTTTTTTATCGTATTTTGTTTGCGTACTATTTGGTTGAGCTTACTTTCGCTAAAGATTAATGAAATTCGTATTGACTTTGATCGATATATAGTTACTTGATTGGTGTGAGCTTGTTCTTGATATTTTACAATTTACAATAGTAGTTGGAAAAACAATAGCTGTTTGGTTGAACCTGGTTTAGGAGAAAAGATTTCCACGCAAAAAACAATATCTTAATTCAACTACCAGATGTTTTTGAGATGATAAAGTATAGTGGGTGATTTAAATGAATTGGAGTTTAAATGTTGATTGATGTGCTAATGTTGTGGCTGAAAACTTTAAATATTTTTATTTAAAGGCTATGTAAGTCAAAATGATTTTAAGCCATTTTGACACTGAAGATTTCTAAGTAAGAATAATAACAAAATGCAAAATTATCATAAAATACTAAGAAAAATTTCACAGCAAATGGAATAATATTTGATAAAAATTCTAACAAGACACCATCATTATTCTTCCCTTTATTGTGAAGTTTATATTAGGACTGTTTTTAAATATCATTCCACACAATCTTTAAACTTTTGAAACGAGTAATCCTCGTCCTGTTTACAAGGATTTCAATGTGACCGAATATGTTTCTTGCATTATAAATTGAACTACGTTTCGATTTCATTGTCTTCCAAATTTTTAAGCAAAATTCAAATTGAATAAATTCAAAAACTAGATTTTGCTTTTGAATTTTTTTTCATGCAAGAGAACGGATTAAGATGGTACGACCAAAACAATTTTTTCTATTTAAATATCCTTTATTTGTTGGGAAAACAGATATCGTTAATTTTGGAGTTAGTTTTAATGTGCATTGAAAAAAATTGATATATTTTTGTTTCGCTAATCATCTGTGGAGTGAAATCATTAGAAAATTTCATCGATGTAATTGTATTACATTAAGTTCTTGAAGTGGGAAATTTTTTTTGTAACACAACTTAACTTATAAATTTCAACCTAATTGACTAGCACAAACATGAAAAATAATAATCTAATCAAGAAAAAATATATTCACAGATGCATCCATACTAAAATCAAATAAATTAGCTATTGATTAGCATATCAAATAGTTTCCACTAATATACATATGTCAGATATTTCCTACAATAAAACATAAAAAACTAAATCAATCAAACGAATTTAACATATTTTTCGACAGCCATTTGAAGAAAATAAGACAAATGCAAAATATTTGTCTTTCACCATTATATCTGTGATATCTTATGCACTAATTTTTCCCCCAAAATATATGGCTGTTGATCGAATTAAATACAAAAAATATGTTGTTGACACACTTCATTTCATATTCAGAACATCAATATAAAAAAAATCTTTTGAAAGTTTATGATAATTTTTAGCATGAAAATATCCATTGACGAATAGTTACATTGAAATTAGTAATCAAATAGATTTTCTTTAAACGTTTCGGTAGAAAATGGTTGAATTTATTATAAACGAGACGATTTTGAAGGAAAATGTTGAAAAATATATAATAAAACTGAATATTTAAATTACATATTGAAATCATTTTCATTTGATTGAATGTGATATGATGCAAAGATACAGGTACGGTTGAAAAGATTTTCTATTGTATTTTTGAAATAAAAATGATTTATTTAATCGGTTTGAACCTGTTTTTCGTGTTATGTGTCACATAGAAAACACATTTTGTAGACTAAGTGGATGTCTATAGTATTCATAAGATGTCGATGAAGACCCGGTATTTTACAAAAAAATTTAGATTAATGACTGTATTTTGTAGTCTAAGAAGTAAAATAATGGCGTGGTATTGATTATTGGGTTGCATTTTATGCTTCGTTAAGTGAAGTATTCGAGCAGATAATTCTCGGTTTAAAATTAAAAGTCGCTTTAATACGCTGAATTTTCGAGATTTTCGAAAAATAGTGGTAATTAATAAAATAATGGTAGAAATAGGAAAAATGCTCCGAAAATGCTGCAGTAATGGACAAATACAGCAGAATGTCGTCAAACGCCTTGAAAATTCGTAATTGCATAATATTTGAGAAGAATTGTTGAAATTTCAACTTTATAGTAACAATCTACAATTTTTTTTACAAGGAAAAATGACTTTATTCTATGAGACTCTTAAGTGCCGTTCACACGATGACAGAAATCATGACATGATTTTTATCACCGTGTGAACTAAGATACTATCATGACAGTAAAGTCGAACTGTCCTGTCGCACTATCAAGTTTTGCTTGATATTGCAACAATGGTGGCGCGACAGTGACACAGTCGCATAGTATCTCATATCTGTTATCAGCGGCTATTATTTTTAAATGTATCTGATTATATATACCAGGTAGGTATAGAATTCTATAGACATGTATTTTCCAAAAGGATATCGATCATTTTCGTTCCCATTCGTAAGAAGTTTAAAAAAACTTTTTGGGTTTTCATCCTGAAGCTCCCTTGGCAGAGTGTTCGAGGCTTCGAGACGGTTTCTTCTGCGAACCCATTCACCAGTCCACTTTTTCTTAAGACTTTTATTATTTATAGATGTACTAATTTTCTTCAAAATTTCACCTACTGCGATAAGGGTTGCAGCTTCTTCCATGACTTAGTTTATGCGAGATACCAATTTAATCCCGATTTGGGATTTGGATTGGGTCATAACGTCGTATAAACGGTCGAATTTCAGCTTAACCCCAATTGGGCTCACGTCCGATGACTATGTGTTTGTGCATATGAAATATGTACATATATGAAAGTGAGTTCTCAACATGGGGACTTTTAGTAAACGCTCTGCACTTGGTCTGTTATCAATTATGCTTTTTATGAAATTCTTTCTTGATTTGGAACGAATCCTCAGAAAAAACAAAAACGGGTTAATAAAATGTTGTATATAATGTTGTGTATAAAATGTTGTTTTTTGTCTCTTCCTATCTTCCTATCTTGCACCATTTATACAGTACAGTTTCTATGTGCGTGTAAACTATTCCGCAAAAAAAAATTTCAAATCCAAATTTCGGAAAATCCAAATTCCAATTATGCCCGTTTATACGACACGATATTTAGGATAATCCCGAATCGGGACTCAATTGGGATCTCGCATAAACTAAATCCATGGCACAGCTGTCACTGTCGAGAGACCTGTGTGAACGGTTGACTGACATTTATTGTCACAATATAATGGCAGTCAGCTGCCATGGCAATGCTATCTTGACAGTTACTGCCATGGTGTGAACGGGGCAATCGGACGTCAAAATCGAATAATTTAAAAAAATAAGCGTAAAGATTAAAAAACAGTATTTCGACTCCGCAACATATTGTTTAAAGACAGTGAAGTGAAAATAAAGTTGAAAGTAAGCCAAGAAATGTTTACCGAAAACTGTTAAATCAAGTGGACGAAAAAATGATTTTTAGAGAAGGTAAAGAAAAATCCAAAAAATTAAAGTACACTAGAATTAATAGTTTAATACTAGAACAATACTGTCAGTACTGAAGCAGTTAAAAAAAATAAGAGGAAAAGATTCAACGGAAGACTAGCCAGGAAAAGCCATTCATCTGTAAAATGAGTAAGAAACAGCACCTAGAATTCGTAAATACTCATAATGATTGTGAATTTGAGTTGCGGAAGCGAATAATTTTTACTGATTAAAGTAACTTTACTATATTACAGTCAGACGGAAAACATTGAGTGTGGAGAACAGTATATACTTCGGCAAAAAAAAACAAAATCTTCAACCTACATGTAAACACGGTGGAAAATCTCTTATAGTATAGGGGTCCTTCTTTGCTGCTGACACCGGGGAACAACATTTTATAGACCTAACTTTAGGCAATATAAATATGTAAATCCTCTAAATTCGCCTTCCAAGTGAGCTTGCTGCCCAGAATAAGGCCCAAGTACTTAATTTGTGACTTGAGACTTAATCACTTAGTCACTTAATTTGTGACCTGGCGCCGCTCAACCTGATTGGGGCTAATTCAGGGATTTTGTACTTCCTAGTGAAAAGCAAGAGATCAGCTTTATTGGAGTTGATGCCGAGGCCCACGGTGTCTAACCATTCCTCAACCAGCTCCAGAGCATACTTGATGAGCTGACCGAGGGAGTGCGGTAACCTGCCCGAGACTAATATAGCAATGTCATCGGCATAGGCCACAGCCGTTAGTCATTTGCGTTCCAACTTATCCGAAATTGTATTAATAACCAGGTTCCACAAGAGAGGAGATAGAACTCCTCCTTGCGGTGTGCTTTTATGGATCTTCGTAGTGATTTGAAATCCAATTGAAAACATATGGGGCATGCTCAGGCAAAAACTGCTGTACAACAATATTCTTAGCATTCGGGAGCTAATGCAAATAGACAAAAATTGGGGTGGATGTGACAAAAACATTCATCAGATCTGTACAAAACAGATTAGCTCAGGTAATAAAGAGAGAACGTTAACCGACACAATGTTAGTCGTGGCTTAAAAACTAACTTTAAAAATAGCACCTTTGATGAAAATTAATTAAACATTAATGTTTAGAGCTTAGTGAAGATAAAAATGCGAAAAAGTAAAGTAAAGCTACCATACTTTGGCGTATTTTCTTTAGATTTTATTTTTGCGAATACGAAGTGTGATCAGTTGTAAATTTTCTCCACAAAACAGCAAAAAAAAAACCTTTGCGATAACTCTGGAATAAACCATCAATTAGTAGTTTAGATGAACGTTTGAAGAGCCGTAATAGTCAATTTTTAAATATCTAAATTGTAAGACTTTGTTTTTTTAAATCAACAAAACTTCAGACGTCATTTCACAAGGGGGTCATAAAAAAGATTAAATGAAGATGAAAATAAAATCAACACTAAAATATCCTGTGAAATTTACTGCTCTCCTGAGCAAACATTATGGCAAAAGGCCCAAACCAATCGAAAGTTTCTTTTCATTAAACCAAGAATACATTTTAAAAAACTCTAGCGCACCTGAACCGCTAGAAACACTAATGTTCGAAGGTTTTGTTACAGGTTTTGAGTGCATATTCCACCACATGTGCTGCTTATTACGGCCAAACTGTTTCAAATCCACGTTTTACTTTGGTCTCAAGAATGCATTATAACTCATATGGTGAAAGGTTTCAGATATTACCACTGGCATGAATTTCAACGTTTATGAGAGTAAAACACGGGTTAATTATATTCGTTAACAGTTGCTTATTTCACAAAATTTTGAAAGCAGCATCTCATACAACATCAATGAAGAAAATGCTCAGTTCCTGCAACACTGTAACTGAATTTGGTGTTTGGGGCTGCGATCCGAAAAATTTGCAGAACTTTGGGAATTGAAACATCGGTTATTTATTTTCATTGCAAATGTTTCCGGTAAGAATACTAACGGTAAGCATTTATTGATACAAAAGTAGCACAACCGACTCGTGCTGGCAACCTTCTGCCAGTATCAAAGCCAAGAATATATCACATCTGCTTCACGTTGTTATATTACATTCGAAGTTATAGGAGAATAAAGAAATGTAGGGTTACCTGTAGCGAGTTTTTTCAAATAATCGAAAACTTAATATTTCCTGTTTATTTTCACTATAATATAATTACCATTTGAAAATTCTACAATAAAACCGCTTAAGATATTGCAATTAAACACAAAACCAACAATAGCTGGCAACCCTATCATGGCTTTTCAACCAAATTTGGCCTGAATAATGCTTATGATAGGTTTCATTAATTGCATGAAATTCGTATTGATTTCATGACTGCACTGGAAGTTATAGGGAAAAAAGTTTAATTTTCCTGAGCGAATTTTCAAAACCAAAGACACGAAAATTACCATAGCTGGCAGCATCAATAAAATTTTTCAACCAAATTTCCATTAAACAGAGATTAAAGTAAGGCTCAGCCACTGTATCAATTTCATGAAAATCTGGTAACTTATTCACATTTCATAGGGCAAAAAGCAGTTTTTTTTCTTGGTAATTTTTCAAGATGGCACCACTGGCACAGAGTTGCCCACAATTCAAAATCGCTTCTACCAGATCTGGTTCTACTTAATTCCAATGCATTCTGTAAATTTCAGCTGTATGTGATTATTGGTTCGTGAGTTCCCGTGAACAGAAGTTTTTGATGCTAAAAATATAGGTTAACTGGGAGAGGGTTACCGTTCTTGTCTGACATTACATTTTCAAAGTTTTACTTTGAACGTGTAGATTAAGCATAAGATTTGTATACAGATTGGTTTTATTGTAAGAAACGGACATTTTTTTATGAGTGGGTTATTTTTGAAGATGCGGCATTTTTTCAAGAGAGACGATGATTTGGAGGTTTTCACTTTCAGTGCCTGCCCTAGCTACAGGGTTGCTAGCATGCTCATTAAAAGCTACACAAATCTACAACTAAATAATGCAAATATGTCCTGAAAATTTCGTGATGATTGAATAGCTCTGTCAAAAGTTATCGCAAGTTAAAAATTTTCAAATTTTCCCGTTCTCTTTTAAGGCACCCAGCGCACACATGGGGTTAAAAAATTCCAAAACATTATCTGATTCACATGTAAAACACGTTGGAAATTTATTTCGTCAACTTTATTTTTGCGAAAATCATTTGTGTACGAAATAATAGG
This sequence comes from Nemotelus nigrinus, assembly GCA_947369275.1. Classification (NCBI taxonomy): domain Eukaryota; kingdom Metazoa; phylum Arthropoda; class Insecta; order Diptera; family Stratiomyidae; genus Nemotelus; species Nemotelus nigrinus. The sequence continues at coordinate 104,139,331 of OX376373.1, read as the reverse complement.
TATATTAAAAATATCACTTAAATGGCCGCCGGCGCCAAAAGGTTAACAATAACTGACATTTAGTGAGACCTGGGCCTATTCTGCATAAACACCAATGTATCCTGAAAGTTTCAGCTCAATCGGATGGCGCGTTCCCGAGATTATCTCACTGAAATTTTTTGATTATATATATATATATATATATATATATATATATATATATATATATATATACATATATATATATATATATATATATATATATATATATATATATATATATATATATATATATATATATATATATATATATATATATATATATATATATATATATATATATATATGGAAATATGAATTTTTGGCCGAATCCATTTTAATACTAATGTTCTTCGAACATTAGTAAAAAGCTATGGGAAAGTAATCAGGTTAAAGTTTGGAGTGAACTGGCCCATGAAAATGAAAAATTATTTGAACTGACCCATGAAAATGTATTACGAAACGAGATATAATGCCGGGTTTCCACCAAAGAGACAAAACAAGAAACACGGACAAAAAAGGTGTTTTGTTTACTAAAACAGTTTTCAGAGACAAAAATGCTCGCGAAACTGTTCAGTTTTTACAAAACATTCGTGTTTTTGTTCAGAAAAACACGTTTTGTCCGTGTTTTTTGTTTTGTCTCTTTGGTGGAAACCCGGCATAAGGGCTGCATCTCAAGAAAACACAGATTTATTTTAGTCGAATTCAGCTCGATGCTTGAAACATGCCAGACAATACGTACAGAGATTATAAAAATGTTGAAAAAAAATTCTTTGCGTGGTTCCGAGCAAATAAAAATTTTGGGGTCTGACAGCAGGATGAAACATGAATGCAACTCTGAACTAAAAAAAAATGCAGTCCATCGAAGGCTTGAAGGTTTGAAGGCGATGGCAGCTAATGAAATTGAAAATCCAGCCTCTACCAAAAGCGTTGTGGGAAAGACAAATACCTAGAAAAAGTTAATACTAAGTGCTACTTAATTTGGAATGAAATAAATTATAGTTTCATTCAGAGCCAATAGTATAAAATTATGCTTGTTTTGAGGTTTCTAGTTATAGTTATTTGACTCACTAAAAAGTTAGTGACAAATTTACGTATGGGTTAAGAATGTTGCAGCTGTGTCTAAGGCCCCGATTAATTCCAAACAGGGTAATTGACTGGTCGTTCTTTTCTCCAGCTTGTCTCTGTATTTCATCGGAAAAGATCCAAACCGACACAAAAATCACACTGCTGCTGATATCCGTGGATTAGCTAAGTTGTTTTACATAATAAGCTCAAAATAATGATGCAAACAAAGAGGACAACAACTGTCTTGAGTAGCGTGTTTACGGCAATTTGGAACCAAATCCATACAATTTGGACATTTGATTCAGCAAATCAGAGCATTTGAGTTAGATTCTAAATTTACGACAAACTTGGCATTAAGATCTATAGCACAGAGAAGAAAAAAAACAGATTAGTATAATAGTGGGTTTGTTTTTATGCGACAGTTGTAAAAAGTTCTGTGAATTGCTTTATTTTCTTCAAAAAATTGAAAGTTAAATTGTGGCAGGCTGGCTCAATAAATACGAATTTTAAGAACAATTTGAGATCGTCATATAAAACCTATTGATAAAAGAAAGAAACATAGCATTTAAGATGAAAATCATTAGACCAAGCATAGAAGCCTGATGGGTGCGAGTTTTAACCTCGGTCGGAATGCACTCTGGAGTTATATGTACATCAGGCGGGTACAATAACGAGTATTGGACAAATGGCATTCAAGTCACTTCAGAATAGATGCAGTATTTGAAAATAAAAAAAATTGGAGGAAGCATGTGTAAACATTCTTCTGGTGTAAATGTTGGACCACTACGATGACTTTTGAGAAGAAACTGCGAAAATTCAGATTTCATTTCTGAATTGAATTTATTATTTATCTTCAAACACTTTCTACAGAATATTTTTTCTTCAGTTTTGAAAAATCAAGAAATATATTTTAAATCAAGAAATGTTCAGAACCTCCTACCTGAACGACCACCATGAAAGTGTTTACATAAATGCATCACATTAAAAATCACTTAAATTTCAGTCACTTCAGTCTTCAATAAAGTGCTTATTTAAGTACGAATTGAAAGAAATTTTTAATGATTCACCTTCACAGCACTAACATATGCATATGTATTCAATCTTTGGACCATAATTATGTGTTTACATTTGTATGTATATTTCACTCCGAAAATTTTCGCAGTATCGTCTCGAGACTCATTGGTCGTGACCATTAAAGTCAAGTGAGAATCGGGATACCGATCGTGAACGAAAATACTCATTTTCAATAATCTTTTAAATATGCAAAGAAAATCTGATGGTGTTGAATAATTATTTCCAGTCTAACTGAAATTCAAAGCTCGAAAGTTATTTGGCTAAAATCCACCTCCCAGGAACCACATTGGCTCTACAAGTGCTTGCAAATGTATTACAATTTCATTGCACAGCGAATAATCCTAAGAAACGATTTGTGGGTCTATTTGACTTGTTAAGCCATACCTACACACGAAATGTACACGACTAATCGATAGAGTTAAGAGATTACTTGGGCTCCACTTCAAGTTGATCTTAACTTGTACAATCTTCTTCGAGTTGATCCGATTCCCACGGCAATTTGAACTAGACTATATATTGATCGATATGAAGTAGACCAGAGTAGCACAGAGCGGACTAGAGTATTGAGAAATGGAGTCTTGCAGAGGTCGTTTTGAGGTGGGTATGGAGTTTTTTTCGTTATTAGCTTTGTGTTCCTGGAGGAGCCAGAGATGTGATGAAAAAATACGAGTCGAGACTGTGAGTCATGAAAATTGGCTAAGTTGGTCTGATTTCCTTTCGTGGATCTTGAAGTAATGGAGACATGAGTGTAATAAGTGGATGGGTTTAAAGTGGGTATGAATTGGATTGGAAATAGTGATGAAATGGCGAAAGTTTTTCGTGGAAATAGAGATAGTTGTTAATAATATGATTTTTCCAAGAATACTTATATTTTCAAAACTAATTTCAAATTAAATTAAACGGCATGAAAATCTATCTTGATATTTTGCTTTGATCTAAAATGACATATTTACAACGAGAAAACATTTTCAGAGCTAAAAATGGTAGTTGTATCGTTTTTGTTGATTCATTTGGATTTTTCGGAACCGAAAAAATTACGAAATTTGCTAAAAATGTTCAAACTTAACGACAAAATCCAAAAAATCATAGATTATTTAGTTTTAATTTTCACACAATACAATCATTAGCGAAAGTATTTGACGATATCAATTTATTCAGCGTTGTCCTGAGTAATGCACAAATATAAATTGGAATTGTTTTTGCGGGATGATTTAAATTGAAAAATTTTTTATTTACATTGAAAATTTTTGTTTGACAAAGTGGTTTCGAAAGTATGCACTGATTCTCATCAGACACCTGCACACAGTGCTTTTAACCTTTCTTCCAAATCTTTTAACCTTATATCACACTTTTTATAGTACTTGAGCCAGGGGCGGATTTGCCACTAGGCCCGGTAGGCCCGGGCGGGGGCGGCAAAAATTCGATTTTTTTGGGGCGGCCACTTTTCGATTTTTTTCTGGGCGCCAGTTTTTTTTCTGTCGTATATGTACATATATCTGAGTTGAATGAGCCTAACACGTCAAGCCAATCGAATTCTCTAAAATATCAATGCACGCAAAAATTCACCTCTAATGATTTTTTTCGGACATTAAAAAGTTTGACTTATAATAAATATCGAAATGCGATCACGGTAAAGGTCCAAAGAAACTCAAAAATACCTAAAAAGTACCTAGAAAGTATCTGAAAATACCTAAAAAGAGCCTAAAAGGACCTAAAAAGATCCTAAAAAGAACCCAAATAATACCTTTTCAATTTAGGAAAAGCTTATAGGTCCAGCTAGTGATGAGTCTGCGTCCGTACGCGCGCATAAACGCCGAGGCAAACCACGCAAAGCATATGTTGCACCCAAACATAACTTTCCGAACAGCCAGAAAAGTGGCATGCTCATTAAGCAACCTTTTGCACAATTTTTGCTATGAGCTGTCCGTACGTAAAGTGGTGATGAGATACGACTTGAAATACGTTCGCTTATGCGCTGTATGGGCACTTATGTTCCCTCCCGAGCATTGATTTTTCAGAAAAATTTTTTTGTTATTATGGTACAGGGTATATCAACTACATGTGAATCTCCTTATTTTTGACGTGTTTTTTTAAATTTTACTTCATTACTGAAATTGAAATCTAACAAAAAAATTCTATAAAATGAAATCTAGATCATTATAGGTCAAAATATTTTGGGTTCATTCTTAACTAATCACCTATCGAACATTAATTTACAGTAGTTTGAACGGAATATTAAACTTACTTATAAAAATATGAGCGAAGACGTTGGAATTATATGCGATGTACTTTTAGGTTCTTTACCATGTATGCAAGTAAAGTTTATAAATTTCCACTACCAGGTGCCTTTTAAGTTGTGCATTTCAATAATTATTTGTGTGGCAAAGGCGCAATAATAGAGAATTTTTACGAACGAACCGGTGCCGGTTTTGCTCTGATATTCCTTTTTTGTGAGCTCGGGCGTAACGAAAAACAGTGAAGTATTCTAGGAAATCGAAAAAAATCGCGCATTGTTACATATAATATAATTCACTAAAAGGGCGGCAAATATTTCTGAGGCCTAGAGTGGCGAAATGGTCAAATCCGCCCCTGACTTGAGCTCTCATAGGCTTTAATTCTTATTAAAACGTTCTTATTAAGTGTTGAGTATAAGCACACTAATAAAAAAGCACGGATGTAAAAAGAACGTACGTAAATTCTCTAATGAGATAAAAATTCTACAATTCTGACAAACGAACACTTCTACTCTCATAAAAAACGCATATGCCTCAAATGTGCAAGATATAAGTCCAACGTTCTGACAACGAGAGTTTTTACCCACTTATAGTAAGAGTTTCAAAAACTAAACTCTCCGAAGTAGAACTCGTTTCTCATAAAAAGAATGAATGTATGAAACGTACAAGTTATAAGCGCTGCAGCCTGAAAAGATATGTATACTAACAAGAACACTTTTTTCATTGCGACCATATTTTTTTAACACATATGAAAGCCACAATCTTTGGTTATATAGTAGAAACATTCAATTTCACCAAATCGATGAGCAAACTAAGTAAAATAAAGTATTTTTCCAGATAATACGTAATTTTGTGTTAGTTTGGAGTATATTTATCTGCGAAAAACTAAAGTTTTACTTTTTAATTAAAAACTGTTTTTAAGCAATTTTTTTGAATGTTGGTCGATTTTGAAACGGTTCTGTTATTTCGAAGTATAACACCTGCTTTCATCGGTATAATTTCGCTCCCATAAAGTTTTGCATTATTAATGTTCGCCTGAATATACCATATAACATATTTGATTTACGAGTACATATTTTTAGAAAACTTCGACATAGAAATTGTCTCTATGAATCTTCATTGACTCTCATTAAATAACTTTTACTCTTCGAAAATTGAGTATCTGCACTGCGTGCACAGATGAAAAGAAAATGGATACGAAATGGCTACCGTGTACCCATACGTGAGTTAGCCTTTTTTAATACACGCACAACATTGCTCTCTCGCAAAAATTCTGCTCCACGCACGCCTTTCTACCGTACTCAGAACCGAAAAGCCCTAATGCTATCTCTTCTTTACGAAAAATGTGAGGAATATCAGATCGGGGTAAAAACATGGAACGGGCAACACGAAAAGAAAAACAAAAGCTCATGAGAAATTATCTTTTTTGCTGTGAGGTGGCTTTGGTTTTTTCAAGGTTATATTGAATGTTTTGGTAGTTAGAAAATTAGAAAAAGCCCTCATAATCTGTAGAAAGTTAAAAGAGGTAATTTTCTGTTAGTTTTTTTTGGTTGTTTATACTAGTTATTTTCTCCGTTTATTTTCAGCTGTTATGTGCAACCACACCAAATACAGCAACCTATGTCAGTCTTAGTGAATGCACTGCTGTTTTGTAGTAGATTGTTTTTTTTTTGCGGCATAGTTATATTCTCTTCTGTATCGGAGTAAATTAAAACACACCTATTATTTGTCTCTTCCAAGCGATTCTTGTACGGAGAGTGCAATTTTTATAAAAAGTTTTCATCTTACAATAAACCCAAACAAAAATACTTTTAGGCACTTATAAGAATTGTAAAAGTTACACAATAAGAGATTGGTATCATTATAGGAATTAAAACATTTTTATAAGACTTGAATAGCTCTCATCACATGCATATATAAAAGAAAATGGATACAAAATGGATACCCGTGCACCCATAGGTGAGTTAGCGTTTATTTATTTACGAGAAACGTTTTGATGCGTAGTCCAGAGTACGAATGCTAGCGTCGCATGTGAAAAGTAAAGCCAATTTCCACGCGGTGAACAAAGTCTTGTGTAATGCATGTAAATATTACGTTAATTACGTTATCTAGTATGTATATGCATATAAACATTACAGCAGTTTGATTATTCCATTTGTAACCAAATTTTTATGTGATTGCTCACATCACAAGTACATATCTGAGATCAATAATCGCATAAGCGAGTTTAAGCATTGGGAGATGATTAATTTGTGATAGAAATGCTCTTGCATTAAGCATTCATGTACATGCACATAATGAAAGCAAGGTGCAGGAAGTTCATACAATTGTTCAATGTTTTCTCATGCTCCTATGCTCCTTTATTGCCGGTTTGGCTTGTCTTACACATTCGCATCTCATTCTCACACCAATAAGCAGAAAGTCGAAAATTGGATCATTTCTAAGCTGCGATATCTAATCCATTCTCTTTTATATCTGTGGCTCTTATAAATGCGCCGATTAATAGTAGTAGTGCACTCATTACGCTTTAGTAGTACTCTACAAAGCTGAAATTACTAGAATTCTGCTCTCAGGTTTCTTCTCTCTTTTAGTGTCTTATTAGAGAAACATTTTTACTTGGGGAGAGTTCATTTCTGACCGAATTCTTGAGGCGAGCCAAGGTTTTCGGAACTGAATTATGGCATGATGATGAATTGAACCTCCACCCTTTCGTTTTTACTGAGAATATAGCTCGTACTCTTGCTGACTCTTGAATGTACCACCACCATACAGCACTAAAGATCTTTTGCGGATGACCTACTTTCTCATTCTATAATAACCAATTAATAAATGTATGTGCTCGTTTTCTCTCGGTTAAACAATATTTTATAATTTTTTGTACACGTACAGTGAATGATGTTTATTATGAACCTTTCTTCCTTATCTTCCTGGGGAAAGATGTCAAATGAATATAAACGTTTTCGTCCGAGTGGATAGAGAGATGTTTAGAAATGCCATCCGAACAAGTTCCAATACTTGGAAAATATAAACATTGGTCACATTTTTCACTGAATTCCTGCTACCATTCGTCTTATAGTAAGATCCATCTACCATATGAAAATCGTTTTGATTTCACGACCTTACCGAAAATTAAAGAGGAAAAATATTCTGCTCTTCGCAGTAATTTTGAAAATCGTTAGATGTAATAGCTATTCCTCTATCACTTATAATTCGATGTGGGTTGGCAAAGATATCAGTCTGGAGATTCAATTTCTTCAATACTGTATCGGTTGTGTTTTTAACTGGGTAGAGCCATACAAATTTCGTGAATGCATCTACAATGACGAATACACTGAAAAAAATCCACATGGCGCCTAGAGCCATGTAACATAGCGCATTATTTATGGCGCCATACGCTATGTACATAGCACTCTGAGCTATGCAATATGGCTCCCAGCGCCATAATGTCAGAATCTACATAGCGCGTGGTCCTATGTAACATGGCGCAGCATTTATGGTTCCACACGCTATGTACATAGTGCCCTGAGCTATGCAGTATGGCTCCCAGCACCATAATTACATGGCACAGAAATTATGGCCCCACACGCTATATTACATAGTGCCATGAGCCATGTAATATGGCTCATGGCACTCCAATTATACCTCGCAGCCATGCTGTGTGAGGGAAGGTATAAATGTCAGCCAGTGACATTAGAGCTTGGGTCTACATAATTGACTCATTTTGAACTGAAGTACTGGCTGCGATATTTTCGATACTTCGACCGGTGAATTTTCACACTGGAGCAGGAACGTTCAATAGTGAGTATGTTGACTCGAATTTATCGAATTTATATTTGGTAGAATTTATGTTTGGTGGAATTGATATTTGGTGGAATTTATGTTTAGTGGAATTTATATTTGGTGCACTAAAAAACACATAGCGCCAGACGCCATAGTTTATAGATTTCTGGCGCCATGTACATAGTCGATTTCAGTCGATTTGTGATAAAATATAGCGCCACACGCCATAGTACATAGGAACAGACGCTATGCTTATAGCCCTCCACGCCATGTACTATAGTCCTCCACGCCATGTACCATAGTCCTCCACGCCATGTACCATAGTCCTCCACGCCATATACTATAGTCCTCCACGCCATATACTATAGTCCTCCACGCCATGTACTATAGTCCTCCACGCCATGTAATATAGTCCTCAAAGCCATATACATGGCGTGGAGGACTATAGTACATGGCGTGGAGGACTATAGTGTATGGCGTGGAGGGCTATAAGCATAGCGTCTGCTCCTATATACTTTTCGCCATGTATTATGGCGTGTGGCGCTATATTTTATCACTATCCCTAAATCGACTATGTACATGGCGCCAGAAGTCTATAAATTATGGCGCCTGGCGCCATGTGTTTTTTCAGTGTATATGTTATAGTTCTAAGCAGTAGACGGAAAAGGAATGACATGGTCGATGTGGTACGTATGCAGAAGATTATCTAATTTATCTTTAGGACTCAAAAGTCCTTCTTGCTTTCCGGATTTTCCATACATTACAGTGAACGCAATTTCTAATGACTTTCTCAATTTTCGTCACCAATTTCGGGTTTTCGTACTCCTGTCTCAAAATCGCCTCGACTTTTGTTGCGTTGATGTGTCCCTACTCGTGAGTGTTGGGAATAACTTGGGACTGTATAGCTTTTGGAACCCAAAGTAAATAACCTTCATTACAGAAACGGTATTCAATGTCATTTCGCAGCTTATAGTTGCTGTAGTTCGAATCAACATTTTCCAAAATTGTTCGTATGAGCTGACACTCAGATTCTTCGAGTTGCTTTTTTTTAATCTGCTCCAGTACTGTTGATGTTATTATTAAAACCACTGGATAGCGACTTAATGCGTCTACGTGACACATAGATGAACCGCTGCAATGATGAATAAATAGTACACTCGAATTCATTATGGAACTTGTTTCCCCTCTTTGAGTAAATGTAAACTTGATATTCTTTTTCGTCAAATCACTTAATGGTTTAGCAATCGCGGCCAAATTTCGAATGAATTTTTTAACAAAAAACCAGCCAGGCCCAAAAAACTTTGAACATGCTTTACAATTTTTGGAGTCGAAAATCGTTGCACTGCAAGTGTTTTTTCCACGAAGGGTCTAAACGTGCCGTTTTCAATTATGTGACCCAGGAAGTCTACTTGGTTGTGTATGAATTTGCGTTGTTCAAATTTGATTAAAAGACCGTTTTCTTCTGCTATCTTAAATACCTTTTGCAGCTTTTCCAGATTTTTTACTTCGTCGTGACTCGGTATCGTCTACGTAAATGATGATAGCATCTGTATGTGTGTAATAAAATGTGTTTATGAAACGCATATACGCATATATGTTGATGGTGAGCTGCAGAAACAAAATGCAGCTTTCAAAAACTCATCCTTCCCATCAGGAGTGACAAACGAATTATATTTTGTACTGCTTTCCTGAATATCAACATGGAAAAATACGTTTTTCAGATTCAATGTGGTGAAAATGCGAGCATCGTACAATTTTTGACTTTTTTGTTGAGTGCGCGATAATCAATACATAATCGATGGCCACCTTCTTGGGACACCACCACAATGGGACTCGAAAAATCAGAATTACTAGGTTGGATAAACCGCTCACGCATTTATTGCTCCATCTGCTCATTTGCTATGCTCCTTTCGGTTAAAGCTAGTCTCCTCGGGATGGAATGCACCGGAACTTCATTTTCTAGGAGAATTTTCATTTCTATGGAAGACTTTTCGGGTGATGCTTGTTTATAGCCATCTATCAGGCATTTTACTGCATTACGTATATTCAGTTGTTTTTATATGCTACCGTATCGATTTGATCGAGATGATTTTCAACAGGGTCTTCATTTTCTTCTGCGACTATTTTATGTATTATGACTTTGCCATTTTTAACGATTGATTGAACTTCTTGTAGAATATCTCTACCCAAAATCATATTTTCGCTCATATATTCGTCTGGGATGACGTGACATTTGATATGCAGTTCGATTTTGTTAATGCGGATGGTATCAGAAAAATAGCCACAAATTTGTAAAATTGTTTGATCCAAACCGGCGGCAGGTATTAAAGATGCGGTGTTTTCAAGAGGTTATTGCAAACTGACTTTTTCACAAGCGTGACATCACTACCAGTATCAATAAGGGCTTCAATCTTTAATTAAAAACAATCCACGGTAATGTGCATATCTGGTATCAATTTTCGGTATCAATTATCAATATTCGTTCGTATGCTTTAAATTTTTGCTTTGATTCATTATACGTCTTAGCATCGAACAGTATTGTTTTATTAAGAACACTGTCTGGAAAACCATTCACTACATATGACAATAATAATTGTTCTTCCATCTTCCCTTTCTTAGCTATGACTTTCATTTTATAGAAATATTCCAAAAATGACTCACTTTCTTTTTTCTTTGTAGACAATAACGTTTGATGTACGTCAATACTTAGAGTAGAGTCTCTAAATTCGTCTTTCAGCGCTGCTTTCAGTGGTGAAGAAGAGGGCAGATTACCCTCGAAATATCGATATTTGTCATAAAAATAAATATATCTAGCTTCTATAGGAAAAATCGGTTTTTCTATTAAAATACTTTTTTTACAAGCTAGGAAGAAATTGGTATACATTAAAAACAATTCATAAATGAAAGTTAAATATACCATTTTCGAGTCAAATTAATAGATTTTTGGTACAAATTCATAATATTTTAGAGTCTAATTCAAACTCGTAAGCTTTCAATATCAATTCCTAAGTTTTCGAGTTAAATTCATAATTTTTTAATCGGGATTTATTCTTGCAAAGTAAAATTCTCAATCGTTGTTATTGGTTCAAAGACAATGACAAAGATCACGTACCTTAATTTTATTCATGTTTCAAAAAAAAAACTGGCTTAAAAGGACTATATGCTTGCAAATTACTGATAGCATGCGGGAGGAAAATTGTGACTATGCGATTATAGACAAGAAGAGAACCGTGATCACAAATCAATAGCCTTTATGAGTAAATTATTTCCATGGATATAAGTCGGAGATGTTAAAATTTGTCACAACCAGCGTAAATAACAATTAATGATTTCCAACTGCAAGTGGTCACACCAGTCAAGTATGCACTGTGTGCTGATGTCTGATGAGAATCAGTGCATGCTTTCGAAACCACTTTGTGAAATGAAAATTTTCAAGATAAATAAAAAAATTTTCAACTTTAATCATCCCGCAAAAACAATTTCAATTTATTCTGCTTTCGGAGGCTTATTCCGCAAAACGATCGAGTTTCCCGTACCAATTACTCTCTGCTTTGATAAGCTTTAGAGACGATATACATTGTCTATGCGATTATAGACAAGAAGGGAACCGGGATCACAAATCAATAACTTTTATGAGTAAATTATTTCCATGGATATAAGTCGGAGATGTTAAACTTTGTCACAACCAGCGTAAATAACAATTAATGATTTCCAACTGCAAGTGGTCACACCAGTCAAGTATGCACTGTGCACTTTGTCAAATAAAAAATTTTCAAGATAAATAAAATTTTTTTCAATTTTAATCATCCCACAAAAACAATTCCAATTTGTAAAATATATTGAAACTGAAAGTATATTTAACTTTTCTAAGGTAATATTTTCAGTTTTGCCAAATTAATTTTATTAGATCAATATCTTAGTTTTAATTTAAAAATTATACTTGATTTTTTTCGCCTTATATCATATTTGACCCTACGTCTAAATTACATCAAGCACTTATGATTTTTAAATTGATGTTTGGGGGTAAATGAAAAAAAGGGTTTTCAATTTATTTCAGTTTTTCTTGAGCTTCTCCACTTTTTTTCTTAAGGGGTTATTCTACTGTTAAACGGGTAAAAAGCAGTATCATTTTAAAAGTGTTGTAAAAAAAAAAACTATTTGAGATATCAATTTGAAATTTCGCATGCATCTTTATTAACAAACAAAGTATAAAACCGCATAGTTGAATTTTTCAAAAAAACAAAATGGCGGCTTCTGTATGCAATTGATGGAGCGCGCGCTGACGGCCAGAGTCGATTGCGCGGCACATTGCACAGGTCGTCCAGGTGATCTGCAATCAATTTAACGATGAAATTCTATTAGTTTAGCTAAAAACACACAAAGTGAACCTGAATTGAGCCATAAATATTAAATTTTCGCGATTTGACAAGTGTTGGAAAATAGCATGCTCGACTTTGGACGTTTTTTTCGATGAAAAAAGGCTCCCAAATAACCAAATTTCAATTTTTATGGCTCAATTTAGGTTCACTTTGTGTATTTTTAGCTAAACTAATAGAATTTCATCGTTAAACTGATTGCAGATTACCTGGACGACCTGGGCAATGTGCCGCGCAATTGACTCTGGCCGTCAGCGCGCGCTCCATCAGTTGCATACAGAAGCCGCCATTTTGTTGTTTTGAAAAATTCAACTATGCGGTTTTATACTTTGTTTGTTAATAAAGATGCATGCAAAATTTCAAATTGATATCTCTAATAGTTTTTTTTTTACAACACTTTTAAAATGATACTGCTTTTTACCCGTTTAACAGTAGAATAACCCCTTAATGTTTGAAAAAAGTCACATCGAAATTAAACAGCAATTTTGTACATTTATGAATGTTTGCCATGATTTTTCTATTGCGAAGATGTGTTTGGCTGTGTCGAAGGCCGTTCATATAATATTTGCTCCTAGCAGCTCTTAACTTGGTGCTAAAATGGCTTTAGCACGTGGGTGTTTCGCTTGAATTTAAAAATTCATCAACTGCATTTCTTACATTTCACTTGGTTGAGGTGTGCTATTATTCATCATCTATGTTTCTAAATGACTTGTTTTATCACGCACTATTTTAAATATCGCAGTTTACTTCAAGCAACTACATTTCTATAAATTAGTCTGAGCCATTTGAACTACTGTGATTTGTAGAACATATATTTTTTATTTATTTCAATTCATCGACCTCGAAAATTTTACAATGTACATCCTAAGCAAAAACTAATTCGTGATTGAAAACTAATTATCTAAAAATATTTAGACGTTCAAAATAATAAAAAACCGTACAATTAATTTAGAATCCATTAAACACAGCGAAGCTTTCTTCTAGTCTTCACATCCCGCTGCCAAAATACATAGCTATTTTACAACTTATAAGCTACCGTTCTGATACGATTCCTCAGAACATATCCGTATCTTGCTTCCTGGTAACAATCAAATCACCTCACAAATACAAGCCAACCCGCACAAAATCAACCTGTCCTTGACAAATAATCTATTTTTCAAGTAATTGTTTTCGTGCAAAAGAATGATACGCCGCGAAATTGCTTCAAATCACTGCCATTTGCTATTTCAATTCACTCTGGTTTTTCATAAATTAAATTGCCAACGGCAACACAAAACCACTGCCGCTACCGCTACCAACATTAACCGCCATCAACTTGTCTGGGACACAAGCAAAGCAATCATCTACCGCATAATCATTAATCACATTATCTTGATAATTTGCTTTAATAGATACTCAATGTCTCACCACGCGCGCTCTGATACACAAATAGCACTTCGGGTAAAGATTGGACATTGAAGGCCGAGAGATACAGGTGGACGTATATAAAATCAATTATACAAATAACAATAGGAAATTACCATTAAAATCTTCCTTGCTAATGTCTCGGTAATGTGCGTCAGGATTTACCAGGAAAAAAGCTCAGAGCTTTTTCAATCAGACTCATTAAACCTAATGAAAAGTACCTACATATGTAATATCTATATGAGAAATAATATTTTTTTTCCAAAACAGCGAGTTTAGCTTAAATATAGCAAAACAATTTAAAAAAGTCACAAAGTCAATTTAACACTTATTTATTTAAGTAGGTACCACGGTGACTGGAAAAAATCTTATTTGTTGCTGATAATTAACATGTCTTTGATGACGCCGTAAATTTTTCATTCAGTCAATCTATTGTTGTATATTACCCACATACATATAGATGCTCGATTTGATTCAATTTTGAAACAAGAATTTTATGATGCAGTGCGGCAGTAGCATTTAGAGCTAACAAAAGTCACGATTATCATCGTGGTGTTTATTGTTATAGAATACTAGGAAATATATTTTGTTCCGAGATTAGCTTCCAACCAATAGACAACATAATGTTGCTTTTTTCGTGGAAGTTTGAGAAACGAGCTCTTGATGATTTTTTGTCATAAGCGAATTATAAAATAGAATATATGTACATATGTAAATATGAGCGAATTGCCAACGGAAAGTGCTGGTGTTGATATAGGAATCAAGTTGAACAATAGGCTTGACAGGTTGTTGATTGGTGTAATCCGATTTTGGATGTTAGTTGAAAAGCAATTGCTACAAAACATTGTTTATTGTCATAAAATGATAGTCAAACATAATGTAATAGAATTCACTAAGTGGGTGAAATTGTGAGTGGATAAGAAATCGGCTAGGAATATTTCAGTTTGTTTTAATTGCAAAAGTATGTATATATTTTAGTGGGGTGGCTTTGATGAATATAATAACGAGCGAAGCGCGAACGAGTCGCAGACTACAACTGCAAATAATTTTTAAAAATAGTTTAAACTGATTCAAGTAATAAAATTTTTTAGGGAACGCATCTAACTTACCTCTTCGTTAGATACGTTGGCAAAACTTCAACATTTACCCTTACACAATCATAGCAGGAATAGTACCTGAAAAAAAGACAAAAGCTAACATTAAAATCACATCTCAAAAAATACAACACAATTTATCATAAATACTTTAACATTGAAAAATCTAATAGCTTAATAATGTGTTCAATATAATACGAATTAAATCTAGTAAATCATTTCGATAATACACAAACTACCCCGTCTACTCCGCAGTTTCTTAAGCTAGCCAGCTTAAATTCGATTTTAATTTCTAGTTAATCTTTTATGAGTGAGCTCAACAAGTAACCAACAATTTCGTCTCTATCGTCTAATTTATCATAAACTATAAATTGATATGCCCTTGTCGTGATATTGCTTTTGAATGAGAAAAAAAAACAAAATTGAGACCATACGGTGTATTATTATTAGCAAGCAAATCCAATTTATAAAAACGTATATGATATACAAGTTGAAGTTTGTAGATTTAATTTTAGGCTGATCACCGACTTTTAGATGATTTGAAAAAATATATTTTGTGTGTGGTTGTTTTTTTATTGTTTTTTAGTGCATCAAATTGCAAAGTTGGTTATTCAAAGGAATTGTCGGTGGACAAGCAGAGTTGGAAGCAATGACATGATAAAACGAATGAGAAACTGCAAAATCTGCCCAATCATAACTTATAAAAAATCAGTCACTTACGTAATCTAAGTGTTTAATTTCTGTAAAGCAGTTAATCATAAAAAACCTTAGCGCATCAGAACCGCCAGAAACACTATTCTTCGAAGAACAGTAGAGTATTTGTACAGATTTTGAGTGTGTATTCTACCAATACTTACTTCTCCTACTGAAAACTAATACACCCTAAGAAATAATACAATCTAAGCTTATTTTAATTTCGGTGACTTCATCGAAATTTACAGCGATAGAAAGATTTTTGAGGTTGTCATCCGAAAAATATGCAGATCTTAGATAATTTAAACACTGTTTACTTATTTTCATTGCAAATGTTTGCGATGAAAATACTTAATGCAAGCATTTATTGGAACAAAAATAACAAAAAGGCCTAGTGCTGGCAGCCCTTTGCTGGCACCGAGGCAAAACATATGTTGCATCTGCTTTAAGTTGAAGTCAACCTACTCTGCGAATTTCGTATTGATCCGATGACTGCATTGGAAGTTATAGGGATGCAAAGAAATTTAGGGTTACCATTCGCAAAAAACTTCAAATTTTCTAGAACTTAATATTTGGTGTATAAGATCACTACGATTTAAAAATTCTGTTTTAAAATCACTTACTAAAGGTGTGCCAAAAAAATACAAAAACAACCATAGCTGGCAATCATATCATTGTTTTGAAATTGAATTTCTACTGAATATTGCCTACAATAAGCTTAATTTGCCATTTGAATTTCGTTATGATTCAATGACAGTACTGGAAGCAATAGGGCAAAGAGCTTTATTTTCCTCAGGAATTTTCAAAGTTTAAGACACTAAAACCATCATAGCTGGCAGGTCCAATCGAATTTCTACCAAACGTGATTTAAAGTAAGGCTCAGCTTTTGAGTGAATTTCATAAAAATCGAATAGAGGGCCAAAAGCAGTGGCACAAAATTGCCCGCATTTCAAAATCACTTTTATCAGATTTGGTACTACTTAAAATCAATATATTCCGTGAATTTCAATTAATTCTGATTATCGCATCGTGAAATTCCGTAAACAGAAGTTTTTGACGCTAAAAATATAGGATAATTGGGAAAGGGTTACCAGGCGTGCCCGTTGTAAAATTTCAAATTTTTTACTTTGGCTATGTGGATTAAGCATAAGATTTATATATGAGTGATTTTTTTTCCAAGAAACGACATTTTTTTATGAGAGTCGATGATTCGGAGGTTTTCACTTTCAGCGCCTGCCCTAGCAACCAGATTGCCAACATGCTCATCAAAAGCTGCACAAATTTACAACTAAATAATACCAATATGTTCCAAAAGTTCAAAAGTGATCGCAATTTAAAAATTTTCAAATTTACCCGCTCTCATTTTAGGCACCTAGCGCACACATGGGGTTAAAAAATTCCAAAATACTATCCGATTCACATTTAAAACACGTTCGAAATTCATTCCGTTTCCTTAATTTTTGCAAAAATTATTTGTGGACGGAATAATAGGTATATTAAAAATATCACTAATTAAAAGCCGCCGGCGCCAAAGGGTTATAGACAATTGACATTTAGGCAGACTTGGACCTATTCTACATATACACCAATGTATTCTGAAAGTTTTAGCTGAATCGAAATAGTCACTGAATTTATTTTTTTTGATGATATATATATATATATATATATATATATATATATATATATATATATATGTATATATATATATATATATATATATATATATATATATATATATATATATATATATTTATATATATATATATACATATATATATATATATATATATATATATATATATATATATATATATATATATATATATATATATATATATATATATATATATATAATATGTATATATATACAGTGCCGAGAAGAAGTGAAGCAAAAAGATGAAAATATACAAAATTTCGGCTTTGATAGCTTATTTGCGAATTCTCAAAAGTAATATCGGCAAAATTGATATTTCGGAGTATGGTCTTATGTGCCATAGGTAATATTTCTTCATCATTTTCCCAGGAACCGGTTTCTGAAAGTTTGTTTACGCTTCCAGATTAACCTCTAGGTTAAAACATGCCGAGAAAAAGTGATGCAATAATTGCTTTTCATTGAACATGTGTCACTTTATCAGCGATTGCAATCCATTGTTAGTTGTTTTCATAATCGAAAACATTCGTAAAAGAAAGTAATTTCTGAATCCTCAGGTTAAGGTTTTCATTAATATTACTATTTAACCAATTTTCAGTCGATCAACATGAGAAAAGAGACTTCTTTAGATGAAAGAAAAATTATTCTTCGGCTTCATAACCAGACCGTTCCATACAAGGAAATTGCATCCATCGTTAATAGACCCATTTCTACTGTTTGGAGGATAATAGAGAGAGTCTGTAAAAATAAAAGCTTAGCAAATAAAAAGCGCTCAGGGAGGAAGAAAATATTATCAGGACGTGATATGTGAATAATCGAACGAGAAGTCAAGAAAGATCCTTTTATACCGGCGACGAAAATCAAAGCAACACTAAAATCTATTCATAAAAAAGATGTTAGCGTTCATACAGTCAGAAATCATTTAAGGAAATTGGGTTACGTGTGTTGTATTCTACAAAAGAAATTCTTCGTAAGCGACATAAACCGCGAAAAAAGATTAAATTTCGCCAAAGAACATTTGAATAAGGATGTTGAATTTCGGAAACGCATCTTACTTACGGATGAAAGCAAGTTTAATGTGTTTTTTCACCATGGATGAGCCAAAGTGCGCAGAAAGCCTCTTACGGAGCTAGATACGAAAAATATGATAGGAACTGTGAAGCATGGTGGTGGTTCTATTTTGGTATGGGGATGTATGGCTTTCAATGGAGTTGGCGAACTTCATATAATAGAAGAAAAAACGATGGATCACAAAGTCTACATCCAGATTTTAAAGGATCGGCTAGCAGCTAGCGTTCAAAAGTTGAATTTGGGAACAAACTACATATTCATGCAAGACAATGATCCTAAGCATACCGCCCACCAAACTCGAATGTGGATACTTTATAATATTCCAGATTACTTGCACACAATCACCGGATCTCAATCCAATTGAACATGTTTGGGAAGAACTGTCGCGCCGACTTGCAACACATAACATCCGCAGCAAATCCGCGCTTAAGGAAATAATAAAAGAAGAGTGGGGCAACATCACTCAAGAATACTGCGCTAAGCTGGTTTCATCTATGCCAAGAAGGCTTCAAGCTATCATAGATCGAAAAGGAAATCCTACCAAATATTAAGAACCATTGATTGATATCAGTAACCCAATACAGTTGGTAGAATATGATCGAGGTTTAATTTTTGCATCACTTTTTCTCGGTAGCCAAAAATGAATTGATTTACTTTTTAATTTTTTTCTTATAGAAAAGTAATTTTTTTTTATTTTTTTAATATCTAATCACTGTTTGGAAATATATTTATAGCAAGAAAAAAACCAACTGACTTTTTATTCACTACTTTTAAAAATATGAAAAGGTTAACCCAAAGAATTTCTTAAATATGAGCTTTTGCATCACTTTTTCTCGGCACTGTATATATATATATATATATATATATATATATATATATATATATATATATATATATATATATATATATATATATATATATATATATATATATATATATGTATATATATATATATATATTTATTTATATATATATATATATATATATATATATATATATATATATATATATATATATATATATATATTTATATATATGGAAATATGAATTTTTGGCCAAATGGATTTTTGAAAGCACTCGAGCTTGTTTATACAGTACTTTTATATGTGTACATATGAACGTCCATTGATCTATGTATTTTCGTCCCAGACGCTCTTCAAAATGATTCGATCAATTAACTTGACCAAACTGTAGACATAGACTAAGGCCCGTTTCACACGAGACACTCAGTGTCCGGCCACTGTGTCTCTAGCCACTGCCGGGGCATAGAAATGAATGAGAGCATACACACAGAGCCACAGTGTCCGGGCCACAATTCCATACAAAAACAGTGGCTGAGGATTCAGTGGCCGGACACCGAGTGTCTCGTGTGAAACGGCTCTAAGGGCCAGTTGTAGTTTTTATTGCATTGCGATCTCAACTGAAGTGATACCGAGGGCTCAAGTTTGATTATATACATACATATGTATGTATATATTTACTATTAGTTTATTTCGATGGCTGATTTTGTGTGCATGGGATGAAAATGCTTTTAAGGATTGCTTGAATAAATTTTCATTTAAAACTAGTCCTTTTGTTAGCTATTTCACATCTCCATGTGTCTATGCGTTATCTGAAATAAAATTTCTTTGTGAAACTCATGAGACCACGAAACTTGACTTCAGTTGGTTTCAAATAGTGTTTTTTGAATTCATCCCCACTTATTCAGTCTATCGATGCATGTTAGTTCACCTGCTTCTTAAGGCTCGCATCCACCGAAGCTCGCACTCAGCTTTTACGTCATTGATGCTTGTACACGAGCTAAACGCGGGCAATGTACATACACGCTCTCCATCCGCAAAGACGAAAAGTAGCTTGAATGCTAGTACTTTTTAGCCTGAATTACATTGCCAAGCAGTGCAGTGCACTGCACTTAATGTAATTCCATGTGGCAATTCATATTAAGTGCAGTACAGTGCACTGCACTGCATTGTTTACGCTTATTTATTAAAACACTACACACTGCATTGGTTGACATTTGTTTGAAAGTAGTTGACCGGGCAACAACTATTTAAATTGAGGTGGAAACTCCGTTCCAGGCATTAAATTGTGTATGGACGAAAAACAGATGCAGAAAATCTAAATATCAAACCTCACAAACTAATTTGGCATTAATTGTTAGAACACTGCACTGCTTTCAATTTGCTTTGTAATGCGTGCACTGCTTCGGAATTGCATTGCACTGCACTGCATGGCAATGTAATTCAGGCTTTAGTGTAGACGTTTGATTCCGTGCGTGAGTTCTGTGCGCGCACTGCTTCTTTGCTTTCCGATCAGAATTCTTACATTAGTATATCGAAAGAATCTTTCGTGAATATGCAAAGTGAATTTTGATGGATACGAAATTCGTAATATTATCTAAACTTCCCAAAAAAAATACCTTATTTAAAATGATACTCTGCTGATACATTAGTGAATGATTTGAAAATTGATAAATTAGATTTCGCGATTTTACACGTATTTCATCTGATTTCGAATATTTTGTCCACTTTCAAATATATATTTGTCCACTTATCACCTTCCTCATCCTCTCTATTTCTGTTCCATCACTTCACTTCCAAATCAGAGACAATGTCTTGAATATGTGGCATTGGGTACCTGTCCGAGACTGTATTGGCATTCATACGGCAAAAACCACCAGATGATCGCCACGTTCCATCCTTTTTGCGAGCCAAATGTAAAGGGCTAGCCCAAGAACTGCTTGAAGGTTGACAGTAACCTTTTTATAACAGATAATCAAACTCCTGTCTTGCAATCTTTAACTTTTCGGGAGTTAATTGGCGTGGTCGCTCTGCTACTGGTGGCTCTGTTGTTACTGTATAATGGAAGACGCCATGGTTTGGAATAGTTTTTTTGCATCGAAGGATTCGTGATATCCGGATATTCGTGCAGCAAAAACCGATATTTGAAGTTTTGGTTTATAGTGGAGATCCAACCACAACTTGTTTTAGCTTTCCGTCCGATGATGGCGACTTTTGTGTTTTGGTCTACTAACCTGTTGTGTCTGATATCTACAATCAATGCGTAGTGCCTTAAAAAATCGGCTTCTATGATGGGCCTCCTATGATGAAACTGACGGCTAGGATCGTGTGGTCATATGTGTTTATGGGCGTCCCGTTTGACGCAAAAAATGTGTATGACGTCCGTTTTGCCAGACGAAGATTATACGGGCGCGGAATAACCGAGACGCCAGCGCCTGTGACCACTAAGAATGTCAGCTTACTGATGCGGTCGTACACAAAAAGTCGAGGCTTATGTTTGTTACTGTCGGACGGCTGCCCTGACAGCGACAATATTAATTTTCCGACGTCTTTTTTCTGGCCCACAAACAGGGCTGTCTACATTTGAGAGCAGTGGCACCAAACTTCACGTGGCTGTAGCACAATTTATTGAATCTTGATCGTTCCCGCGATGCTGACCGACTTCGCGATGTAAACTGGCGGCGTGACCACGGACGGCGATAGCTGCAATCGTCCATCTGCATGCGAGCTAAGCGAGATCAGATCGTAGCCAACTCACTCACTACGTCACTCGAAGGAAATGCGGGGCCAGCTATGGCAGATACATTTACAGGATCACGCATATCCACTATCCTGTCCACCATTCCCGCGAGGTTTGAAACCGAAGTCGTTTCCAAAATTGCCAGTACAGACTGCACGCTGGCTAGGAGTCGTTGAATCCACAACAAACGAAGCACTTTTTCCGACACTTTATTTCCACCTTTGAGCTGCATCGGTTGCAGCAGTTGAGACGGCTTTTGGTCGCCTAGTTTGCGACCAGGCAGTAGCTTACGTATTTCTGCTTCTTCTGAAAGCGCATTTGTGTTCACGATGCGAGTCTTGACGGCGTCGTATTTTCCTGAATCTGGGGGAGTTGCCACGATGTCGGCTGCTTGTAACAAAATTTCCGGGTCAAGCTCCGAAATCACTTTATCAAACTTTATTTGGTCACGGTACACTCGGTAACTTCGCAATTGCGCTTCGATTATTTCGAACCACAACGCAGGACATGCACGCCAAAATGGCGGCATTTTGAAAGTCATGATGCTGCTGAGTTGCTCATTGATGATGATGTCCTGTCTGTTTGGGATTCCGTCGTCCTGGATGGCAGGATATTCGGCGTCTTGGAACTTCTCGATGTTGTTACCAGTCGGGGTCACCAGTTTTGGAGTAACACAACAAAAGAGGAATAATTATTACAATAATTTATTTCAGACGTGTGCTCACCTCGATAGTCGTAAACCAAGTGAACGAGATATTTACAAATGTATACAAAAATCAGTTAACGAGTGTTAGCGCCAGTCGAGTACACAGTGGAGAGAAGATGTTATTCGAAATCCTATAAATCCAATATTACACAAAGGCAGGCGCTATGTGTCATTACCTATCAGCAAATTTTTGAAAAGTAAAATAGATACAAATAGCATAAAAATATTTTTTTAAATAGTGATGTGATAATCACAGTATATTTCATCAAATAAACGATTTCACTTTGCATGCAATGGACAAGAGCCTTGGGTTGGCATTGCCAACCTTGCCGTCCCTGACAAGCCGCCACTGATATATATATATATATATATATATATATATATATATATATATATATATATATATATATATATATATATATATATATATATATATATATATATATATATATTTACAGAAACAAGTATGCAATACGATCTTAGAATTAGGTCAAAATCTATTTTCACTCTGAGCATTAAAATATTTGGCACGAAGGCCCAAATCGGGCCTTTGCTGGAGGCAGTACCCTCAAATCATGTAAGTTGAACGATCACATTCTTCAGTTAAACTATCAAAATATTACTCTGCCAGCTGATTGCATCAGTTGAATATTCTCAGTGCTTTCTCGGAAGACTGATTAAATGTTATAGTAGGAAATCCCAACAAAATACTCTCAATTATTGCAGTGATGTCACCAATAGGACAACAGATACTGATCGGATGTCAGATTCAAAATTAAAGCATTCCAACAGGACGTCATGGCACTTATCTGAAAAGACTGGAGTGGTGCTGTATCAGTGTAAACATTAAGTTTTTGAGAAATTGTATTTTGTTCATGAGAATTCTGAGCATTATATTTCGGTCTCTATTAGTTCTTACAAATAGGGCGTTCTAGGAATTGCTCTGAGCTCTTGAGTGGTATAAGCCAATAAAGGAACTGGAAATATTGGTAAATGATATAAGCGATGGCTCCTCCAAAAAATACTTAACACTGAACGCAATTTACCATGATTTTTGTTTCGTCAATCTTAGACCAAATAGCAAAAAAAAATCCTTCTGCTCCGAAGTCTGTTCATCGAAAGAACCGTACTGAAGTGTAACTACCAATTATCTTTTTTTCCGAAAAATGTTATGGGCATAACGAGCGTTGGTGTCAAAGTAGTTTAACTTAAATTTGTCCACAGCTCTTTTAATTGAAAGTGATAAACGTATTCATGCATAGCATTGGATGCTTGGACGAAATATACAAAATTAAAATAATATGTATCTTTATTTGCAAAACTAAGGGAGGACATCTTTGAATCAACACGTGGATTTAAATATTCATATTGCTTTCAATTTTTTTATTAATTTGTATCCTAGTCACGACTCTAATCTATTACGTATTCCAGCAAGTTTTTTCTCAATTTGACCATGATCAATTCGATCTCAAATATACTAAAAGTTCGCTTCCTGAAACTATCAAAAATCGTACCAGTGCATCACGTAACCAATTTTAAAATGTATCAGGTGTTAACGATTCCCAGCAATAGAAACACTTTTTTACCTTGACACAGTTTAAATCGATCTTAATCACGTAGTTCGTATGAAACTGTCGATGTTTTAACAATTCCGGGTATTTTCGTAGTTGCAGACAAAACAGCTATAGAATTCCGAATGACTTTAAAAATTGGTTTTATTCTATATACATACATACATACATACATCCATATGTACCTAGACATTTGTTTCTCGTTTTATTCCCTCCCGTAGATTAAAAATGTACATCACTGTGGCGATCCATTCACTTCTACATTCCCATAGGTGTGATCAGTCATTTTCGAATCATTATTATACGGAAACAAATTGTATTTACAAAATGCCGGTCCTCAGACAACAAATTATCGGCAGCTTGTAATAATTCCACATGACAAATGATCGCTCGAAACAAATGGGTCGACTCATCAATCATTCCTATGATCCGATTTTCACAGTATCCTGTCGATCCACAAAATTTTCGAGAAAAGGAATTTACAAGGATGTTGTTAAGAACTATGATGCTTTTTCGGATGTTTCGGCACTTGCATACAATAATCGAAATAAAAGGGATCTCGTCGATCATCCTCATAATTCGATCGACCGTTTTGTCCCGATAAAAGAAAATAGAATAGTGCAAGATCATTCTCACCTCCAGTAATAGGTTGCATGACCATGACATTTTCTGCAGAAGTTCGTTTTGTTGCAAAATCATCGGGGCATGTGTTGAATTACTTTCGTTTTCGGAATCAAAATGAAAATCGGATGGAAGTGCGAATACGAATAATCAAGATGATCAGTGAAGTGATCGTGCATTTGTTGTGGAGTTTGATCGTCAAATTGTCTGGTAGGTATGTATGCCGGGCGCATCGTAGACCGGTAGAAATAGAAACTCCGTAAAAAAGTACAATTTCAGTTTCAGTGCCATCAAAGCGTGTGATCGTTCTTTTTACACCGTCTGGTAAGTAGATCGTCTTTGTGCATACTGAGTGCAGAGTTAGAGGTGACTCTACTTGAAAAAAGTGTTGCGTCGCGACGTTTGCTATTCGCATAAAGTACTGGTACTTTGTTACTTGGCTACTATTAGTCATTATTTTCTTGACTTATTCAGCCAGCACAGCCAAATCGTTTCGTTTCGGTGAAGGCCTGCTTTCCGCAGCAAGACGATACAATATACGTAAGTATCTATAGTTTAAAGCAGACAGGCTAGTACGAGGAGTAGTTACATATATGTACGTATTTTGCGTCTGGGTCATCAACGTGGAGTCTTTTACTCGTATTCCATTTTTTCGTTTCGGTATTCTAGATGCATAACAATCGGTTCACGTAATATTGCTTAAACATGCTCTATTTAACATACAAAAAAAACTCAAGGATACTAATAATATTCGGTGAATGTAGGTAGCTACATAGGTTTAGTACATCGGTCTGTAGATATTACTGTTTGTGCAAGTGCTACTTCTGATCTTTGGCTCAGGAATGAACGAAACGAGTTGGTTTTCGATTTTGTTTTGGTTTTCGTTTAAAATGAGCTTTGTAATTTTTATTTTGTCAGGGTTCGACGGATCGTCGGTAGCATACTGTAGAAAAAATCCATGATGAATGAGATTGACAGTCTAACAAGTCTGATATTTATGGGAACGAAAATGGTTGTTTTGGTTGCGGTTCAGGTTGACTTTTATAAAAAAAGGTTACTTTTAGCTACTGTTGCGGTTGTGGCAGTTAGTTGATCATGTGATCGACGGTTCTAATAGGTATATTGACTACTGATCATGACTTCATAACCGGACTTCATAATAAAAGAGAATCATTAAGAATTCTAAAGGCTCTTGTAATTGAACGATATACTCGTACAATCAGTTTCGACGCGATTGTGAGAAAACAGGCAAAAATTGAAATTCGAACATAAAGAAATTCGATCGCTGTCGGCTGAAGAGTCTACAAAATGGTTTGATTGGTGTCTGAGCTTTTTTTTGGTTCTGTTTCATCGCTCCAAATGTAAAAATTTTCTGATAGTGGTTTTAATGAAATAAAGTATAATCATATCTGGGAACGTAGTGAGTTTCGCATTTCTAAAATGTTCAGTCGTTCTGATGAGGAATTGGTTTTGGCTTGATTGAAATTGATTGAAAACATTTAGTCACGTATGTATATAGTTTCGGAATTCTGGTTTAAAAAACTTTGTTTACACCTTAAGATACAATCTGATATTTGATATCGGTGAATCTCCACTTTTTATTCGTCTAGACATAGACATGATGCAATTTCGATATACCTATGTATGTTCGGGGAAAAAATATTTTTATTATTAGGGTATTATATTGTCAAGATGGTCTCGAAATATATATATATATATATCTATATATATATATATATATATATATATATATATATATATATATATATATATATATATATATATATATATATATATATATATATATATATATATATATATATATATATATATATATATATATATCACAAATAATTTCGAGACCATCTTGATAATATGACTACTTGGCAATGCAAAACTATACTTTGGCAATGCAAAGCACATTCAAGTCTAGCTAAGCAATCAAGTTTATAAGCTTGCATAATTTACTTTCAACTTGATTTTGTTGCATTTGGATTTATTATACTAATAGATCATAGAGCTATATAAAAATTCAGCTGAAACATAATTATATGTAATATTTTGGCATCTTGTTTTCAAGCCAGGAAGGAAATAAATAAAACCTAAAGCAATACAAACTCAGATGCTGTTGCTTAAAATTAACCTCAAATTCTACCCTCATGTATGCATCAAATCATAAATTAAATAATTCGTCCGCAAACGACAGGTTCAAACCATAATTTTTCAATGCATTTTGAATTCGAAATGAATTAAATTTCACCTTCGGCACACAATGTGGGGTTATTTTAGCCCCATGACTTTCAAAATGTATTAAATATTATGTATAACACAACCAAATAAGTTGAATTTCGCAGTATCTAGTGGTTGAAAATTGGCCCGTGAATTGAAATTGCTGAAAAAGTACTGCAGAAGCCATGTTTTTGTGTTTTATTTAATAAAAAAAATACATTATTTTCATGTTGTTAATTATTTGTTTGTTTGTTTGTTTTACGTACTGTTTCGCGAAAGCTAAGAAAATGCGATACCTGTTATTCGATATTTTTTGCTTTGAGTATTTTTTTATAAAATTTTTGTTTTTGGATAATTACGATATATTTTCTACTTAGCTTTTCGATAGTTGTATGACTGAGATGACAATGGTCGACTTTTGTCAGAGTAATGTTTCAATTTAGTAATGTTTCAATTTCAACAGTGGCGTTAGTGGTTTTTATTAGCATCAAAATCTCAATTAAGGAAATGCAAAGAACAGTTCCCGGCCCGAGTCAGAGAAAATCATAGTCCCACTAACAAGGAGTGTAATAAATAGTTTGAATTCAGTGGCATCGGTATATTTTTATCCAAATGAGGTAACTCAGTGATATATAAAAGGAAAACTTAAATGATATATAAAAGGAAAACTAAGCTTTAAGACTTCAATCCAAAAAAAAGTTCAGTGCAAAGTGGGGGGATCAGGCAAATTTTGAGTGGGTTATCCAGCACATTAATCCAAAAACTATACCGAAACTCTAAGGGTAACAAGTTTTTCATGGCAACCATTTTCATGATCTTCAAAATTTAGGAAAATAAAACTCTTGTCACTTCTATGCAATATTGGATGCTTTGTTTAGAAAGTTTTGAAAGCAGCATCGCATATAATATAAATGACGAAAATTATCAGTGTTTGAAACAATTTACCACAACTGCTTCACGTTAAAATCAGCTTTGCATAGGATTGCCTTGCCATGACCAAAGCCAAATATATATCAAATTTGCTTGCGTTGGAAGTTCATGAGGCAGAAAGGTATCTTACGTTACCATCTGCAAAACATTTTAAATTTAAAACATCTAAATATTTATTGTTTATTGTCACTATGATCATACGAAAACTTAATAATAACATTTACTATATAAATTGCACCGGAAGCTATAGGACAGAAAGCTTAATTTTGCAGAGCGAATTTTTAAGATTCAAAACACATGGTCATTTTTGTGAATTTAACCTGGATTTTCAATTAAACTTTTTCGTTCTCGTGAGCAGAAGTTTCGTGTGCTCCAAATAGGAGTAATTTGGTGATTGTTTGCCGTTCTACAGGGCACCCTCGCACCCGCTCACTAATGTATAGCTCAAGTCATGTATAGTTTAATTCACAATCACTATTTCCTGAAAATGATGTGATGATCTAATGTTCGTATTCAAATATATAGTATGTCAAATCGAAAGTTGAAAAAAAAAACTTTAGCTACTTTTAAGAGCTCAGTGCCCACATAGGCACAAAATTTCAAATCCTTTAGCACAAACAAGCATAAAAAAAAATTTACTAGCTAGTCATGGACTAACTCCTTATGCATCCATGCACTCCAGAGATTATCTACCCTAACCTTTGCGCTTATATATATATTTATATATATATATATATATATATATATATATATATATATATATATATATATATATATATATATATATATATATATATATACATGCTCAAAAAAGTCTTCGTACACTTGTTGGTGAAAAAAAATATTTTAAAATATAGAACGTTTCCAATTGCTTATGACTAAGAATTTTAGTTTATAGCTTCCAGTTAACTTTATAGTAACTAAGGATACAACTCATTTCTCGTTCGTTGATTTTAATATTTAAAAAAAAAAATTGTGCACAAGCCCATCAAAATGCATCCAAAAAAGTCTGCGTACACCTGAAATAATTGAATCATCTAATTAGAATTCACCTTGATTAGCTTATCCGATTAATCACCTTAATAGCTTGTTGCAAACCTTTTCCTATAAATGACCTCTTTTAGCCTATTTTGCATGGAGTGAACTATCTTTGTAGTTTCTTCGGCCGTTATACTGTTCCACTCCTTCCATATGACATTTTTCAGTGATTCTTTGCTTGTAATTTGATGGTGGCTAATTTTTCTCTCAAGTAAATCCCACAAATATTCAATAGGATCTAAATCCGGTGATTGAGGGGGTGTGCGCAATAATTTTGGGACATTTTAGACCAACTAAAGCTTATTTATGTCAGCAGTATGTTTGGGGTAAGTAAAAAGCATACCCTAGCTTTCATTTCTCAGCACTTTGCTTGAGATTGTTTTATAAGATATTCAGATTTCTATACTTGTCCATTGTCGACTCTATAAAAGTTAATTGTCGCACTGCGCTGCCAGCCATACACCCTCAAAACCACACAGCACTGCCTCCATGTTTTACAGTGGGAATCAAATTTGCATTATTCAATGCAGTCGAAGGTTTTCTCCACACTAATTTGCGTCTTTTTATCCCAAATATACAAAATTTACTTTCCTCTGAAAAGAAAACCCTTTACCAAAATTCTTTTGGCATGTTGACGTAAGTTTTCGCAAAATCCTTTCTCTTTAGACGATTTTGTGCTGATATGAATGGCTTTTTACGTGCTACTCGACCATGGTAACCACGTTTTCTGAGAATTGTGCGAACTGTTTCCTTGCATATTATTTTTTTTTTTGTATTTCTCTTTAGTTTCTTGAGCAAGTTAGAAGGCCGTTAGCCGGGGATATTTTTTCACAGAATTAATAATATTTTGACGTTCACGTGCAGTAAGTTTAGGTGGACGTCCTGATCGATGCCGAGAAATAAAAACACCGGTTGTATTATAATTATTAACAACCGTTTGTATTGAGGAATGCGTTCTTCCAACTAAAGTCGCAACTTCACGAAAACTTTTTCCATTTTCACGCAGCTTAAGAATCAGTATCCGTTCACTAACACTTATTTCCTTATTTCGAGCTTCCATTGGAAAAGATAGTCTTTAATTCACAGAATATTGTCACAAACTTTACCAATCAAACCACTTCGTGTATAGATACAAAAATTTTCGCACTGCAACTGTAAATTCTAACTGTAAATCCCCAAACAGTGTGATGTGTACGCGGACTTTTTTTGGGGCGGATCAGAGACTTCTAAAGATAAAAATCACCATATCTTCTTTAATTCTAGGAAGTTTTTTTTATCAAAGCTGCGTTTATGCATGTCTAGCAGTGTACCCCTCTTATCAAAATATTTTAATCAAGGGCATTTTACTTTTGTCATGATTTAGATATTACTGGTAAGGTGTACGCAGACTTTTTTGAGTATGTGTATATATACATAGTCGTGCCATAAGTTCTGTCACACGTATATGGGCAATTTTTGTATAAATGAAAAAGAGTTTTTGACAAAGGAAAATATATTTTATTTTGGCATACTAATGGAAGTAAAATAAGCAACAAATTATTCAAAGTGGCCCCCTTTAGCCTTTACACAGCTCTTTAATCTGTTGGGCCAGTCATCGATAGCAGTACGCACTGTTTCTAGCGGAAAATTAGCTACTGCTTCTGTCAAAGATCGCTTAAGGCTCTCGATATTTGGGTGTCGTTTCGTGCACACCATGGACTCTAACTCCGCCCACAGTTTGTAGTCCAGGGGATTTAAATCTGGGCTCCCAGAAGGCCATTCCGTCGCCCTTATAAACTCTGGAATATTGGTTTCCAACCACGCTTGTGTGGTTCGAGCTTTGTGTGCTGGCGCAGAATCTTGCTGGAAAACCCAATGTCGGTTGTTGAATAGCGTAGAGTTCAGCGGCTTCACACATCCCTCCAGGATGTCCATTTGATAATTTTACGCTGCAGTTTTTACGCCTTTTTCGCAAAAATGAAGCTCGGTGACCCCTTCGTAGCTGACACCCCACCATACCATGACTGATAGTGGATGATGTCCTCGCTGTACCCTAGTGGCAACTTCTCGGGCTTATCTGGAGCTGTGGGCATACACCATATCATTTTGGCGGTTGAAATGTTCCTCCACCGTAAAAATTTTTTCATCGGTAAATAAAATTTCTCGATGTTTGTTGTTGCCGTACCGCCGAAGGAGCTCTTTCGATCTGGTGCTCCTAATTTGCTTCAACTGCTCAGTCAGCAAATGTCTCGTTGATCGTCGAAAGGCACTCATCCCGAGGTCCGATTTTATGATGCGAGACATACTTCGGGTGGAGATGTTCATCTCTCGAGCCATGATTCGTTGTTTACGAAGCGGATTTCGACGAATTCGACTCTCGACCGCTTTGATGGCAGCAGAAGAACGTACATCACGCGGACGTCCAGAACGAGGTCGATCTTCAATAGTCTGGATCTCGTTATGTCTCTGGATCGCACGATACACAAATCTTTGCGTTATTTTTAACGGGCACAACAACTTGAAAATTTCACTCGCGGATTTTCCACACTTATGTAGTGCAATCACTGCAATTCGGTTTTCTATTACACCCCATTCCATCTTCACACGTTAACGAACAAACTTTAAATGACCATCAACTGTCAACAACATTATGACGTTTATAAAACTGGCCGATATTGAAATGTCACTCATAAAATAAAGTTGTTGCCAATGTGAGAAATTATGTGACAGAACTTATGGCAAGACTAAGTATATCTATATATATATATATATATGTATATATATATACATATATATATTTATATATTTATATATGTATATATATATATATGTATATATTTATATTTATATATGTATAAATGTGTACATATATATATATATATATATATATATATATATATATATATATATATATATATATATATATATATATTTATATATACATATATATATATATATATATATATATATATATATATATGTATATATTTATATTTATATATATATATATATATATA
This sequence comes from Nemotelus nigrinus, assembly GCA_947369275.1. Classification (NCBI taxonomy): domain Eukaryota; kingdom Metazoa; phylum Arthropoda; class Insecta; order Diptera; family Stratiomyidae; genus Nemotelus; species Nemotelus nigrinus. The sequence goes on along the minus strand of OX376373.1, from coordinate 104,107,237 downwards.
TATATATATATATATATATATATATATATATATATATATATATATATATATATATATACCTATATATATATATATATATAATCAGAAAAATATGTTTCCGAGAATCAAAGAAAATATTTACTTGTTAATGGAATAAGAAAGCTTCCACAGATCAAGTAATTTTTTGTAAATATTGTCAGTAATTTGTATAAATATAGTGTAAAAGTTTCTTACATTCAACTGAGTACAATTTTTATTTTAACTTATTTCAAGCAAGTAATTTTGTAAATTATGTCTACGAAATTAGTATATTATGTCTACACCGCGAACATGGTTTGACATGTTTCAATATCAACCATGCTTGTTATATATATATATATATATATATATATATATATATATATATATATATATATATATATATGTATATATATATATATATATATATATAGATAGATATATATATATATATATATATATATATATATATATATATATATATATATATATATAGATATATATATATATATATATATATATATATATATATATATATATATATATATATATATATATATATATATATATATATATATAGATATATATATACATATGTATGTGTGTGTACATTCATTTTTGACAAATCGATTTGAATGCTAATGTTCTTCTAACATTAGTAATCAAGCGATTAAATTTAGTAAATTGTCGGTAAATTCACCCGACTCTAGCTTCCAAGAGCATTGGTAATTCATTTTTACATTAATCTTATTTCGTGTTAGGATGAAACGCTTTCTAACCACGTTTAACTTCAAATATAGTATAAACACCTGCACGCAAAAAATTTTCTATTTGCATTTTATGAATATCTTCAAATAAACGGATGATTTGGTTTCACGAGAAATATTCTCGTTTACTATTTTATCTATTGCAGGCAAACAGCAAAATATTCACTTTGTTCATGTTGTTTCTTATACGAGGTTCTATTACTAGCATCCGCTTGTAAGCACTCAAAATTGAATGGAACTGTTTAGGAACGACGAAAAACTAACGAAAATAAACAATCGCCTGATCAGGAATTGAAGAGAATTATGGCTGCATTTATATGACGTATTTATTTTACATACTTTAACTTTATGCGATGTTTTGGCACGTCACAATTTTAGCGTTTTACCATTGTTATATGATCTCCGCACACTTCATTCTGTAAAACATTTAGTTTTACGCGACTTAGAAAAAACGCAAATACACCCTCAGTCGAAGGCTGTAAAACACCAATTTTCGAAAGAATTATTTGATCTTTTACATACATATATGTTCAGGTGGTATGGCGATCTAATCATTTGCGCTAAATTTCACATCTTTTGAATCTATGTTTTGTACCGTCTCTAATCAAGTTGCTCTCATATGTGGCAACCAAAAGCAATTATATGCCAAAATATTTCTTCAAGTAAGCTTTTCAACTGTGTTAGGTAGATCGCGTATTCAGTGCACATGTTCAATTACAATTTCCACAAAATTAGCGTTAAAGAACAATTTTCAATCCATTTGAAAGTTATCAAGAGCAAGGCAAATAGATCTCACGCTCCCATTCTGGTTTAAAGCCTCGAAAAATGCAATTGAATTAAATCAGAAAAAAAATCCAAATGAAAATTGCTCGATATATGTATGTAAATTAACTACAGATATTATTCATGGCCGATTCAAGCTCACATGTAGTTCCTCTTGGCTTTTGAACAGCTATTAACTTGGTATCTGCACCACTCTCACTCTTTACTCATACGAATCGAAAATAAATCCAATTATTTCGTCCCACTTGATCCAAATTCTCTAACAAAAACTGATGATACGAAATTCGATATAATTAATCACAAACCTAAGCTTCTACTAGCAAACGGCAATATGTTTCGCTAAATTACACCATCTCCATTTCTTTTTTCGGAATGTATTCCGAGAATTCTTCACTAATCATCTTTTTGCCATGGATAGATGTAGATCGCGCAATTCATTATCTGATCTAAATTTAGATATGTATAGTTGAGCTACTGAGATGCGATTTCGCCAATATCGAATGACGATAGTGTTGAGATGATGATCGAGGAATGCCGACTTGCATTATCGTTAAAAATACCACACTACAACCTGTCGATAATTTCTTGATTTCCTGACGGCATTGAAATTGAAGTAGTAGCTACGGACAATTTTCAATCTCATTGTATTTAATTTAATTTGATTCGATTTCTACCCGAACCGATATTGATTTTATCGATCTTGGCGAACGGTGGATGGCAATATTGATTATCACCAGATGAAAAGATTTTCATGCTTTCATAGATATTCATGATTCATTTCAGTTTCACAGGCGGGCATTCGCCCGAAAGTGCTGTCAAGTTGGTTTGATGGCTTTGTATTGGTTTTGAGAGCCGGACAGGAAAGAGCTACGAAATTTCATGGCTTTTTAGTCCAATTAATAATTATTTCCCACAAAGTGAGGCTCATGTTTATATATGGGCCACATGGCTTTTCCAATGGAAAAAAGCTGACGCAAATATTAAACTTCAAATTTTCGAATTCAATTGATGTATTTTATGAAAATTTCAAGAATTAAGTTTTCGAAAATTAGTTTTATAATTGTTTCTCATACTTCCTTTTCTGTGAATATTAGTCTAAAAAGCTCTATTCCTTAACAGAATGTCAACACCAAAAAGCTGCAGGAAATGGTCAGGTCTCTGACGTAGTGCTCAAGAAATTGTCTTTATATCCTAAAAATGGAAAAAAAGCTACTGTATCACCAATAGAGAAGCAAATCAATTATTGCGCTATCACACATTTCTCCTCGCGTAGTCAGCTTTCATTCCATACTGTACAAAGATTTCGAGAAAACTATATTACTTTGAATTCATTTTTTTACGGAACCAGAAAAAATAAGAATTGAAATTTGAATTCAGAGAGTACCTATTCAGCAGCTTTGAAGGACATCAAAAAATTACTGGATAGTTAAACCAGAAAATTTTAATGGGTCTTAAGATTTTGGTAAAGAAAATCTCACCCCATGCCTTTTTATAGTGTCAAAGATCAGGGAATAATCCACTTAATCCAGCTATACAGTAGGATAGCATAACTGGATTAAGCTGATATAATTATTTCATTCAAGGCAGCTAAGGGAAGTTTTGGCACCTAGTCACTGGGAATATTATTATGTGATACTTCATTAATAAAGCACCGGTAAAAAAATATACAATTTAAAAGCTCGTCACTGGAAACATTATTGGGCAATTCAGTAATGAAGCACCGGTCTTGAGTCCACAGACAGTAGAACGCTATCTTCGCCTGACACCTTATCGAAAAGAAAACTACCGGCAAAGCTAGAATTCCACAAAGCAACGTCATAGCACCTATGTTTTTCAGATAATTTGCAGATAAAATATTTTAGTGTATAGACAATATCAGTGAGTCCTAGAGTGATTAAAGGTACTAAAAGTGACACAAAAGTGGCTTAAGATGACAGTGAGAATGATTACCAAAAGGCAGTGGAGGACGATTACCGAAGGGATTTACGCCAATATATGGGTTCGTTTTCAATTTCAATACCCCGTGTAGAATATGCGCTATATACGAGAATACGTTTAAGAGATGTGATTTCTTAGAAAGGCACCCTTAACTTTAAATCTTAATCATTTCATTTAATCAATTTTTTCTGCAGCAGGAGCTGTGACTGGAACCACTTAAGCCACACTTGGATGTAGGAAAAAAATGTACGTCGAGCAAATGAAATTTACTTTTTATTTATTAATTATAAAAGATTTTATTTATTAATTGAGTTGTAATTTAGATTGAGAACGTATAGTTTATACGAAATAAAAATCCCTCTGAAAGTCAGCAGTAATATGAAGTGACACAATTAAATATAACATAGAATTGATTAGAGGACTTATCACTAAGGCAATAAAAGTCATATTCAAAACGCCACTATTATCGCTTTAAGGTTTATGCTGACTTAATCGTGAAGCTAAATTTAGGCATGTCCCTATTATCTGGTCATTATTTGGAATGAATTTTTCTTAGAAAAAAGCGAAGACTTTGATAATTTCTGCCAGACAAAATATTAATCATTTCAATGTTCGATCGATTTTGTTATTGAAAAGACATTTGCATAATTCAGTTTTCAAATTCAAATACCAAAAGTCACTTTTTAGCTGGAAAGAATGAACTGCACACACTAAATTGGCGTGAAATGATTCGAAACATGTGTCAATGCTATATGCATTTAGAAAGCGAAAGGAATTTTTAAGCAGCTTTTCACGCCAAAAGCAATTTCACGTGAAATTTTGTGTAAAAAATTTGTGTGAAAATTTCACGTGAAATCGAGGACAGTACAAGCTTTAGTCATATTAAGTCATATTAAAAATTTCGTTCAGATAAGGTTTTCAAATATCCAGAACAAAATTCACACCAATAACGGATATGCTCACAATGGAACCAAAACAGTAAGCTATAACATTCTACAATGCGTTGCCGTATATACAACTTCAGTAAGAAGGAGAACTTTAAGATATACCTAAAATTAGCAACAGCACTGTATAAAAAATACACCAGAGTAGTTTGTATACTTTGCTTTAAATACATAAATAGTCTTCTAACAAGTTGAAATATTTAGTAAATAATTTTCCAAACCGAAAAAACCGTTAGAAAAAAGACGACTTAACAGTGGCCATCATTTCGCAATCTTCATCAAATTTTTTGCCCCGAAGGTGGTCCTTGAGCTGAGAAAAAAGGTAGAATTCACTGGAAGCTAGATCTGCTAAATAAAGTCGATATTCAAGCAATTCGAATCCTTTTTCATCAATTGCAGCCATTGCAACTGCAGCCTTCCGAACCGGTGCGTCGTTTTGGATAAACAGAACTCCGGCTCACAGTTTGCCGCGTATTTTTTTCTTGGTAGTCTCCCGCAATCTTCTTATTTGGTCTGCGTAGTAAAAGCCTGATAAATGGCTCCCCTTTCCAAATACTCCAACAGAATGATTCCTTCTGCGTCCCAAAAAACTGATGCATAACCTTCCCTACGGAACTCGAAACTTTGAATTTCTTTGGCGCCGGGGAAGAGGGTCGCCTCCAGTGTATAGATTACGGTTTGGTTTCTGGATCAAAATGGTGGAACCAGGTCTCGTCCATGAATAAAAACGAAACGTGAAAAAAACTTCTCCAGATCTGCCTGGAAATTTTCGAGATTCCCCTTCGAAATGTCGACTCGTTTCTTCTTTTGCTCGTCGGTTGACATTCTCGGCACCCAACGCGCAGATACAATTTCCATATGTAATTTTTAGGCAACGATTCCGTGAACACTACCATACGAGATCACTGTGACCTCAGATACATGCCTAGTGGTCACTCTTTGATCTGGCAACACGGCATCTTCGACTTTTTTCACGTTGTCTTCACTTAGGGACCTGGTTGGATATTCTTCACGGTGTTCGCCTTCATTGGGTGTTCTTTCCAGCTTAAGGGGGTAGTACCGGTTATAATTTTGAAAAAAAATATTTTTTTATTTTGCATTTTTCAAATTATTATACCTCAGAAATAACGTCTCAAAATTTTATTAAAATATTCCTAAAAATAAAAAAGTTACGGCAGTTTACGGCAGACCGCTGCTTTTAATTACTGCGAGAAAAAGGTGAAGAACACATAAGTCAGGCGGAAAAAGCGGCAAAAGCAGCGTCAAAGGAAGCGCGTTTGGCCAAAAAAAACTGCCCAACTAGCTTATGAGGACTCAGGAGCACTTATGTATGATCCAGGGATTGCAGACTGAGCAATTTCAAGTGATAAAAATATATTTTTTAAATAATACTCAATAAATAAGTGGAAAAAAAACTTTAAACGCGTTTTTCCCGAAATGGCGTTTTTTCAAACTGTGGACACTTATTCTCCGAATTGGCCGAACCGATTTAAATAAAATTTGGTGTGCTTCTTTATTCAAGTATCTTGTAAGCCAAAAAAATTTGGCAAGCGAAACAAAGTGAAAAAAATAGATTTTTGGAAAAAAAATTTTCAAACAACCGCAATTTTTTGTTTTGGTCATGTTTTTAAAATATTGTGGTAGATTATCACGTAAGAAACATTCCTCTTTGAAATGCGGTTTGGTTTTTTTGTTTCAGATTCTTCATTCCTGAGATTATCTGTCCGCAGTATGACGAAGAACTTTTCGAAACATCAGTTTTATCGCCCTCTATAAATAAATACAAAAATGAAAAAAATAAAAAAATAAATGGTTTTGTAATCTCCAAGATGTTTATTTTATCCATTCAAATTTTGAAATTTATGCATTATAAAGGAGCTGAAAAAGAACCTTAAAAATTAAGCTGTTTTTTAGCATTCTAACCGGTACTACCCCCTTAAACTCTTTGGCTCAGCGTACAACGGTAAAATATGGAAGAGCAGAGTCCCATAATGTTTTGACCAAGTTGCTGTGTATATCTTTGGTAGACATTTTTTTCAAATACGGGTACTTAATGACAGCTCTAAGTTCGTTTTTCTCCATTTTCAAGTTCTCTCTTCGACTGTTCGTATTCAAATTAATGTATCTCCCTGGAATCGTGGCCTATTTATGTGTTTTTAATACTGACTTAGTGGCTATATGAGGTAGTTAAAAAAAAATGTTTTTTGAGTGTTATTCTAACTAGAAACAGCCTATTATCTCTACTTTTGGATCAATGATGCATTCACTTTTATCTAGGCTCGGCAGTTTGATTGTGGTAAGGCAGGTATTTGTCTCCGTAATGAGCTATCGAGGTAACAGAAAAAGTACACTGCCTTTGCTATCCATCCTGGAATAATAATCAATTTAAAGCATGCAAGAGATAATCTCCTTTAACTATAAAAGGCCTTGGAAGTTTTTGATATTTGCAAAGAGAATCGGAAAGAAACTGCGCTAAAATAAAGACACATAAAGAAGATCAACTCTAATCTGATGAGCTGTGCATTTCAGGATGCTTGAATTTTCAAATATTTCCAGATGCAGTTCACATAGAGAAAATGCCAAAAAACTGAAAATATAAAAGAAAAGGTAAGTGGCGAACAGAAAAAGACATCATCTTCCATAACATCTGGGAAATTGTGAGCAAAATATTTGGGAAGGCGGCTAGGTGATTTTGTCTTATTTTGTTCAAACCAGAGCACACATATGTTTATACTATAAGTAGCGCCAAAAGTGCGATATTTTCCGAAGAGAGCGAAATGTATTAAGTAGAGAGTATACGGGTCGGCTGGTGGCTGAAAAGAGACCAAGCCAAATAAGGAAATTTTTCCATATGCAGAAGTGGGAGAAGCATAATCTCGGCTATGACTATCCACTAAAGACGGGTGAGAGCAAGTTGGGTGTGCATATTATCCCATCAAGAAATAGGAAGCACCGCAAACATTCGCTGACAACAATTATCTTTGTCTGAGGTGGATAGCATAAGATATGTTTTTTTTTATTCTCCAAATGGTATCCGATATAGTATTCCGCGTTAGTTATCTTATTGCCGACCATTTTAATACTCAGACTAGTTTTTAAGAAAATTGATATGAAAGAACGTATCTTATCATAGCAGAACTGTTGGTAGGGTATTTTCTGTCTTGTTTCAATTTTCGAAAACGGGCATTACCATCTATTTTTCGTAATCGGTGGGGTATTGTGGTAATTAATATCGCAAATGACGCGCCACCGCCCGCCCATACTTTATTGTATATCCGCTCTGGTTTAACCTATTTAGTTGTCTTAAAGTCAAACTTCTGACCAAAAAAAGTAAGAGCAGAATAAACGTGAAAAGTAACGAAAAGCGAGTGTTAATAACATGTCCTTTTCAAAAAAATGTAATGGTAACGTCCTTTGCCTTCTCCTTCCGAAAAAAAAACTTTTGGTGGTTGTGGCTCCGATAAGGCAAGAAGCACAAGGGAGCCCAAGCAGAAATATTGAGGGCGGTAATAAATTTCTGCAGTAATGGCATTTATACGGCAGTAAATATCTTAGGAAAGTTGAGGATCTAAATTAAGGCTGTTGAAATTGAAACCAAATGAAAATTGTTAGTGAAAATCTTGAAAAAAACATTCATTCGGAGCGAGAGCTCCGGGGGCTGCAACACTGTTATAAATAAAACTAAGTTATATGAAACTACAATCAAACAAACAAAAAAGCGTTTGAAACTTTTTAAACAACCCACTCGCGGAGCGTTGATTTACAATTAAAAAACAATGGCCATCAAAGAAAAGATCTTTAAAAATCATAGCTCTTGCATCTCTTTCTATGTCGATCGATTTAATGCAAATAGATTATATGTTTGTATATGTTTGACGGAAAATTTGCTTGAATTAAATTGAGTTGCCAGGGACCAAAATGACAACTGCCACCATAAGCAGCCAGTTAATATATCATGACAACTTAAGCTGATTAGCTTGCTGTGGTGCTCTAAATCAGTACCGAATTAACAGTCACAAAGCTTATAAAATATTGTGAAAGAAGCAAATCAAAATAAATAGTTTTTTCTATAAAATTTACTGCTGACGAGTTACATAAATACTGAACGTTGGTATGGAATATGTAATTATCTGAAAATATAACAGAAAATAACAAATTTTAAGGAATTACCCTTTATTCCGTAAAAATGTGAAAGAAAGTGCAGAGAAATTTCCATTCGATGTTTTTCGGCATACCAATAAAATATAACAATCCTATCTTGTGGCAGGCGGTAGCAGTTACAACGACGACTGGTTTCAAATTTAGTATCGATTAGAACTCGGTTGTGTGTACGTTTTGTATCAAAAATATATCTGATAATTTCATTTAATTAAGTTTCTTCAAATTGGTATGAAATATCGAGCAAATAAGAGACTCGTTTCGAGTACCAATAAAAACTATTCATGAACTAAACTAAATGGGTTGTGAAAATACTCATGACTATTTAGCTGTGTTTTGATGAGTCATGTTCATATTCTCCGTATTGGCGGATCTGACTTTGACGGTTAGTGGACTATGGAAAATTATATATTCAGTTGCGGTGAATAGAAGCCAGGAGAAAAAACAAATGATATGATATTGATGTTTTTCTGTGTATAATTTTTTCGTGTTTTTGTGAATTGATTTTTTTATTAGCGTGTATATCGACCGTTAGTTCTGAGGTAGCAAACTATTTTTAAACATGATAGAATATGCTTTGGCTGTAAAAAAGAGATGATTTCAAGAGGTGACTGGTTTGATTGATCAGAAAATTCTAATACAGGAAGGAATTCCAAATTTGGTTCAATTAGGCAAGGTTGGTATTTAGGTTTAACCGGAATTTAATTGAAATGGTTCATGAGACATTTGTGCGCATATAACAAAGAAGCTCAAAACTTTTGGTGACGGTTGTGCTTTTTCCATAGGAATTTCACTGTCATACACAACTGTTGTTTAACCTGTCTTATGCTATTATTTTATCTTATAAAGTATTCATAACAGACTTTTAACTTTATTATTAGAACTACTTTCTAAAATTTACAAAATTCTAATTACAAAATTATTATTATAATTTTGATAATTTTCGAATTTCTACACTCTTCACGACTACGAAAGAAATCTATCATTACAAGATGTTTATTTTTTTTCTCATAGAAGTATTCAACTTTTTTTCCTTCTTCACAGCTGGCAGATTTCATTGAAATTCTCTCACAGTTCAGAAAATCGGTATGTCACTTTTATAGAAATCGATATTCAAATCACAACAAATAAACAAAGCTGAAAATACCTTAGATATATTTTCAATAGCAGAAACTAATTTAAGGCGAAAAGATAGCATTCTATTTCATTCGAATATATTGTTAAAATATTGATATCGATACCAAAATAACCATAACATAAATGAGCTTCAGATACATAATCAACGAAATGAAAAGGCTGAAAAATGATATTAGGCGGCACAATTTCTTTGTTTGTATTTTTTCTCAATATTCCTATATTGAATGACGCGAAAGAACCAGATCAAGTGGTCATTATTGAAACAGTAGGAAATATGGTGATAGAAATAAATTCGGTTTGAAATATGTAGTTTAATGGAGATAATGGGTGTGGTGTGTTTGTTTTGAGAAAACGAACCTCTTGTCGAGACTTAATCAATGTCGTGAGAAGCCACGTGATATCTTTGAAATAGTTGAAATGTTTGTGTTGTTTCTAATGTTATTCTATTGTTGTATATAATGGAGCTTGTTCGTTTTTTTTCTGGGAAACATATTGATGCTTTTAGTTAGTGCTAGCTCTTTCTTTGTGATAATCACGTGAAACTTAAAAGAGTGCTAAGTGCAGAGTGTTTTTTTTTGTGTTAGCAGTAAATGGTAATAAATAGTGGGCAACAATAAGATTTAACAAACAAACTTAATATTAAGCTGGAGGTATATTTTTTTATTATTTCTAAAGAGTGGTGCCCGTTTCAGGCGTCGATAGGTTATCGGTTTTATTTTGGTACAAAAAAACATAAGATTTGAATAGTTGTTTTATTGGGGGCTCTTGGACTTTTTTCATCAATCTAAAAAATTTATCGCATATAATTTTGAAACTGATATCATATGTTAATCTTTTTTCCGCATTTCAATGGAATTGTGGTTAGAATTATCGTAAACGCATAAAGTTTGTATATTCTACCTATACAATTTTTATCTGCAATTTAAAATGAGAGCACAGTTTTTTTAGGCCTGGATATTTTAGAGCGTTATATTTTAAACTATGTGGGCGTCGAATGATAGGGGTAGAAAGAAGAAAGGGGCAGCTTAAAAAATGCTGAGCTATTTGTCTATGAGTAAATTTTCCACTTGTTTGTTTTTAGGGGGACCATCGACAACACCCTCGAACAGTTGCCCATCCCCTCCAGGGGTGGACCCAAAAATTACGCCTTTACCAATTATTGACTTTCCCCAAAGAAAATATAGTCGTATCAAGAGCATGCATAACAATATTGCAGTTAGCGGATAATTTGATGTCAATTTTTGTTATCGAATCGCGAAAATCGGATTTCATTTTTTAAAGATAACGTCTTCCAGATGTCTTCCATTTCCCAGCACTTACTCACGAAACCTGTTCTTATCATTCTGCATAGCACGCCTGAGTGTAACAGATCCAATTTAGCATACTTGACGACAAATATTTTTTTTAAGCTGAGCGAAATTTATTTGAGTATTGACGTAAACTTTGCTCTTAAGATACCCCCGCAGGAAAAAGTCCATGAGGGTTGAATCTGGTGATCGCCGAGGGCATGCAATTTCAGAATTTTTCACATATTCATTTAAATGCAAATGTGCCTCATCACTCCAAAACACAGTATTCAAAGTTCCAAATCTCTTAACGAGTATCTGGCGAAAACTTTTGCGTAAATTCTTATCATTTCCGTTATTGCCTGCACTATCTGGATTTTATACGACTGGAACTTCAGATCACGCTTCCAAATTTGCTCTACGGTTGATTTGGTGGCGCATTGATAAGTGCGGGCTATGACAACAGCTAGCTGCATCTTCGTTTATTGTTTCTTCCGCTCTTGAAGTTCGGTTCAGGTCCTGACGAGGTTCATTTAATGGAGTAACCTGTAACTCGAACCTTCTGTACCCACTTACGAATCGAGTTTTTGCTTGGTCCATCTCGTAAACGTCTGATATTGTTTTGGTACCAAAACTGCCTCTGAGCCGTAACGTAGGGTTCTCTTTCTTTCAAAAACCCTTCGATAGTGTACGCACGGATTGTGGCCGACCACTGTGGCCACGATTGATAGACCCGGCAAAACGATAAATCAACTCAAATTTAGTTTTTACTTAAATCACAGCTCAAACAAATTTTTAAGTCCTATTTAATTCTTTTGATTTAGCCATTAACGTTGAGGCCTTCACATGTGCGCCTTTTGAATGCTGTAAAGATCCATAAGATTCCGATTGAATTTAAATGGACCATCCGACTGCGTCGATAAAACAATAAGCTTTGTACTTGTGGTTGAATTACACAAAAACGTGAAAATTGTACTGAAAATTACAAGTAAAACAAAATCGGAAAAGTTCAAAACCGGAAATCCTTTTTGTAAAAGATAACAATTTTGGATTATTATTTAATTTTAAGATATATTTAAATAGAAAAATTGATCGTTTAAATCGCCAATCTCATTTAAAATATAGGATCATACCTTAAGGAAAAAATCTGAGAAAAACATATTCAAACCCATGAACATTTTTTAGTCGCTTTACAGCAAACTGAAATGGCTTAGGTTTATTGACACTGCTGGAAAATTAGCCCACACATTTTTAAAAAGAAACCTTACTTCAAATTTTAGAGGAATCTTAAGAAATATGAGTGACTGTTCAATTTACAGAAGTAACTTCAAAATATAATCAAGAAACTTCAGCAAATCAATAGAAAAAAACAAGAAAATTGTTGATCGTGTGTTTGAAAATACTATCATTTCCAAGAACCAAATTTTATAGTTTGGCCAGTATTGTTACTACTATTCGCAAAGTGAACACTTAAGGGAAAAAATAAATCAATTGAGGGTTCTTTGTTAAGTGATTAGTAAAAAAATGAGATTTTTAACTATTATGTTTATTGTTATTTTTTATTGATTTATATAAATCATAATGCAATTGAACTCTGCCAACGTGTAAATTGAGTAAGTTGATGAATCAAAAATTTCTCTGGCAATGAAAGTTTCACTAAAAGATTTACTTATTTTCCGGTTCTCCTTAAAAACTAAAATGATGTCATGATCGAGCATTTTAGAGTGATTGCTTATGCATTCTTAATTATTACAAATAATCACATTTTGGTAATTTCGTTGTTAGATGTGTACATTATTAGGTACCAGACTTAGGGTACCATCATTTTTTGCTTTCAAGTGATTGCTAAATTTCAGAAGTTTTGTTCGATAATATATGTATGCTTACTGGCAATTGAGATTAATATGGAAATAGTTGAAATTGAAGGTTTGGGAGGTGTCAGTATTTTAGAAATGATGGTACTGAGAGATGGAATTAAATTTTGTTCTACAGCTATGGACATTACTAAGGTCATCAATAAATTGTAGTTGGATTTTTTTTGCCGAAAAATTTGATCAAATTATGCAGCATGCTACTCGAAAATGATAATTTTTATGTTGCCAGCTCTACGTGTTAGACCAGTGTCTATTAAACTTTATACCCGATGACAAACTCTCAATTTTTAACTCCAGCTCTGTCAGCTCTGGGATTATGTTCGCCCTGAAAAAACTGTTTTAGCACTTACAAAAAAACTACAACATAAATCAAAACTGATATTAATACAAGCATATCACCATAGTCACCTAGATAACATCATTATCTTAATCATGTCCACTTCTTCCTAAGCTTCATCCGAATCATACCTCACGTACCTATTTCTTTGCACTATCTTGTGTTGAATCTAACCCATATATATATATATATATATATATATATATATATATATATATATATATATATATATATATATATATATATATATATATATATATATATATATATATATATATATATATATATATATATATATATACATATATATACATATATATGTATATATATGTTTTTTGCAAACTTGCTTTCAAACACTCCACCATTTGTTCATTAAATCATTTAAACAAGGTTAGATAACATCCATAGAAAAATATTCTTCGCAATCATATAACAAGGCCATAATTGTCACGATTTAGAATGTGATGATGCTGAACATTAAATTGTAACATAACCAGGAAACACTATTACGAATAGAACAAAACAAGTGTATGCTCTCGTGGTATATGACGCATTTGAAAGTATAATGCTGGAACTAGACTCTTGTCGAGACATGACAGCACGAGAGTACGAAAATGTGGATGGTTACCTCGTCGTCAAAAGTCACATGCCAAGAGTCACGGTGTTGCCTACTTATTTTGTGGGCGTGCCTTGTTTGCTCGCCTTACGTTGGGTTCACTCGAAATTTCGTCGGTTTTAGGTTTCAAGTCACTGGGAAGATATTCACAAACTGATTTTTACATCACACCGGAAAAACAGATGGGTACGAAGTAGACTCTTCAAAATTTTGTAAACAAATTTTGAACAGAAGAAATGCTACGTCAAATCCTTAAAATATTCTCAACGCAGACAGGAAGAGTTTTATGGCCTACTGAGATAAAAAAGAGGGTTTAAGGCTTAAATAAACTGTTTTTGAGTAAATACTTCGAATGTTTCGTCGAATGTTTTGACGAATGTTCCAACGAGACATTTGGCAGGAGTGTAGGCTTAGCTTAAGCAACCTACAAGTAAATTATATATTACACGTATGCAACTACACGTAAGGTAATGATGTTCGAAGCAAAAAAATTACTAATGGGATTTTAGGAGAACACACGTTTAACCAACATAAAAACTTAATTTAGGATATGAAATAGAAAAACAAAAGCTCAAATACCAAATCGACTTTCAAAGCTTCTTGATTGAATTGCGTGTGCCGTGAAATGATGTAAATAGTTACATCATTTCAGAAACTCTCTTTCCCCATAAAGTCAAATGTAGTCCTCGATATTAGCCAGCAATACAGAGATTGTATTGAGCGTGAACTGAAACGTAATTTAAATTGGCTGGTAATGTTTGATTGCGACTAATATGATCAAAACTAGAGGCAGATAAAACAGATGACTTGAACGAAAAACAAGTTGAGTCCAATCAACAGAAGCTAATTTGCTTTAAATAGATTTCATGTTTGTTGACTACTTCGACTTAGAAATATTTGATGGAGCATCAAGATATTAAGGTGAGAGAAAGAGTGATTTGTAGGCGCATAAAATTGGTTATGGTGATGCATCTTCTGTAATTCGTCTAATGTTTGGTGAAAGGACAGTGTCATAGCTGCGCAAACTTAATTTATCAGAAAGCTAAAATTTTTCACCATCATTTTAGAACAAGTAGGTTAGGTTAGGTTTTTGAAGAGGGCTGCCCGGAACGCGGCATTAGGCCACCAGTTTGGGCCCATTTGCCACCCTCATATACAATCACACTCATTCACACTTACAGCCTTGGCACCGGCGGGATTCGAACTTGCAGGCCCCGTAGCACGCCGCTTTTTGGCCTGACGCCTTAGCGAGCAGAGCTACAGGGCCCTCTTTAGAACACGTAATACAGAATGTTATAAAATCAATGTAAAAAAATTTTTTTATTAAATATCCAAGTTCTGGTAAAATGTTGTCCAAATTTTTGATGAAATTTCAAATGCGAACCAACATAAGCTGCACAAAAATTTTTTACGAAAATTCATCCAATATCTTTTTCAAAATGAAAGTTCATCCAATTTTCACCTACATTTATCTCCACTTTCGCCTCGAGTCAATACACCTGCTTAAAACAGCACCTAAAGTAAGCATTTTTTTCTCACACACCAACCGCCTGAATCAACTTCAACTCGATTGTTATTATTTCGATGATAAATTGCTGCGATTTTTTTTCACTCCAACGTTACTAACATAAATTCATATTCTTAGTGCAAACCACATCCACACTAGCATATGTGTTTATTAGCGAAGTAGTGAGAAAACCAATTGTCTGCTAAAATGTAAGTGGATTAATCCAATTTTAAGTATTTTACGCTTTAATATCCATTAAAAATTTCCGACAGTATGAAAAACAACCGAAAAAAATCAGCAAGCATTTTCAGCAACTGGACAGGTGGTAGTTAGCTATAATGTAGTGAAGTGTTTGTGAAAAATACTACATGCTGTTGATGCTGCTTCTGGTTAGCATGGGTCTAAGTGGTCGTCCGGATTTATTTGCAGACGAGCATAGATTCGTAAAATACGATATTTTTTGTCGATCGATGAGAAAGAATCCAAACATGTGGAAAAGGTCCTAATTATCTTGAAAGGTTCAATTACAAGTGTAATGATCTATAGAATCGTTTGGCATGATTTCTCAAAGAAAACACTTTGTGAATAGTGCTGGTAGTTGAGTTTGGTACCTTAGTTAGGAAGCAGTTCGATAGATGGATAGATTGGTAGAAGATTGGAATTAATTTTTAATCGAAAACACTAAGTATATGTTGTATTGCAGTCTGGTGCTGGATGATGAGCAGAAAATTAGAATATTGAGATCAGTGAAATGGTAACCTGGTTAGATGTGAAATTAAAAAAAAACACTATTCGAATCGGATGATTGTTGTCGTAGAAATAAGAGGAAAGTTTTATTAGTGCGATCATCGATGAAAGAATTGTTTCAGCTTGAATATGTTACAAAATTAATCGTAACATGTGCTGAAAACTCAGAGATGTCAATAATTAAAAATTTATATTAAATGAAGTGGACTAAAAATAGATGTTGCTTTCGTTGAAAATCAAAACCAGGATTCATTTTTCGCCATCACTGCTCCTGTTTTTTTTATTGCTAAATTCAAATCCAAGATAGAGTACAACTATGACACTAGAAATTGGTTTTATGCTGTGAAAATGTTTTTTTTTAAATTCAGTTTCGTTAATTTTATTTTTTCAAGCGGTTTTTAAATCTTTCAAATGTAAATCTGGGTATTAATTTGTCATGGTTTACATCAGTTAATATTCTGGACTTGAAAAAAAATCTATAGCTTCGTGGTTATACTTTTGAAAGTCACAAGAAGGGGTTTAAGTAGCGCTTGGAAGTCTCTTCCACAAAAAAGCTTGCCAATATTTGTTTTGCTAAAAGCTAAACATTTTGATGATATTCGGCTCCAAACAATTCAGTATCAATTCAATTTCCCAATCAAACATAAGAAGCAAAAAAGCGATATTTTTCCATTCATCTCGAAACTAAATCAATCTAAACCAATCGCAAAAAAACTATATAAAACTGATTTAAGCATCTCATCACGCCTAAAAGTAAAAACAAAAATGAAATCAAGCATATTGATACATTTATTAAAAACATGAATAAATTTCCTTAACAATCATTTAGCACAATCCAAAACAAATTTTTATAAATAAATTTCCAAATCCAATAAAATCAATTTCACATTCAACAAACAACCATTTGGAACGCAATTTTCCAACCGGTATTTTTTTATAGAGCATCCCGCCCGCCTACTCATTTTGATAAAACAGAAACTATTATTGTCTCTATCACAAATACTCATAGCAATAGATTTAGAAATTCAAAAAAAAATAGGAAATCAGCATTAAATTGGCTCAATATTGATATGAAATCATGTGGCAGAAGCTCGTAAAAGTTTTTCGGCACTCAAGTCGATTTGAATTAGAAAAGATGCGAAATTATTCATCAACATTTGGGTGAAGTAAGATTGTATATGGTTTTTGGGGTTTGAATATAGATTGTTTTTGTTGAAAGCTGCGATGTGAGACTTGCAGCATCAATGATTTATACAACGAATTCTTACAGTTGATTCGCTTTTGTTCGTATCGAAAAAGAGTAAAAAATCAGTTCAGTTCCTCATCGAGGCCATCCGATCGTTTTACTAATCGCATTTAAAACCGTATCATCATAACATTGTGATATTTATTACTGTCGCCCTAGTTTTCATCGACAAACGTAGTACTAATCAGTATTCTTTTGAAATCCTACGGAAGACATAGAAAATCAACAGACTACACACGAGTAACAAAATAAAACAGGTTGGCTCTCGATTTGTTTTGATTTCAATTTTTTTTTTCGTATTTAAGTGAAGAGCTCAAGAATAACTGATATGTTGTGTTAATGATTTTTCTACATGCGTAAATGAGTGGAATATGCTGAACTCAGTGCAAAGAAAAGTAAAAACGGGGAAAAAACGGGGAAAAATATGAAGACAACTTGAATTGGCAGAGCCCCTGTAATATTTTTTATCACGTAAGTGGAGCTGTCACGTTCGTATGTAAGCTATCTTAGATTGTGCTGTAACGTACGATTAGCTACTGCCCATAAGTAAATAGCTGTTTGCTGGTCACATGATGAGCACGCTTGGTTGAACATGGAAGCATTTAGTATGAGGGCCCCGACAACGCATGCAGAAATTTTGATTTAGACAGTAGCCACTATACCATGTACTCCTCGATAGTAAAGAAATATCCAGCAACTAAAACAAATGTAGTTTTCCCGGCACTCACGAAAACGCGACTTTAATTGCATGTGTTTCTATTTCGTTGGTGGTACTTTGTCATTCAGTTCAGTGTCATTGGTTTTCGATTTGCTTTGTCTCCTCTTCTGCACAAGCGGCAAAATCCATTGCAAGTCTTTTTGCAATTTCTTCGAAATCGATTTTCTGCATCGAGTAGCATTAATGGCTATTGGAGTAGAGTGCGGCGTGATGATATATGGATCGGAGTTTGATTGAAACTACCAGCTCGACAGAGAGATCAAGTAGCCATTTGTGTTTTCGCACCTTGAAAAAATTCTTGTGCGTCTAATACAAAATTAAATTTGTTTTTTGTTGTTTTATTGCATTCGACTATAATATGGGTTGTTTTTCGTTGCATTTGACTATTGTTTCTTACCAGACTGAGCAAGTGCGGCCGAAGTCAAGTTTGGTATCATAGCGCTATGTGTTGCAAAGAAAAAAGTTCACAATCGAATTGTTATTTATTTGAAGAAGACTGGCAAAGCACGTTTGTTGTTTGAAGTGATGGAAAGAAAAATAAATAATTTTTGATATAGATTAGCGCAGGGACATATAAAGTGATAAAGAAGTGATATAAGATGCAACTTAGCTGCGAAACCTGATCAAAATGGATCAATCAAATCGCTGTTTCTGCTTTCTCGCGGGGTTATTGACATCCTTCATCGGAGATATGGTCCACTATCCTGCATGCCAAATCTGAGTGGAAGAGAGAGGCCCAAAGTAGTTCCGTGATTTGCACCGCTAAATCAGTTGGGTATTCGACAAAGAGATCAATAATTAAGAAACCTGGATAAAAGCCATGAAGTGGACTTGAAAACTGCGCCAATTTTTCGAGCAATGAATCGACAATACTACGAATGATGAATCGACGGTTCTAGCAAGTGAAAAAATTGTTGGAATCCATGAGCTCGGAGGTGTATTTGTCGTCGACAAATAATAAAGGCAAAACTTTATAAGCATTAAATCAGTATTGGGCAACTCTATGAAATCTGAATCAGGACTATTTTTTTTTAAGATGTGGTTCAGTCAGAGGAAAATGATACCTACCTATAAGAAAAAGCGGTAAGAATAATTTTCATTTTGGCTGAAAACGGTTTCTTCTGTCCGAGACTGAGACATTATCTACTAGAGGTATTGCCCCCATTCTTTAGTGGAAACAAAAAATTCCACAATTTAAGTGACAAAACAGCTGAGCATATTTTAATTTTATTTAAAACTCACTAAAAGCTGTTACTAAGAGCGTATGTAGTGGTGCAGAGAGTTTTAATACTCCAAAACAAAAATCAATTCGAAGAAAAGGTAGCAGTACTCGTACGTGTATTTTATCTAAAATAAAACTGGTAGACATTAGAAAAGATTTAGCACGACGGAAGCTTCCAAAAAGTTGATAATATTTGGACGTTTATGTCTTTTACCAATGACATGCTGACCAGTAGTAATGTGAGGATTAGGGTGAAATTCAAGGAATTTTGGCACGTATTGGTAAAAGAGTGACCAATCAATGGCAATGATGGTCGGACATATCTGAATATGTTAGGAGTATATGGTTTTTTGAGTTACATTCAGGTCATCGAAGTCCGCTCTTGATTAAATTTTAGTCTAGTTTTAGGCTTTATCTTGACTTAATACGAAATTGTGAATTCAGCTACAAGTGGCCTTTGTTTAGATGCAATCTGCCTTAGCTGTCAAGCTGACAGTAAAAAATGACCTCAATTTGCTCTTGTTTAGCTAACGACAGATTTCCGACGGTATATAAGCTGCTGAGCATGCATGCCACTACCGCATCAACAGTATGGATAAGTTTGCTTGGAAGTGTTTTGAATAAAAAAAAGAGTGTGCTAGTTAGGCGGCAGAATTGATAAAGATTGTCCGTAACGCTTAAATATTGTGTGTTATGATGTTTCGATGAATGTTAGTGCTGGTTTAATCAATGTGGCATGTTTGTGTGTGTGATTGTGTCAAGTGGGAAAAAATAAGGAAAGACGCTGAGTTAAAGCATATTGGGCGCGGTTATTTAGAGCCTCTGTAACTCACTTAACAGCTACTAGTCCACTATTTTGCACACCACCACACCAGTTGGGCTTGAAGATTTTCACTTGCTGATTATGCATCTACAAATAGACTGTCTGCACCCACTCTTTAGTACGAATGTACAGACTGAAATAGCAAAATATATGTTCTGAATTCGCTTGAATCAACAATGCCTGATGTTCAATCCCTGTTCTAGTGGCTTCGAAGAATATTAAAAAGTATAACAGATTGAAACCCTCCAGATGGGAAAAGATGCAAGTTTTTTTTGCAAGTATTAACTAGAATGGGAGAAGGTAAAAAAATTAATGATATCAGTTATTAAATTGTTCCTTAATTGAGATAATATGAAATCATAGCAGCTAAATTAAAAATAAGTATGGTCAAAATCAATATTTTCAAAATCCAGGAACTTAAATCAGTTCTTGGTCAGCAGAATGATGAAATTTCAATCCACATTAATTCAGCTGTTTCATTTTAATAAATTTACTATTCAGCCAAAAAATTCTTAAGTCCGCTATTTGGACCTATAATTTATTTAATTTTCAATAATAAAATTTTCCACCAGCTACCCGACAACCATTTCAAAACTCACGTCTTATATGTGTAGACGAAAATATGTTTTTTTTCAAAATCCATAAAATATGTCCCCCACTCGAACGATACAATTTCACTTGACTACCGTTTATTAATCGCGATATGGCCGAATAAAAACACATTTTCAAATCAAATGATCAAATAATTCAGACTTAATTTTGACGGTTTCAAAAGAAGATGAAAAATCAAATCAGAGAGATGTATAGTATATGATTGTAAGTCGAAGAGATATCGAACAGCTACCAAATGGTTTAATTTTTGTCAGCTTTATTAGTTTCGAATATTTTTTGAATGTGAACAATTTAGTTTTGTCGTTTTAACATAAAATTTTATCTTTTGTCTGATTAAATGTTCAGATATGATCTGAGACTGGATTTCGTTGTGATGGAGCTTGATTATCGACCTACATGCTGAGTATTATTCGGACAATGGGAGGAAAATCTATTTTAAGTCAGCTGTTGCTCTGGATTTTGCTTTTTGGCTTCCTCTCTGATAAAAATGTATATTTACTTAAGCAATAAGAAAAAGAAGGGAAAATTCTGGAAAATATCTTCTGAAATAGGTTTTTAGAGGACTGGAAGGTGGATAACTACATTGTGGCTGTAATTTTTGTCTTTCGTTTTTGTGGTCGCTAGTGGTGAATTAATATTAGATGACGGAAGTTTAATTATTATTAATTTTATTTGTCGTGATGATTGGTATATGAAGTAAGCCAATGCAAATTGCGGTAAAATGCTTGACTTAAGGTCGATTGGTTTTTTTTAAATAAAGCTTATATTTTATGAAGCTAATATGAAAGATGAAGCTAATGTTTTCCTAGCAATTGTTTTATTTACAACATATAATACCCAAACCAAGATAATTATTTCCTCTTCAATTTACAGAAAAATTTATATCGGGCCGTAAGAAAATATTTCTCATTCAATCGAACCATCTTTTACTCTTTCTTTTCAATTTCGTACCTTTGCAATGCCACAGCTATATTTCCAGTAATCTATAATAAATCCGTTCAGTACAGATTCAAAGCGATTTTTTGCACACATTTACTTGCAAACACATCTGACAGCAACTTAGCCCAGATAAATTTCGTATTTTGACTCAAATAATTTACCGCACGTCCTCAACATTCTTTCCCGTCCCATCGCATCATGTCTCAATGAAATCTTCGTGCAATCAAGATAAAACGCGATCAGGTAGACAGAAAATGAATGCGCACGCATCATCACCGAAAAATATCCCTCAGCCAAAAAAACTTCCACCAACAATGACAAACGTCACCTGAAGAAGTTATTCGTTTTATGTTTTTGTGACAGGCTTTTGTTTTTCTTCAACTTAATTTAAAAGCGCGATCGAAATGACGAACGATCTTCGAAATTTGTTGAAAGGAGCAGGCGGGCAGTCAAGCAAGTACGCCACCACCAAACCACCTAACCAAATAAACATCTTCGACAATATAAACACCAAAAATAAGCAACAGAACCGTAACTAGTACGTTTGTGCTGCCGATGCTGCACTAAACAACATCCGCGGGCAAGGCATAGAGAGAGAGAAAACAAAACAAAAAAAAAGATCGCATCGTCAACTGAAATCAAAACGACAGACTTAAGACAGTAACACGAAACAGATTTGAAGCTCACGTGTTAATAAAGTTGATGATGAATTGGTGGGAAAAAAGACGGAAAAAGTGTGTAATGCTTCTCCACCATCTCACTGGGACTCGATGATGTAGTTTGCTGTTGTTGTGGTTGTTAATGGTGTATTGCAGGTTTTGTTGGCTGCCGGTGGCCGGCCGCTGCACTGGAGGACTCGAGTGAGCACAAGCCACAGACAGATTTTGACGTGACATAGTTGACACCCTTGTTGACAAATGATGTCAAGACATAGCAGTGAAATTCTTTGATGGTCTAATGTGCGTCTTGACGACAACGCCGTCGGCAATGTGACCAACCGTTATTGTTGGAGCTGTTGATCCAAGGCATTTACGCCATGGTTTCTAATGCGGACTTGAGATTTTGTTCAATGTTCTTTCCACCAAAGCCAATGGGGGTCGACGTTGTTTGCTGTTGGCCATCGTTTGTCTGCAGACGTCTTCGCCAACACTTTTAACAGCGATAACTAGGGCTCTTGTTCTCCTTTGACGCAGGCAAAGTTCCGATAGAGGGTACGATGATTTAGTTCTGTTTAATTTATTTCTCTTGATCTCGTCCGTCAATTCGTCGGACATATACTAGCCAGCCAACAAGAAGACGTATGTGCTAAGACAGAAAGAGCAGAGCACTTTCAGTAATTCATTTGCGCATTTCGGAGTTTCGTAATTTGCAGGAATTTTAATGGATATCACACGAACAAAAGCTTGAAACGATTCCGATTGTAGAAGTAAATTAGATTGAGTGGTGATCTGGTTAAGACAAACAATGGTCGACGTGATGTGACTGGCAAAGACAGCGGTGCTGATGATGAGTTTGTTAGGCTTCTTCTTTTCAAGTTAAATAGGAAAATATTAGAGACACATGATGGAAATTAGCTGTGTTTGCACTGATTTTAAAATCAAAATGACCAATAATGGTCGGTATGTTGCCCGAGGTGATGACGCAGCCATGATGAGCAGTACAGTATTACTGAGGTAAATTGATGGTATTTTGGAGTCACTTTCGTGCTTCAAAGTGAATAAACATAAGAAAAATTGGAAGATGATATGGTTTTTAAGTAGTTTTTTTTTTGCCGGGGCAAAAGATCATATCGATAGTTATGATAAATAATTTTAGAGATATTGAGACTCCTGAGGTGGTTTGGTGATTTTATGGAGTTGAGTTGATGGTATGACAAAAATTTAATCAGTTTTGAACCTCTTGAGATTGACTGACACAAGCGTGAATATTGACTTGATCGCGTATGACATATCTGTATTTTTTAGATTTTTCGCTAGCAGCTGCGATCTTAAGTTAGAATATGAACAGAATATTGATGTGAAAGGTAAAATATTTGACAAATGAGGTGAATTACCTTTGTCATAGAATATCTGCTAATCTGATTAATAATCCGCATAATCTTAATTTAAAAATATTAAACATTTATTCAATTATTAGTCAGAAACTTGAGAAAAAATCATTTTAAGATTTTGTTGCTATGTTTAAAACGACACCAGTCAAACAACCATCGAAGATAAAATGAGTATATCTAATATCTCCAAACTTCTTGAATCAAGTGACACCAACAATTTCAATTTCACTTTTGATGGATGTACTTTCAACGTTTAAGTTGAACTTCTACGAAATCATAATATTTGTCGCATTTCATCGTTTCTAATATCCCATAAGGTTTTTATTTTATGACTTATAGTAATAAACCATTGCTGTATGAGTTTGTAAGCCGGATAAAAATGAAGTTTTTAGAAATCTAATTGGTGATTTATCGACCAGGGAGTGCTCAGTTGATTTTTTTCAGGCTAAATTTTTCAAAATACTAATATAAAATAAACTCGAATACATATTCGTTTAAATGTTGGATTTTGATGGTACCCCATGCTTTAGTGATTCTGCTGCCTTTTTTTACTAGAAATTACAACGTTTCATTTTGCTACTAAGTAGCATGTTTATTTACTTTTTGAGTAAAAAGGTAGCTACATACTAAAACAAATGTGGTTTAAGTGTTGAATGATTCATTACTTTACATTTTGATAAGATTGAATGGTAAGGCTTGAATATTATAGAAATTAACCTTAGTAACGTAAGAATAAATAATATATTATTTCGTATTAAGCTGCATTTTTCCTGAATGAATGTCACGATTCGTTTCAATTCTTTTACAAATGATTTGGCCATGCGAAACATTTCCCATTTTCCTACTGTTTTCCATTATAAAAGAATTATAAGAGACAAGTTTTGGTTTTCACAATGTATATAATTTGAATCTGAACTGAATTTAGCTCCGATTTTGCTGAAAGTTAGTTTTCATCGAAATTTCTTTGCGATTTTTATCGCTATTTTTGCTTAAATGCAGTTATAGTGCAGATTAATTTTCGTAATTTATTAACAAATTTTCAGATATTTTTTTAATTTTTTTTTTGTTTTAAAGCTTTTGAGCAGCACCCTATTATGTTTTGTGCAAACTCAGTAAGTAAAAAGATGGTCAAAAACCAATACACAAAAAACTGAAACTGCATTGAAAAATTTCGCAAAAACAGAACATATGCTTGCAACAGAATGTTTGTGTTTGAGCTTCATGCACTATTTACTTCCGTACTAATTGAAACAACCAAATTTGATTTTTTCTTGTTTTCAACGCAAAACAATTTAGTTGAAAGACTAATTTTTCCTTGAAAAGCTTGATATATTTCAATGTTTTGGCAGGGATCGATATTTTAAGGGCCTGTTTCGATTTTTCAAGAGCCCTAGGTGCCCTCTTCTCCGATTGCTATTGGTTTAGGGCTTCACTTATTTCCGTACACAGACTAGATGCCTTTTTACAAATTAAAAACAAATAAGTGTACAATTAAAGTACCAAATAAGAATATAGGTACTAAAATAAAATGCATGCATTTTGAAAGTACCATCATGCTCTGGGAGAGAACTGAGCTGAACATTATCATGCGTCCACAGCAAACGCAAAGCAGACGAGTAACAATAAACTAAAAAATAAAATAAGTACAATTAATAATATGGTTGACTTGGTAAACCTGTCATAATGGCATTCCGTCAGACAAATTTCCACGAAATACTTTCAAAAGAAAATATTCATTAAGTCGATGATTTCGAGGAATGTTGAGAATTGATATTAGGTCACTGTAAGGAAAATATGGTAGAATGAATTCAAATTAAAAAAAGGCAGTGCGGGGTTTTATTTTGGACAGATTCAACCTTCTCAGATAAATAAAAGAAACAAGAACCCCGCATTACAGAGCAATATTTAAGATAGAGAGGATAACAGAAAGAAAAAGACGCACATAGGTGGAAGTGTCAAAAATTTTTGGCAAACACTTATATCCAAACCAGCGATCTCGAAAACCTTTCGAGTGACGGTAAAAATGTGAATATCAGACATAAGTTTCTAATCGAATGAACTCAAAAGGACAAGTTTTCAATGTTAGATACATAGAAAAACATTTGGAGACACTCAAGTACAAGTTGCTACGGTCACACAAAGAAACAATTTAATTCATTTTGAAGAGCATTATGACTAGAAAGAACATTGATAATGCAAAAGAAAATGCAAGTCAACAAAGTACATCGTAAAGTACAACGTAAGAAGCAATTGCGCTAGGAAGACCATTGACGAAGAGATTAAGCACACGGGAGGAAGAAAACAAGGAAAATATGGGGAACTAAGGATATAGACATATTAAATGCAATTAAATACAAATGACGAATTCTAGGAAATGGATTATTAGGTCAAAGGCCTGGAAAGAGTAGATACATATGATGTCCACTCGAAGAAACAACTAACAACTAGGTTAGTTATAGTACTCCGGTTTTAAGCAAAACCGTCCTTTTGAGCGGCAAAGACCAAAAACTACAAATAAAACATAAGTTTCGTTTTTCACGCCTCATCAAGAGCTGGTTAAGGTAGGTAGCATTAAAAACAATAACAGAGTCCTGCTTTTGTAAATCCGTCTGAGTAAAAGCTATGTAGGTTCACAATAGACTGAGGAATTGAGAGAAATTGCTTGTAGTGGTTGGTGCGGTCACGACTTGTATCGGTTTATTGAACGAATGAGTTTTTGCAGGCCGAACGTTTCACGAAATTTAAACTTTAATTTTAAATTATTTAAATCAGATTGTTAGACAAAAGCCTGCTTAATTGGCGGTGTAAATTTTTAAAACACGGTGTAAATTTTTAAAACACGGTGTAAATGTTTTTATCTGTATTGCAAAAAACCGATCGATTGATACGATGTATTGATATATCTTGATGAACTTAAGTTTGTTACTGCATGTGGACAAGACAAATAACAATGAATTATATAACAAACAATTTTATGTAGTGTCTTTCTTTGGTTTTCAGTCTCTTTCACACAATGAATGTTGCAGCTCTAGAAGACTGATATTTAACTCTAGAAGGCTCATTTCAAATTTGCTCCTTGATTTTATGCCATCAATGTTATCTTTGCAAACGTTGCAAAATGTACATGTCCCTCACTGTTCTTCACTCACATCATTTTTTCTACTATGTAATATGCTAAAACTAGGCTTGTACGAAGGCAACAATTAATAAAGTATATTTAAATAAAGGTTCGTATGCTTAAAAACTTTTTCTGGTCTTTTTTGTTTCTTGTTACTTAATATTTTACAGGATCTGGTAGAAGAATCAGTATTAAAGGTATTGCTTAGATTCCACAAAGCAAGAATGAATACTATAAGTAAGCTAATGAAAAGTTACAAACTTGGCAGATACTTAAACATTTTTCTACTTTATGTAAACAATTTTAATTTATAAGTGTTTAAATCCCATTCGGTTTTCACAGACATAATTTTGATATAGTAAAACAATAATTAACCGCAAGTAAGTAAAAAGTAAAAAGTGTTTTCAGAGAAATTGTGCCACAAAAAATTTGCGAAATGTTAGTTAATGGGAAAAATAGACATTGATTTACAATCAGAATTTATTTTTGCTCATACAATTTGGTTGTGTTTGCTGTGTTTTGGGGAAATTAAAAAGACACAAATAATATTTTTATATCTCTAAGTGACAATGTCATTCTAAATTATCACTTGCTTTATTGTTACGAGTATTCTATTTAGCTTCCGAAACAATTGGAATAGAACACAGTTAAACGCCTTAATGATTTTGAAAAAAATATTTTATTTGATTTTTAACGGTAATTCATAAATATGTTATCACTATTCACCAGTTCGTTTGTTTCCAAATGAAATGTAATCAAACAATTTTTTTCGGTTTGACACTCGTTTACATAAAAGTAGTCTAATTTACCACTATCCTAGCCATAAACAATACATTATCTGCTTTGACTTCATAAATGAAATCATTACAAAAACATTGATGGTTATCTGAGTATACTCCAAAATACGAGTAAAGAATTTGAATGGAAAGTTTTGTGGGAAAAACGTATACCATATTGATAAATTTTTTTTCTAAGATTTTATTCAAGCTGAATTTGTATAAGACTTTAACATATAAGCATGTGAAATATTGATATCAGTCTTTTGAAGCATTTTAATAAATGGAATGAAATAATCGTTACAGGTAAGGTTGAAAAGAGATTTCGGATGAGACTTTGATATGATTGCATGGATATGAATACATATATTTGTTACAAATTTAATGTGGACAATCATCGTGGTATAAGTTAATAAATGTAAGATTATATTGACTTTTGATTAAGCTTATCATATTTGATTCTGTTGGCATAGCCATATCTCCATTAAATTTTGTGGTGTTTAAGCTGAAACTTCCGCCTTATTTCTTGTTAATGCTTCAAATTTTAGAATAAAAACGCATGCAATAAGTATTAGTGTCCAAAAAAACTGTTTATTAAAAATGGTAGTTGATTGTTTCAAAAGTCAATTGATACGATATGCAGGTCGTCTCCTTGATATCTCATGTTTTAGATATTAGTAGAGAAAATCGATTTAAGAAATTTCAGTTTGAATTTTTTTCATAGAGTTCCTATCACTTTTTGTTAAAAACATAAATTTTACGAATGCAAATAAAAATTTGCTGTAAAATTTTATAAAATAAAGTAGACAAGCTTCTATTCGAAAATATTTATATTTACTATCACGTCTAGACATGCAGTAAATACATAAACATATTGAATATCTTCACTCTATTTATTCCCTTTAACACTTGTAGTTCATTTGAATAACTATTTCAAAACGAATGAGATTAGACCTAATTGATGGTAACCAGTATTATTGTAAGCGCATTTTGAAAAAAATATTATAGGAATGAAAAATTTAGCACGAATAAATTTCACGTACTGAGCACACCGTCGGGAAAAATTTGAAACGATGAAAATCTAAATTTGATTTCATCGGTTGAATGCAATCGCTGAAATAATGGTTTTCGAAAAATAAACTATCGTCACACCCATCGCACATAATAGTAAAACAAAAGTGGTGTTTATTTTTTCGGTACTCAATTCATTGGTGCGTAAATCGTAAAAGTACGCAAATCTTTTCAAAAGCAATAATATTTTTAGATTTCTTTTGATCTCCATCTTTTGCGAGAAGCTACAACACCTTTTGTGCTGATCTAACCGCAGCTCAAAAAGGACTGTAGATTACACAGCTTAGAATTAGTAAAGTGAAATATTGGAATGTCATAGTTATAATTTAGCATCATGTTATTTATTTTGCTATCAAACCTTCTGCAAGAGTCTCTTTAAAAGCATTTTAATAACCGTCATTTATCTAGGTATTTGTGTATATCTTGGTTTGTCAATTTTAGAGTATTTTTTTGAAAGGGAAAAGAGTAAATTTTTAACAATGACCCAAAATTATCTGCGAAAGTTACTAGGTTCTTACATTAACCTTCGGCAGGCAACACGTTTTTTGCACTCGTAAATAGCAACAGGGGTGTGCGTTCACCCCATTACTTTTGATTTGAAATAAAACAATATTATAATGAAAAAACAAACTTATTCATTAAGGAATCCGTTATTTGGAATTAATAGAAAACAAAAATCCACTTCTTTTGATAATTGTTGAAATTTAAACACATAATTTTTTTAATTAAATACAGTTTAAGCAAACATTTTTACGGTGTACGACACATGCCGGCAGTAGGCACCTAACACAAAAAGTTTTAACTTTTTTATCGTTTTTTCTTAGACAGAGTGCACATCTAGCCTGCTTTTGTAACTTCGCCGAGGGCTCACCTTCAGAAAGCTCCTGGTTCATATTTAGAATGTCGCGTAAAGTGCTCACTAATTCCATAGTTTTAAATGCATCCTTTTCAGTTACAATATTCCGAGCAGTTCCTCGAGTAAGTCAGCGGAGAGTGACAATATTTCGTTGTGGTGTTCGACTAGATGATGGTGCCACTGAGGATCAAACATAGCCATTCTTACCTCTAACCATTCTCGTAAATGTGCTAGTGGATCCTCTTTTGACTGCACAGAGACACAACATTCAGTTTCAGAGATTTCTCCGTCTTCTGAACGGTGCTCATCATCAGAACTAACGTCATCAAATATATTAAGCACACTTATAATTTCGTCTTCTATGGGAGAAGCCATTTTCACCTTAGAAACAAATAATTACTTTTACACCGTAAAAAAATAAAACATACGTAAATACAAACAGGGGTGTTGAGTCACCCCAGCAATGCCAATATAATATAAAACAACAACCTACTGCCAAAAGCTGACTTATCAGACTGATTGTAATCATTCTAATTAGAGAATAGAACGAGTGATAGAAAGACACAACAACAGGAACATCATAAAATAAGACTTTTCTCAAGTCATGGGGTGACGTGCAACCCCTGTTGCCATCCTAAGGTTAAAAATCATGAATCCAAATAAAAAGCAGGTTAGTAATAAACAGAACACTTCGCAAACATACATTTTTTTTTGTAAAAAAGTTGAAAATTTGGATTAAGTGATTTGAGCAAATAATGGTACAAACATTAATACTCAAGTTGTTAGAAAATTTTCGATAGATTGGTAGCAAATTCAGGAACAAAAAATGAAATTATATTTTTGAATTTCTTAACGACCTTGATATAATACTCAAAAAAAGGGATGAAAGTAGTGATCAATTATACACAATAAATGAAAAAGATATCTATCGATCGATAAGATATCGATCATTAGTTCAAAAGCCCAGAGTTTAGCTTTATTTTGTGGAAAACTTTTTATTTGAAATTAATATTAGTCACTCAAATGAAAATAACAAAAAGTTAATATGGAAAATAATTACAAATGAACTGGAAAAATATTTTTAGGAAATTAGGAATTTTTAAAACAAGTGAAGAACATTTTTTGGCCAAAATAACTGAAGAAAGTTGTATTCATCGAAAGTTCTGAATCACGATTCATTAATTCTTGGTGCGGTTGATTCAACAATATGCTAAAGCTTTTGCCAATTGCATATAAAATTATGAAAATTATTGTATCGAGGAAAGGTTATTACTTGCTAATGATGGCATGTTTTTTCATATTTTAAGCAAAGAAAGTGGAAGTATATAAAGTCAAAGGGATTGATCCATTGAATATACTGCTAAGTTTTAGAAAATCTCAAAAATAATGTGAACAGAAGCTAGAAAAACCTACAAAAACTAATTAAAAAAATCCTACAGAAAAAACGTGACAAAACATCCAGAATCTGATTCAAATTTGAAAACTTTTGAGTGTCAAATTATGTATTCAACTTATTTGAAAAAAAAATAGAAATTAAAAATAAGTCAGGTACTTTTGTACACTGCTAACCTTCAAATGCCACTATTTCGATACATTTAATTGGAGAGAAAACAAAAGTTACAGAGAAAACTTTGAATATTTTGGGATGTGCAAGAATGCTATGTTTATCTGAAACATGAAACAAACCGACATGCTTTAGGAGTTGATATTCAACTTGCATCATGTCATTTCTAGATAGTTATGCTAAGAAATATGAGCTACAAATGAAAAAGTTTCAATCACTTTTTTAAGACAAATCACGTTGCAAGAAATATATGAAAATTATTTTTTGAACGAAACATTTAAAAATTAAACTATTATGCAATAGATTGTCTATTTTTGCACTTATATCAATGATTTAACTTGATACAAGTCTCCATATCAAAAATGCACATGTAAGATTCAAAACCTTTTTTGAGACGCAAATTTTTTTTTGCAAAAATGCATTAAACAAGTTTAATACAATAATTCAAATAACAAATTTTTGAATAAAACACGTTTCATCGATTGTAAAATATCTTTAGTTATTCTGATTCTTTGAGTTTTTCATGCCTGATATTAAATCAGTCTCGTAAAAATTGAAGTACACAACTCTATGGAAAATTGGTGTGCCTACTGATACTTGGATAGATTAGCGAATAAAAGATTGAGCAAATCGTCAATGATTTCAATGAAAATCATTCAATTTTTCGTTCTTCTTGTTTGGTTTTTTGGCTTTATTTTGCCCAAAATATGTTACAAATTGTTTTTTTTCCATTTTTTGAAGTGTTTTGTGAAAAGACAATTCAAAAATAAACAAAATAGTTTAACTAACGGACCAAAATCTCCCTTATATTTTGGATATATGTTGATTTTTTGACATAATATCGATATTTTGAAAATAATCTGATAAATCTAACTGAACTAGAAAAGAATTTGAAATGAATCCAGCGTTTGAAGAAAAAATAATCGTTAACCTTTGATTCACAACACACAGGAAAATCACTTTAATTTTTCTATCTCTTACATATCTGATGATAATTTTAACAGCATAGCACAAGATAATTATCAATTAAATTGCTGTTTACACATTACGGACACTGCGTTTTATGTTTGAAAAATGTGAAATTACATTATCTGCACAAACAAGTGAACAAAAACACCAAAACTATATATTTCTTGTAAACAAATTTGTCTTTTTACGACAAGTCCACAGACGTAACAATAAATAAATGTTTCACAATATGGATTAATATAATAGGATCATAGAGTACAACAGGTTCATTTTGATTCGTAGTCATGCAGAAAATGTAGTCACGGGCTGTTTTGATTCAAAAAGAATAACAAATCGGCAAAAAAGCAAACGAATGCTGCAAGCAAAAACAGGTTATCCACTTAAGTCTTTTGTATGAGAAAGTTACTGAGAAACGTTTTTTTTAACAAACTGTTCTTGAAGAAGCTAAAGGATAATATACCAAACAAAGTCTAAGAAGATGACAGGTGGAAATCTGATGGGCATTATTGATGTTTTTTCAATGTCTCAATGACTTTTATTTGTTTTTCGGAACTTTATAATATCACACATTGAAGGAATTATTTTATTGAGGGTGCAGATTTTTTAGACATGCTTTTTCTCTCCATAAGATTTGTTTTATCAGTTAGTCAAATTGATTAAATTACTCTAGTTCGTTTAAGTAAAAAGAAGGACAATTCAAACGATGCTTAGAGCTGATACTTGACAATCAATGATTGCAAAAAATTGTAAGTTTAATTTTCACAAATACAGATTGATTTATTTCTACAGGTTTAGAAAATTTAGTGGACATAATCATAGCAGAAAATATTTTTGGAAAAATAAAAAAAATAATATCTTAAATGATACCAATTTCAAATTGTTCATATGACCTTATCTTTGTCTTAAATAACGTTTAACTGTCAGGTCAACATTTTTGCAAAGCTCAAAATTTTTCTTTTCCATATTAAAGCTGGAAATATATTGATCTTTAAATTTTTTATTAAAAATTATTTAACTAAAACAGGTGTTCATGTCAGAACAGAGAGTAAATATCATTGCTTTTAAGGCGCAACTTGTGAAGTATTCAATAGCTAAATATTATATTGGAGAGAAAGAAATCACTTTCGATTCTTAAGTTTTTAATAATAGCCTAACGTAACGATGAGTTTATTTGAATACTGAGCTTATATTAAGCTGAACTGAATAATTAATGAATAATGAAATTACCCTGAATTGAAATGTGTAAAAGTAGCTGAATAGTCGTAATGAAGCCATATACTGTGATGTTTGTTTTGTTAGCTGACAGACGACACATGAAAGTCAGATAATTTTCAAAACATGTGGAAAGATAAAAATCTTTGATGGAGTCCAAACTTTACTTCTAAATTTAAGTTTTGGTGAATTTCAAGCTTTGGTCAGTGAAAAAACCTTCTAAATATGTACAAAAAAGTCTATATGAGTCAATTACATCATAAATAATAAAAGTAAATTCAAAATGTCAGCGCATATATTTTACTCCTCTCAAGACTATATAGATTGGTCTTCCAAAAACTTTCACTTACCTTAAATTAATGTAGAAGTTTACAGCAATCCTTAGTGATGACGATATATATTCACAAGTTCTGATTCACTTCACTATAATAAGTATATATTTTTATTATTTTTCCAAAGCACGCCGAAATTTTATTTTATGTTTTGTGGTATTCTCGACATTGCACTCACTAATTTTTGGACTCCAGGTTACGAAAATTCAAATAACCATTTTCATTATATTTAATGCTTTTGATATAATAATAGGTAAATCATAAAAAAAACTCTCTCAAACAGATTCAAAGCAGCACTATATTTACTTCAGAGTTTTTTTGAATTGTCACCGCAAAATAAGGGAAATCAACTGGCTCAAGTATAAATTAAGTAAAGTGTGACTTACTACCGCAGTTTCATAATTTATCACAAACATCTAAAAACTAGCGACAACGTAAAAGATAAATGGTTCAAATCTCACCGCGCACAATATTACAATGATATTTTACACAAGTTAGGGTTTATTTAAATCATATATCACTTTAATCCATATACTGGCACTTGCGATTAAACGAACTCTAGTTGTTACCGTTTTCATATGTCTTTCAACACTCTGATGTGGTATTTTCTTCCAAAGAACTCATAACGACGGCATTCCTACGAAACTGGTGCACTTTAAATTTTAATGAATTTCTTCAAACTCTTTTTTGCGATATTCCTAGAAAAACCGTAATATTTACATTAAATTGCTCAACTCTTTCAAAATCTCGCGTCAATATAATTTTTTTAATCCGAAAATGCCCCAATGATCACTTATGAGCAATTCAGTACGATTATTCGACTAATTTGTGTCCGTATCGTACTCACAATAAGCGCGTATCGCAAACAACTGATTTTCTGTTTTCAGTCGCGCACGAAACAACGACCAGTTCACTCATCATCGAGCATTGCCCATAACCGTGCTTCAACTCTGTTACGCTACTATACACACCGAAATTGAGAAGAAAATCCCAGAAAAGAATCATTTCTTATGATTTGCTGTTGTAGTAGTAGCAGATGCATCTATTGCTTGGCTAGACCATAGAGAGCGGAATACTATGCAGGTTGCAAAGAGACAAAACGTCGTTAACAGAAGAGGCATTCAAAAGATCTTCACATTTAATCAGCTCAATCTTAAATGCGTAACAACGAATGGACAATCCAAGTTCTTCCAGTCAGACTTCCAAAAGGTAGTACTCATACCACTCAGCAGTTTGGTTTGAGTGTGTTTGTGCAGAGACGATGCTGAGATACAGAGCAAATTTACCTGTAGGTTCCACTCTACCAATTTGCCCAGAGTCACTCTTCAAGCCCTCACTCGGCACAGTTTGCTGTGAGAGCGAAGTCAATACAAACGAGCAACTAGGTGTTTTAAAACCGTATCAAAATGTGTATAAGTGGCGCTAACACAGGGAAATACATAGACTTGGTTGCTTATACCCACATTTTACATACGGGGGTATCTAAGCCTTTGCACGGATGAACAGAATAACCAATCCAGATCACGGTTACCTGTGCCAGATAGGTGGAGCTTGAGATGAGTCGAAGGTGTGTCTAAGTGGATCTATACATAGTTTTATAGCCTATCAGCTATGCACGGTTTGTTGCAAAGAAACTAAGAAAAAAAGCCGTATCTTTCTATTTGCCATTAGGCAGCTGCATTTATTTAATTCACTTGATTGCGCACATTTAATTCACTTGATTGCACTTCCAATTACATTAAAACGCCCTGCAAGACCCTTTTGCCATTTCATTAAATATATGCTAGTCATTATGAAAGGCTCCAAGAAAACGCGTCCTGGATTCGTCTTACATCTTAGAGTCCTTATAATTTTGATGATTTGGATTTATCAACCAAAATCACTTCCAGGTAAAAGGTTGTTAATTATAATTGTCGTTGCACCCTGAATGCAAGTCGTATTAATTTGCAAATGTGCCGAGGTAATGCAAAAATCAAAATTGCAAAATGTAAGTTTTTTATAATCACTCTTTTTTACGGAAAGTTTTAGATTGTGAAAATTTTAGAACGCAGTGCTATTTTTAACTAACTGAATTAATAAGTATTCAGGCTTAAACATTACCTATAGTTTTATTTTGAAGAAAATAACAACAGCTTTCAGTTCGCTGTGCCGACAAATATCCAATTTGTTGAAATTGAAGATCCAACCACTTAGTAATATATTATTGAATTGCAAAAGACGATTCACCCAGATAGCTTTCATATCTTTTCATTAACCGAATAATAAACATTTTTCATTTTTTTCCTTCAATTTACAATATTGCACTTGCAACTAGCTACAGGCTGCATAACTCTGCATTACAATCCATCTAGCTTTTGCATATTCCTTTTTTCGCACCTCATTTGCGTTCGTATTGACTTACGTGCTTAACTGCAGCTCAACAATAATATTTTTTCGTGAACTGAACTTTATTGTTATTGCGATCGTGTTATAAATTGTTGGTTTTATTTCGACGAAAATTTCATTCGAAATGCGATAAAATTTCAATATATGTACGGAATTTAGTGTCAATATGGAATGCTTACATATGTGGTGCTGGTTGGACAGTGGCAGCAGGCTATGACAAATTGAATAAATCGCGAGGCGACAATAAATGACTGGAATGTGTGGCGCGATGATGAGTGATGTTACTGGTGTACCTGTTGCATTCAAGTCTTTTGTTTATTTTTTTTGTCGCTGAGAGTCTCGTTACTTTTCGGAGATCATTTGTAGCGTTGTAGTACTGTATAGCCTGTAACATTTTCAGTTACTTTCAGATCGAAAATGATTTCACTGTCTTGGAATGGAATCGGGGTAAAGTCGTTGTTAAAATGGAATATTTAATGTGACAGAGTTAAGTGCATGGGGATGGAAATTGGGATAGTAGGTTGATGGGATGGATTTTAGAGAATGTAGAGGTATTTAAATGCTCAGGCTTGTTATTATATTTAAGTATTGAAATATGTTGAAATTTTTCGCTATGTAAGGATTTACTGCAGCTTTGTTTCTTACTTAAGGGAAAATACATTTAATGAGTACATTAATTTTTTTCTTCAACCAAAGCAAACAAAAAATGATCATCGCAAATAAAAAAAAAGTGGAGTCAAATTCAAAATACTAAATTTTGTATATTTTAAGCTCTACGAGCCAAGAAAATCAACAAAAAAATGTATAAGTACAACATTCAATTTAGCATCCAAAATTGGTTTAATGATTTAAAAATCCGTTGTTCAGCTGTGAAAATCAATTTCATTGAACCAAGTCGGTCACATGATTTGAACAATGTTCATTATAATTAAATCTATGTATATATAAAGATAAATTGATGCAAAGTTTTAAGAAATCTTGCATTTTTAGCGGATAAACTGATGAAAATATTTAAATGTAATTCTGTATTCGTTGGAACGTATCTTGATTTTGTAAACAATTAAACAATTGAAAAAATGTTTCCCTCAAGATATATTAGATTGAGTATATATCAACCATATTTTAAATAATAATAAGCAGTCCGCTTTTATTCTTTCCAAAGATTCACTGATGACACGAAGAAAAAGCTCTGAAAATAAAAGAATTTAACTTTCAGGAAGCCTCCAAAATTTTTAAGTATTATTTCGTTCAGTTGCCTTGACCGGTTTGCAATATTAGCATAAAAATAAATAAACATATTTATAAATGAATAAATGTAAAGGTTAAATGCTTTAACATAAGATAACCGTTCAGAAACAAAGAAAAAGTTAAAATAAATAAACACATTTGCAGAAGATTTGAATTTCTGTTTTTTTGCGAAGGCAGGTTTAAATCTCTACAGACACAATGAGTTCCCCGCACGCGGGACTTATAGTGGTGTGGGATTTCAACCCCCTAAAAACACTTTCTTTGATCATGACCATCCCGAAAGCGATCACGCTGCTACACGTTGAGAAATGACCGAAATAAATACATTAATATCTTAACATTGCGATAGTAACAGCATTGTCACTAATATATAATTTTGACAGCTCAATATTCTATGTTAGGAAGTTACAATATTATACTTGCAGTTTAACTTTATATATTAAGGCTGTTAAATGTTCTTATTAAGAACAACTGTCAACATATTTAGACAAAATGTTTTAACACCTTAACATAAATATAGTACTGTCATTATAAATGTAAATAATAACGAAAGGTAGTGAAATTTTTGATGACCAAAACAAATACAGAATTAAAGTGTTCTTCTCTCTCCAAAAAAGTAATTCATTGAAAGTTCACGATCAAAAAGTCTGTAACGTACATAGTTGTGAAATAATTTCGTCTGTTGTTAATTTGTATCCGTTGAATATTTGTGTGCTACTTGAGTCGTTGTTTGCTTTGTCTGTGCTGTGTCAAAAATATGCTTGTTCAAGTGAAGATAGAAAATAAAAATTCATATCTTGAAATTACGGAGCCTTAATATAATATATTTAATATTAATTGCTAATAGACCAATATAGTGTCTATAAGACGTTAATTTAACTAAATAAAAACTAAACTAAATAAAAGTTTTGGTTGAATTTTACCCTTATAATAGTAGGAAACTGGTTTCCTACTGTTAAATATGTAAATTTACAAAAGTGCGTAGAAAGAATATTTTACGTCTGAAGTGTTTAAATTTTTTTACGACCAAATTGTGTAATTTTACCCTAAAAAATGATGCATGGCTCTGGCGCAAAGGTGAATAGCAAACTAGTAGATTTACACTCTTTTTGCTTCAATTTACAAAAAGCTGTGTATTATTCAGCTGATATGACGTAAAAGCAAAAAATGCACATCGAATGTGTAAAAAAATTTGTGATTCGTTATTTTAAACGAAAAAATAAATATATTTCCTATTATCAAAGTATTAATTATAGATTCACTTTTTAGAGTGAACAATGACTTTTAGTGTGTAGCTATTGCAATCTGTTCTTGAAAGTAAAAAGCGATTTTTTGTATTGATTTTGATTTCAGGCTCTAAGAAACCATCCAGCGGTTCCTTTAAGCCATTGTATTTTATTTAACTGTGTTTTAATATTATTTAAATTAGCTCAAAATGTCTCACCCTTTTAAGTCTCTGTGCTATGTCATTAACATAAACATGTTGTCGAAGTCTTTGTTCATGACTTTGCGCCATGTTTTTAACTACTTCCTCTACAGGATTTATTTCTATATCCCAGTGCAAGTGTGCATTTTTTATGTACCATGGTGCATCAACGATGTTTCATAATATTTTGTTCTAGAACCGTTGTATTATAGTTAAATTAGTTTATTAGTGCAACCACAGAGCTGGATGCCATATGTCAAGACAGGTTTTAGGACTTGTTTGTTCACCAATAGTTCGTTTTCTGTCGACAGAGTGGAGTTTCTTCCTAATAGCCAGTACAAATTCCTGCAGCGTTTATCTAGTTCTTCCCTTTTCTTTTTCATATGAACTTTCCACCGCAACTTAGCATATAATAACATACTCAGATACTTGGCTGACTTAAAATTCGGTGTTTGTTGGCTGTTGATAAATATAAGCTCATGTGCCGTCTTTTTATTCGTGAAGACTACATGAACTGATTTAGATTTATTTAGATTTATTTTCCATTTCTTGATCCAGTTTTCTATTTGACTTATAGCTGTTTGAAATTTCCTCGTTGATTCTTCTTTGTTAGCCATTGAAGCCGTACTTTAAGCAAATGTTGGTGCTGTAACGTTTTATAGCGTTGGAAGATCACTTGTGAGAAAAATGTAAAGAACTGGTCCAAGTACACTGCCTTGAGGTTCTCCAGCTTTTATCTCCTTCAATTCCGAGTAAGCTCCATCCTGATTTAGCCTAAAGTATCTTCCTGAAATATAAAACTTCAATATGTTGACGTACTGCTTCGGAAGAAGCGTTTTTAGCTTGAGGTTTAATCCTTCATGCCAGATTTTGTCAAAAGCTTGAACAACATCCAGAAAGATATTACAGCAGATTTTTTACATTCCAGCGTTCTTTCGATTATATCCATTATTCTGTGTACTTGATCAATTGTAGAATATTTGTTCCTGAATCCAAATTGGTGATCCGGTATTAAACTTTATTTTCAATCATTGGTTTTAATCTCTTTGGAAACAGTTTTTCAAAATTTTTTAGGTAGAATAAGTAGTAACGAAATTGGCCTGTATGATGACGCTTTACGTGTCTGTTTCTTCTGTTAGCCTATCTTCTTCGGTTGAATAACGCTTAGGTTCCACTGTATCAGCAATATCTTTCGTTTCCATCTGGCTACACTCACTGCTAAGATATTTTACTTGAAACAGTTCATTTGGTGCTCTGAGTTCTTTAATGTCTTTACTCAGTTGTGTAGTAAGCTCCCTTTAGTTTACATGCCTTTATTCGCAGTTCTGTGTTTTCCTTTTCTTTGTTTTGCTGGCGTTTACTAGATACTTTTGCAGGTGATGTTTTATTTGCACCACTTCTGCTGAATGTTTCTCCCTGTTGTGATATATGAGCTTGCCCGAAGGATAAACAAGCTGACCTTTTAGGAAGAGTTGTGGGTGTAGCATTATGAAATGTGTCTTCTATCATTATGAAATATAAGCAATATATGGCCCTCCCCAGAATTCTTAGGAACGACCTTATTCGAGGGTGGGTTTTCCAGTGTAGTGTCACCTGGAGGACTAATGACTTTCGTATTTGTCATTGCCTTTTTTCATTCTGCGTTAGTTTTATTGCCATAGTGCAATTGATCTTATTCGCAAATCCTCTACCTGGAGGCTCCGGTCATTTGTTATCAGAGTTTCCTTCTTCGCCTAACCATTACGTTAGTTTCGTTCGCACCCGACGAGAACCAAAGGTCCATTTCACGCCCGCAGGATCTCAACTGTTAACCAATTATTTATTGCGCTAAGTTTGCGCATTTACTCTCTCTCGTTAGCCTTACTAAGTAAATTACCAAAACGCACTCGGGAGATAGCTATGCTACCTACCTTCTAGAAGGTGAAAAGTAGGATTTGTTGCCAGATCTATAGGTGTTAATTCAAAGGGCCTACCAGAGCATACGATAGGAATATACTCTGTCTAAGGCCAATACCAACCTTTGTCTCTGAAAAATGAGTTGAATTTGAAGATATCGTTGAATAGTTTTTAGCTCTTGTTAACAGAAT
Source organism: Nemotelus nigrinus (assembly GCA_947369275.1). NCBI lineage: Eukaryota > Metazoa > Arthropoda > Insecta > Diptera > Stratiomyidae > Nemotelus > Nemotelus nigrinus. The sequence continues at coordinate 104,066,492 of OX376373.1, read as the reverse complement.
CATTTGCTGCATATGCGATTGAAGGAGAATTTCGATAGAACAAATAACTGGACCTAGTGTTTTTGATCCGGTTAACTATCCCTAACTTGTTTGTTCATGACGTCAAATACGTAACAGAAAATTCCAGTTCTTCTATACGAAAACAGAAGCATGTTTCAAAGACTGAACCGTAATTCACAAGATGGTAGGTAGGCTATGGAAATTACTAAGGGTCTGCATTTCAATTTAAATTTATATTAAAAATTGGTTTCGTTCGGATTTGAGTCTGTCTTTATGGATCTGAAGAACAAATAATGCAAAAATATTGAAGGATAGGCCCTAACTAGTGATGTGCTCTGAGAGAAAAATCGAGGAAAAATCAACAATTTTTCTTAGTAAGGTTTGTGTCAATTACAGACTATTGTTAAAATAACCATAAGAATATTGTTGATTACTTTTATATATCATGACGCATAGTTGATAAACAGTGATCTAAGCCGAGTATCCAAGAATGTGGTGCAAGAAAGTAAGCAGGCAAGATTTGGTACAAAATAGTAAACAAATATAATCTCTGGTGCCCCAACAATAAATGAGTGCTTCAATAACATTGGTCGGCAGGCAAAAATAATAATCGCAATGTGTTCACTCAACACCATAATATAACTCCTGGGATAGTTTTTTCAAAGATAATGAGTGTTCGCAACCGAGTAGTAACCAAAAAAGATTTTAGAGGTTCTATTTTCAAACAATCCTGCGGGACTACAAACCTGTATAAGGAGAAAAATGATATGCGTTTATATAAACTCAAGACTTTAGTCATTTTCTAGGAAAAAAGAAAAGTACATTTGAATTGATCGGTCTCATAAAGATTGACAAAACATATGACTGTAGCTCTAAAATCAATTTACAGTGTAATTTAGTATTTCATAATTTTTCTAAAATACTTTTACTTTTTAAATTATAAGTGTGTAATTCATAGTACTATGCTAGAATGCATAGCACCATCCAATTAGTATTTCATTTCATCATAGTATATAGATTTAAAATCTTACTTGCTAGTGTATTTATCAATACTTTCAAATTTTACGCAAGAATGCATGACAATGATTAAGTACAAGTTTCAACCGAAATATCGAATCATTTGATTATTATCGCGGCAACTCTAAAATACCGCAATCAGATTCGTAGAAATGAATGAATGATTTGGCCTATCGACTACAACATAGAGAATTTCATTCCGAGGATGAAGACATTTTCAAATACTGAAATCATTTTAGGTGTCATAGAATAATTCCAAAGACACTGCTTGTTAAATTAAGCAATTGCAGTGCGATTTGCATACAATAACAATTGTGGAAAATTTGAAATTTTGTAGTGTTGAGCGAATTGATGCATATTTTACTATATATCTAGTATTTTTCGTAGTTAAAATAATTCACACAGTTGCTTGTTCGAACTTTTTGTTCATTTTTTGCAACAGCAAAGCAAACCACTTTTATATAGTTAAAGTAACTATATTTTCGTAGTAAAACGAACCATTCATTCAACAATTTGAATGAACTGTTGTAATAGTGTCCTAAATAGTTAAACTAACCTCTATTCTATCTTTCAGTGTACACATCGGTTTATGAAGCATAAGTGTCTTTTTTATGATGATGCCAATGCTCAGGGGATAACCAGTTGAAGCGAATGCTTAGCTAAAGTGGTAGGGATAACCATATGGGAAAAGCCGATTAAAATTAATTCCACTATTATCTAAGGGCCATACTTTATTTTTCTGAAGTGCTGGTAATATGCCCAGTCGTCGACTTATAAAACACAAGACGCACAAATACAACCACGAGCTCAGAAAGGGATTCAAACCTCACTAAACTGCTGCTTTGGACTGGTGCCTTAAACGGCCCACAGACGAGAGATCTCGTCGACAACTAGATCTGCAATATGCGATATCTGCAACGAAAATCTCTGTCTGTGGGCTAGTCTCAGGTTGCATTTTTAGTCTCTGCAACGGTTGCAGTAAATATCAAAATTTTTTGATATTTGGTGGGCGGAGCATCTGGTCGACGAACACGTTGCTGTGTCTGTCGTGATTTTGGGACTAAAATGGAGATCTCATTTGAATTTAGTGTAACGTAATGGTAACATAATTTGAAATCATTGGTTTAACGGACTGAATTGTGTATGAGTACGCTCAACAAGAGTCAGTTAGCATACTACATGATCCCGTTAATGTTTTATTATTTCAGGAAATATTTATGAACGAAAAGAATAGATGTGGAACAATAATATCTTTTCTTTGGCAGCAACGGATATTTAGTTTATTTTCAGTGCGGCTTGCCTATGATCGCCAATTAAAATTGAATAAAAAAGTATTTAGAGGGCTAAATGTGGCTGAACCAGAAAGTACGAATACCTAGATACCCGTACATATCTTTTCGAAATAACTTTACGTGAAACATAATTTTAAACCCTATTAAGGCACAATTGCTGCCAGCTCATGATACATACAAATTTATAATTTTCTTCGAAAATCAGTTCCGACACCCTTAATACGAACAATCAATGCCTGGTTATGATGACCGGCGATTAAAAATTATTTAGAGGGATCTATGACTAGGTTACAGATGCCTGAAGCAGAAAGTACAAATACCTTATATATCCGAGTGTATGTACCTGTTCGAAGTTACTTTACGTAAAACATCAATTGCTAACAATGCTTACAATGTACATATGTCCTCCGTTTTCTTACAACGAAAATGACCTGAAAATACCCATTCCAAAGCGTGTGTTGCCTCCACGAAAACAACGTTCGAATGAGATTGCAATTTAAGTTGCGATTACATTATCTGTGTCTGTGGCAAATCAATTGAGATCCAGTCGACGACTAGATCTCCGTGTCTGTGGGCCGTTTTAGTGAGCAGAGCTACCGACCTATCTGTTTGAATGGGACATGATTTTGTTATGTTGCAAGGAGCAGCGAAAGTTTGCATCCAAGATAACTCCGAGGCCATTCACGTTATCGTTTTGAGGTAATAAACCATTTCCGACAAAGCACGAACTATTTTTGTTTTTGCGGGAAAAAGCTTTTTAGCTGGCACTCATCAACATTAAGGCCAATGACAAACACGGCGGTTCCAGCGAGGCGTTTCTCGAGAGGAAAACCGACTCGTTATAGTCGTGTATTACTTGAACATTGTGATGACACACACCTCGGTGCGGACCGCATCTCGTTTTCAGAACCGAGTCGGTAGACGAGAGAACTAACTAGGGCATTAATCCCGAGATTGAAATGACGATCCCGAAATTCGGGATTAGAATTTTCGGGATCCCGAGATAATCCCGAGATTTCGGGATTGTATAAAAAACTATGTTAAGGGAATTTAAACAGATATATTGGCTTATTCGTACTCAATTAAAACTTTATTTCAATTATATATACATAAAACCGGAAGCTAAGTTCATTATAATGTTAAATTTATGCACATATGTACATGGGTACTAGCAAGTAAGACGTTAATCTATAATTGCATCTAAATTAATCTTATGATCAAATTTCATCTTATCTTCTTGTCCAATAAAGCTCTTTATTTGGTCATGATAGTTAGTTATAAAATTAGTTAAAAACGAATTGAAATTTAATCAGTATAACGGATGTTACGATATTATAATAAAAATACATTATTCTTTTTAGTTGTTTACATATTAATTACATAATAATATTGCTTTTCAATGAAACAAGTGATAATTAATAATATCGATTGGTTCAAACTGCTGATTCGTTTTGAAAGTATGCTGCTAATAAACATAATTCGTCAAGAGTTTCAGAATTTAAACTAGACCTGATTTAGCTGCACATATATCCAGCTGCTGAAAAAGATATTTCGGGTACACTTTTTGGTAAGATATTAAGCATGTAATCATACGCCAGCTGTAATTCATTATTACAACTGGCTTCCGCTTCGGTTTTCATAAAACAATATGTCTTTTAGTATTAAGTTCTGCTTTCTAATTCCCAAAATGGGTTAAATTTTATCAATCCCGAAATCTCGGGAATCCCGATAAAAAATTCGGGATCCCGAAAATGTCCAAAATGGGTCGGGATCCCGAAATCCCGAGATCCCGAAATCTCGGGATTGCATGCCCTAGAACTAACCCACCGACTCGGTTCTTCGAGCGTTTTCCGATTTGTTCATTGCTGCGTAGTCCGATCGAGCTGAAATTTTCTGGATGCACTGATGAATGCATGAGATATGGGAATAGAAATCTGATAAGAAAATTGATTTTTGTAGAATGGCTAGGGTACAGTATTGGAAAATGAAACATTTGGGGGCACTTAGTTTCTAAAAGTAGGCAATTACAGGCCCGACGTAATTTGTAACTGAACCAACTCGATAAACGCTTCAGAAAACCGCTGTGTGTGTCAGCCGACGCACCAAACCGAAGCGTTAACGCTGTGCTATTGGGTGTCTGTGATTGGCCTAAGCTGGCAAAATATTTTCTGACAAACATTGTTGAAACTGAACAAATCGGTTTTTATTGAGGAGAGGAAGTTTAGCCTGCTAAGTAAGTGTTGAGCAATTGTGAAATTCCGTAGATTTAGAATGTGGATATAATTATGAATTTTTGTCAACTCCTTACTGAAGTTTATGTAGACTACATCCATTTGGTGACCTTTCTGAAAATTACATAGAACTTCCGAGACTAGTACTCTCAAGTTTGTTTTAGTTGATCAACTTTTTTAAAGCCATGTTGTTGCAAATTGAGATATATATATATATATATATATATATATATATATATATATATATATATATATATATATATATATATATATATATATATATATATATATATGTACATGTGGGGAAAGTTTATCACATACAAAATTTTTAAAATTTTTTTGGAAGAGTCTAGGCTTAGACCAAGTGCTTACCGCCGTTTGGGAATGTAGGGGTTGCGCAAGAAGCCCTATTAAAATTAGAAACCGGCAGAAGTTAGTGATTTATTAAAAATAATATGCAGAGAGATTTTTAAATATTCCACTGACAAGAACGTCAGATATGTAGAATAATTATTTGCATACATATATTTACGAGATATTGCTATATGGTTCGTAAAAACAGTAAAAATACAATTAAAGAAAGTGTCGAAAGTGTTTGATGAGCCAAATACACCAAAGAATTCTCAGGAACTTTATGCGAACAAAACGTACATCTCATGAAAAGTTGAAGATTTTGAATTTTTGAGGAATGCGGACGATGAACAACAAGTGATCTTACGCTAAGCAGATGTCAGCTTTTCGCTTTATCAGCCTATCAAGTTTGTTCCTACGATTACGCATAAACTTTAGTTCCTTATCAAGCCATAGTAGAACAAATCTTTTGCAAAATGAACTGGTACAAAGTTTTTGGAATAACAACTATTTACAATGATAAGCGGTGAAATAACAAATATAATGATTCTAATTTAAAAAAGACCAATAAAGTTTAAATAAATCTACTTGATCTAATTTACAACAAGATTTTATTAATGCCTATTGCCAGAAAAATATTTTTTTCTGAAGTGTCTCGTTAACTATTGGTTTCATTGTAACTTGATATTCTGTTCTCATTTAAGTCTGCGCAAAAGTTTATTCAAGTAATTTATTCAAGAAAAAAACATTGACTCAGTTTTAACACAGTGGAACTAGAATTCCATTTTCATATTCTTGAATTTTTCGTCAATGCCCTTTTTGTTTGTTTATACAAGACAGTTCAATTAACTCAATTTCTAGAGTAGATGTATACTCGGCTTCTACTGTCTTGGTTCAAAGCTTTTCGACATCGAACTTGCGTCTCGAACTTGCGCTGCCATCATACGAAAGTGACATTCGACACCAATATCGATTCTTGACCAAGTAGTGATCAGAATAGCAGTTGGCCCCACGGAAGGCTCGCACATCTAAAATATTGGACGCTCACCTTTTCTGAATAAGAATATGATCGATCTGATTAAAGGTCCGGCCATCCGGGAATGTCCATGTCTTTTTGTGAATTTTGCGATGCGGGAAACACGTGAAACTTACGGTGAGGTTTCTACTGCTCGCAAAGTCCGCAAATTGTTGTCCATTGTCGTAGCAGAGATCGGGAAAGATGAGTTGGCCGGTGGTTTCGCGATGTATTTCCTACTTTCGAACCTTTTGCATTGAAGTCGGCCAGCAAGATTTTCACGTCATTTGATAGCGGAGAATCATACCAGTATAGCAATAGAAATTATCTTTTACTGCCTCATCCTTGTCTTCAGAAGAGGCATGAACGTTTATGAGCCAAACGTTAAAAATCTTTGCTCGAATGCAAATCACACTCAATTTTTCGCTGACAGGTTTAAAGTCGATTATTTCATTATATTGTCCACGTTGAAGGCTACTCCAAATTCGTGACTTCCAAATGACTTTGCGCTTTTGAAGATTGTGTACGATCACATCTCCATAATCTCAACACCCAACAGTTTGGTTTTCTGAGCAGCGAGAATGTTTATTTTGTAGTGAGTGACCTGTTTCAGGAACGCCTTAATGGCCTGCAGCCTGTGCAGGGTTCGCACGTTCCAGATTCCAATAGAGTAGTTCATACTTCGTTTGCGTGGTCGTTTCTGTTGATCCAATCCGAGTATCCGAAGCAAAGTGTCAGGTTCCCGGATGAGTAAAATTTGACGGAAACGGGTTATTGGCTCATTGCCAAGCCCCTTACCTGGAGAGCCAGTATGGCTAATATCTAATGTAAAAACCCGCCCTCACTTTCCCTCGTTGATGGTATGCAACAACATTCCAACTTTCATGAAAATTTTAAATCACAATTTTGGGGAAGTCGAAGGTAGGATTTAGTAGTAGAGCTGTAGAGGTTGCTTTCAGCAGTCATTTCTCAGGTTTTCAATTACTTCTTCGCTAATCAGCACATGATGACGTCCTGGTGGGTTTTGCTACCATTTGGCACGAATAAATGAAAATCTCTATTACAGTGACTTACTCGATGCTACTGTATGACACATATTTAGGTATGAGATAGTAGCGGGCATAGTGAAATAAACTAAGGAGCTAGTTTCTAACGAACAACGACTACTTTAGAATGTATCGTCATACAATGATGAATGTCAGAGTCCAGTTCAACAGTTTTCCTACTTTTCAATGCGTTCTCTTCAGAAGAAAATCGATACTCTCTTCTCTGCGGCCAGATTGATCCTGAAATAATACCTTAAATATGGTTTAATTGATGCCTGAACACCCATTTTAGCATATGCAGAGTGCGTGCAGAGACTGAATTAAGAGGAGTAATATTTTGCCGACTGAAAATCCTCGTGGGGAGCGGGTGGTTTTATGTAGTGAGTAGGAAGGCAAGGAAATTAGATATGTTTGACATATAATACACTCTGCAAATATCAATGGATGTAACATAAATATTGAATGACAGGATTTACGGGAATAAATTCAAACAATAAACATTTTTCAATTAACTGTAGAATTACAGATCATGCAAGGACAGGAAGGTGGCATCAGGCAAATATCCTTTATTGTTGATGAACAAACGTGGCGATACCACTACAATGTACGTCTCATTGCTGCGCCTGAATTTTTTTAGAAGATCCATTGCTAAATAAATTATTCGAAACTAGTTTCCCAGAATAATTTTCAAATGGCAAAATTATTTATGAAATATAAATGTGAGAAGAGTATGGTAAATGCATAATTTTTTATAGGCGAACACAGTTTGGTCCTTTCTCCGACGTTAAAGTCACATTCTTGGATTATTCAGTTTCAGGCCGTTATATTTGAAGCAAAAAACCATTGCTCATCGAAAGGTTTTCGGTAGAATAAATGCAGCTGTACTTCTCTCAGTGGTGAGTTTACACATTGGCTATTTTTAGGCAATAGTTTTGGTCATTAAAATTCAACTGCAATCAATCACCTTGTGCCAGTTTATCATATACATCTTCCTGCAAAATGCAAAATAAAAATCATTAAAACCTTACATCAGTTCAGTGATTTTTTAGCACCCATTTACCAGTGCTTTCCACGTATTTAACTAAATAGCCATTTACTTCAACATTAAATTTTCAATATCTGTACAAAATGTATCCATACGCACTAGAAACACTAACAAACCGTATGGTTTGCCACAGATAACTGCCAAAAATGTTTGGAAAGCCAAAACTTTGAATTCAACAATATATTCGTATCTATGTATGTAATTTCGAAGCATACTCCCACCCGATTACAGATAACCAGAAAGCTTACTCGTAAACATACATACATATGTATGTACATCGGTTAAACTACTTCCGAGCCGCGAACTCCATTTATCAAGTAAAAATGTGTGGGCCGGTTTGTAGCCCATAACTCATTCGTGCTAATTGCAGAATCTTGTCGGCATTTTTCAAATGAAATGAAAATATACCATATTCCAAGCAAATGGACAGCACAGATTTTATTTTTTCCGCGTCACATACAAGTACGTATTGAATTTTTATGATTGTTGGCTGTTCTTATTATCTACGGCAAGGATCTTTTCAATGCCGCAGAAGGTCAATGTTCCAGTTTACTATAAATGTACGTTTTTTTTTCAACGCCCAATAATTGCAAGTGGCCCTGGAAAAAAGTTAAACAATCTACGGCGAAAAAGTCATGACTTAGTCTCATAAAAAAACTAAATTCTGCAAACTGTTTTGCCCTAAAAAATAAAACGATTAAAAAAACGGCAATAAGTGAAATGGTATTTGTCCTTTCTGCAGGTCAGTTGAGTGATTTTTGGCAAACCCTGTACTTTTGGATGGGATAGGGTAATAAAGGTTAATAACGGTATAAAAATGACCTGCTAGGTTTATGGTGAGAAAATAATGCTACTACTTGGTGGTTTCTTGCGTAGACTGCGGTGAGTAAATGACGTAACTACAACTGTGCGAAATTTGCTTGCATTTTTGTTCGGTGAGATTTTATAGGGAAGGTTTTTTTTGCAAACCGGGAGTGTTTGCAGTTTGTTGGCAATGAAAATTCGGTGAACGGAAAACAGTTTATGGCTGTAGTTTGTTCGAACGGCATTTTTTAAGAGCAAGTATGAGATGATTTTTTTTAAGAGGTTTATTGGTTTATTTTCGATTTTATGACTTCGATCCTTGAGTAAAAGTATCCTGTCAGTGAATTTTTAGTGTCAGATTTTTTTTGAAGGTTTCCATAAAGCACAATTGCGCGGAATTTTATTTAGGTAGATGAAATTTTCGCATACGTTTTCTCGAATCTACTGATAAAAATCTCAACGAAACCTATCAGCCATTGAGTAGAGCACATTTTAATTTTTTCCATATTCAATTCATTTGGAAAACCGGTCGAAAAATCCGGATCGGCTTTGTAAATAATCACTTAAATCACATATTTAGAAGTAGACAATTTATTCAAGATAAAACGCTAGTTTCTCCTAAACCATGACCATATCTATCTTATCCTTCAAAATTTGCCAATCTGATCTATCGTTAGGGTAATTTAAAAACACTCGATACCTGATCTTACCAGATAGATATTTTACATTTTTACACATATTATTTTTTTTTTTGAAGAAAAAACAACAGTTCTAGCTCTGTCGAACTTGAGATGCTATTGTCCGCAGTTCACTGATGTGTTCACACCTATTTATCGTAAACGGGCTGATGATTTTTTTTTATTCTCTCTTTTCGGATCATAATATGTATATACTTTTCCACGGAAATTTTTCATTTGGTGATATTTTAATCTAACAAATATGTAAATTTACCATGGAGTGTGTTAATATAAATTTATAAAATTGAGTATTTGTAATTTTGAGCTACGAATGTAGATGGCATTATTATAGACCAAATTTTCTGTTGTGGACCTCTTATGGAAATTCGGTTGGCTGTAAATGCTATTTTCGATATTCTCATTAAAACAGTTTCATAAAAAGGGTGTCAGCCTGATGATATTGTAAAATTTAGCCAAAGGGTTTCAAAATTTTTTTATGTACTTGTTGAGTGTGTATCTGCATTTTAATAGTTCACAGACAAAAATGCCACGTCCCATTCTCATATGCCTGAAACCAACACAATTTCCTCAGCAAAACAAGCCTGTCACGGCTTGTTGTTCGTCAAAATCAGACCTTAATTAGAATAATTCCGTAATTTTATGGTTCAACACACCGTGCCCAACGTCTTTGAGTGGTATCCTGCTACCGATAAACGGCTTCTCACCACATTCATTTCAATTAGATATTCAAATCAGTTTGGGATTAGTTTTGGCTAGTTTTTCCGTGTTTTTCTTGAGTTCGACGTGGACCTTTTGGCATTGAGCCAGCATATTAGATCACCTTACAACCGGAAAAACACCAGAAACAAAGTGTGATAACGACAGTAAGATGCTGCGAAAGCACAACAACAGAGTCGATACAATGAGTCGGATTGAGATGAAATACAAGGCAAGGTCAAAAAATACTTGTCGCTGTCGTTTTTATCCGCTTCATAATCCTATTAGCGGTTTTTACATCTTCTGATACAATTTATGAAGAATCGTTTGCTGAAAAAAGCAGATACGATTGTATTGCCGTTTTCAGATTCATAGATTCGACATTTCGAGTCTTTCAAAACTCATAACGAAGTGAACAGCTGCTCGATATGTTATGACGGCGCTTTAAATATTTTGGGAAATTAGCATAACGAGATAATTCATTAATAATTTTGTCATAAGTTATGGTATTATGGATATTGAATTGACTTAGTTATATGAGTTAGTGGTGGCAAATGTTAGTAGGAATTTTTTATTTATGAGTGAATTGTTTTTTTCAGTTTGAAAAGAAAGTTTATCACAATAGATATTGATTGAGAATGCGATAAATTTGAATTGCTCATACATGACATTACGTTTTATTTAATTTTCTAAAGATGGTGGTGTGCTCTGTCAATTTTAAATTTTACGATGGTAACTCTTTATTAATATATATATATAATATATATATATATATATATATATATATATATATATAATATATATATATATATATATATATATATATATATATATATATATATATATATATATATGTATATATATATATATATATATATATATATATATATATATATATATATATATATATATATATATATATATATCTATATATATATATATATATATATATATGTATATATATATATATATATATATATATATATATATATATATGTATATATATATATATATATATATATATATATATGTATATATATAATCAAAAAATTTCATTGTCTATTTCTCGGGAACGTGCCATCCTATAAAGCTGTAATTTTCAGGGCACATTTATGTAGGAATAGGTCAAGGTTTTAGTAATATATGTATCTCTTTGGCATAGCCGGTCCCCATTTTAGTGATACTTTAAGCACGCCAATAATTATCTCAGCAAATGATTTTCTTCAAACTTAGTCTAAGAAAACTTTCTTAAAACTTAGTCAAATGTATTTCAGCAATGCACACATTTTTTAATCAATAAAATTTTTATTATCAGCACACACTCTCGTATTTTAATCCTATGTGTGCGCTAGGTGCCTGAAATAGATCGATCGAATTTTGCGAATTTTTGACAGAGTTACCAAATCATTGTGAAATTTACAGGGCACATTGACGTTATTTAGTTGTTTGCTGATGTTTTTTTTTGTATGAACGTACTGGCAGCTGTATAGCTACTTCAATGAAAAAAACCTGAATATGAAAACCTTCATATCATCGACTCCTTTGAAAATTTTTCGCTTCGCTCAGCATAATATGGCTTTTTGCCTTATAACTGTCAGTGCAATCATGAAATAAAAATTGAATTCGTGTAGTAAATGGAATTTAAAATAAATTAAGTTCTGTAGGAGTTTGGTTGAAAACCATGAAAGGATTGTCAGTCCAGGGTTTTTTTAATTTGTTGTAACTCCTTTACTAAACGACCATAAAGTTTTTAATAATTTTGTAAATAATTAACATTTTGTAGTGAGAAGAAACAAAAATATATTGTAAAAATTTGAAAGCTTCTGCGTTTAACAGCCCTACAATTCTTTTTATCCCTTTACGTTCAAACGCAGGCATCGGATTGAAACGAAATCGACTGCAAAGAAAATTTGGTATACTCTGGATTTGGTGCTAGCACGTGGCATTTTTACCATTTTATTATCAACAAATACCACCATTAAGTATTCATATGACAAAATATCTTCAATGAAAATAAGTAGCCAATGTTTAAATTTTTAAGTTTTGGAAACTATTCGGATGGCAGCCCTAAACATTTTTTTATGTTCCTAAGAACATTGACGAAGCCAACGCGTGAAAACAAAGTTCACAGAGTGGGTTGATTTTGACATGAAGCAGTTGTGGTGAACTTTTGGTTGCAGTGCTGGTAAAGTGAACATTTGCATCATTTATGTACGTTAAAGAACATGCTGCTTTCGAAGTTTTGTCAGATAAACGATAATTAATACAAATATTAAGTATTTTGTTTTCCTAAATTTTGAAATTCATTTGCAGGTTTACTCTGAAAGCCTTTCCATCCTATGAGTTTCAATGCATTCTTGTGATCAAAGGACTATGAACCTCGAAACAGGCTGGCTGTAATAAAGCTAATGAAACATGCACTCAAAATCTGTACGATACCTTTATGCTGCATCAAACATAAGTGCTTTTATTGGTACTGGTGCGCTAGAATGAAACAAGGGTCAGAGAGGAAAGCCGCTAAGCCAATGACACTTGACACTAGACACTGTGGCTCTTTGCGTGAGCTCTCGTATAATGCTACAACAGTGATTGGGGATAAGGTGGCCGTAGAGCGAGTGTGACTCGTGAAGCCAACTTTAAAAAAATTTCAATAATTGCGATAACATTCGAAATAATGGTCAAATCATTACAAAATTTACAAGACGCACCGATTTTAATTAGGTGGTTTTTTATGAATATTCTGGATTATAACTACGGTAAGCTCGTCGTGACAAAATCAACAAATCATCGACTCTCATCAAAAATTTCATTAATTTATTTAAGAACATAAGTTGATATAATTTTTTTAAATATGCTTGCGGCCCTAAGAATTAATACCTTATGCCCTATAACACTCGATATAGCCATTATATATTAACGAAATTCATACTGCTAGCTGACCTACTCTGTATAGTTAATTAACTCAAAAATTGACATAAAAATACATGAACTTCTACGTAAATACCACAGAAATAATTATAATACTTGTTTCTGGAATTGGTTTGGACTTAATAACTAAGTGAAACTGATATAATTTCCAAAAGTAAAATAGAAAAAGATATCAATTGTAACATCCAATATTTTGAATAAAACATTGACAATACCTTATAATGAATTTGCTATAAATTTGATGCAATAGATTTTTTAAATTTTCTTATCATCATAGACTTTCAATTCATTAGGATCTTTATTATACACATTTATGGCCTTTATAAAACTACTCTTAATGCAAACTGTTTTCAATCTGTTTGGTACTTGTATACTTTTATTTCTGGTAATGTTCTTTAAATATAAAATTTTTTCTTTGAGATCATTACAGTGATACTTTAATGTATCAAAGTAAAAAAGTTGCTCCAAATTCAAAGGTTTAATGGCATTGAAGTTATTTTTAGTAATAATTTTTAATAGCTTGTTCTGATGACTTTGTAAAAGTTGTAATCGGTTAGAATAAGCTTTACCCCATGCAGGTAGTCCAAAATTTGGTAGTGTATAAAAAACAAATGAAATAATCACATCATCAGGCATACTGGTTAATAAATCATTAAGGGGACGTAGCACCTTCAAATTAAAAAAAAAATAATTTTTTCAAAGGCTTGTTTTTAGTTGAATAAAAAGACATATCTTAATGAAACTTTTTACACATACTTAACACCTTTTATACTACATTAAAAAAAGTGTTAAACATTTTTTGTGGCCCCCCTGTCGTCTGCTACAATTTTTCGGAAAATACACCAAAAAAACCTGGCGTGCATGATAACTGTCCTCAGGAAAGTCTGAAAAAACAAACAAAAACGTGGTTTTGATCACCATCAAAGCGGCCTTAGAATGAACTAAAAAAAAAAAATTTGGTTGAAAAATAACAAAATGGCGGCGTTTTGTCGAAAATCGAGGTTTTTTTTCCCCAAAAATCGGTTATAACTAAAAAGATTTAGTGCCGATTTTTTCATCCGTAGTTCATTCTGAGCATCAACATGTGCAGATTAACGTGTTAAAATTTCAGAACGATTGGATAATATTGTTTTTCTTAATCATGCACGCCAACTTGCAAAACGTTGTTTCGAGAAAATCGCGTTTAAAGTTAAAATTAAATATTTTTTGCAATAAATTTTACCGAAAATTAATCTGCGATGCCTGGATCATACAATGTACTTTCTTCTTGCTCATACTCCTCCTCTTCCAAAGATTTTTGCTCCGTTCGAGCAGTTCTGGCCTGTTTAGATGCCTCAGTCGAGTGTTTTCCGCCTGATCGATTCTTGCAGCATCTCTATGTTCTGCATGTTCCAGCGCACGTTCGCTAATCGTAATTCCCATTACTTGCATTATTTTCAAGATAGCCATAAATCCTTCATTTAATGCACATGCAGAAATATTTGCAGCCATATTTAGTACGTTTTTCCCCACAAAAAGTATGTTTGGGGGCCAAATTCCAAACACAAGAATTATAGCTTTCATTATTATTCTGCGGAAAATTGCCCAAGCAGCGCTTTAATAAATCTTTTGACGATAAGTCATCATAAATAGGCTTTAAAATTCCTTGTAACTCATCATCTAAAGGTGGAGGATGCTTGAAATTTTTTAATGCATTATCACCAGCTGCCTCCGCCTTGCGCCAGTTACACCAAGTCGTTGCTCCAACAGGACAATAAGAGTGTTGAGGGTTCTCATCAGTTGAAATTTTGTGGTGATATGCTGCCCAAATTTACTTGCGCATATTTTCAACTGAATCAGGATTTCGTCGTATAGCTAGGCCATAATATGTGGCAAAATTTTTCATTAATTTTAGTGTCAGTAGGACTTTTTTCGGACCTTTTTTTGGAGATCCTACACTTTTTTTACAGCAATTTTTTTTGTTTTTTTTTTTTGCCAAGGTTAACTATTTTTTTTTGCTTCTCTTAAAGGAGATGACTCACTTATCTTTGTCTACACTTTGGATTAAGTCGATGTAGCGATATAGCGAAGTCAACGAAAATCATAGGAAAAATGACCTTGGAGCGCTTCGCTATATATACTCACAAAATTTTTTTTTTTTAGAATTTCAATTTTTTATTATTAAAATCATGTTTTTAAAGCTTCATTCTAACATATTCAATCAAAAAACAAAAATCGATTTTTCAAAAATTTGGAGGTGCTATGTTGCCTTAACGTAAAACAGAACCAGCAACGGTCCTTAAACTGTACCTTGAGGTACCCCCTATGAACTAAGCAATAACCACTCAATATATATGAACGTTGACAAGCTGTGATCTGTTTTGTAAATAGGAACGAAGTACTTGATAAGCATTACTCCTTATTCCATAGTTAAAAAGTAAATCAAGCCAAAGCTTATGATTAACCGTATCAAATGCCTTTGTCAAATCTAAAATAGTTGCCGCTATTGGTATACTTTTATCACGTTTATCATAAATTTAGTTTGTTAGAAAGCCAAGCGCATCATTGGTTCCTAAATTTTTCATAAAGCCATATTGTCTTCTTGATATTATTTTATGACTTTTAACAAATTCCAACAATCTGTGACAAACAATTTTTTTAAGAATTTTGGCTATATGTATTGGAAATTAATAAGATAGGTCTGCAGTTAGATATATTGTGCTTTTCTTTAGATTCGTAAAGCGGCATTACATCCGCTCGCTTAACTACATCCGGCCAGACGGATGTTTCAATACATAAATTAATTATGTGTACAAGTGACTCAAAAATACAGTTCAGAAGGGATTTAATAGCTTTGATCTTGAATTCATCCACACCACTACTATTAATGTTCATATTTTTTATAATGTTCGGAACTTCATATTTATTAGTTGGTAATAAAAAATTGTATTTTGATCAGCAGGAGGTAAGCGTAGTTCAATATTAGATGGCTGATCAATTTTACTGCTGAGATTTGAGCTGATGTTACAAAAGAACTTGTTAATAATATTGGAGATTTTTCATCGATCTTAGATTTAAATATTGTTATCGCCATAAATAAATTTTATTGAATCACTCCTCTTTATACGATTGCCAAGTTTTTCATTAATTATTTGTCACAAATTTTTAGAGTTATTCATATTATTTTTAACCTCTTTTTTTATCATGCATGATTTTGGCTTTTTATTAATGTTCGAAGAACCTTCTTTTTATCATGTATGATTTTGGCTTTTTATTAATGTTCGAAGAACATTAGTATTAAAATCGATTCGGCCAAAAATTCATATTTCCTTATATATATATATATATATATATATATATATATATATATATATATATATATATATATATATAAATATATATATATATATATATATATATATATATATATATATATATATATATATATATATATATATATATATATAAATATATATATATATATATATATATATATATATATATATATATATCATTATAAAAAAAAATCAGTGACTATTTCTCGGGAACGCGCCATCCGATGCCTCAAACTTTTTTACCACAATTGGGGTGGTATGAGAGGCAAACTAAGTAAATTATACCTTGACGCCAAACCGTGCCATATTAATTTACTCGCCATCACCGAAACTTGGCTTAATGCCTCTCATAAGAATGAGGAGATTCTTCATAGTAGTTGGACTATTTACAGAAGCGACCGCGGTTCTTATTCTACGGGTCAGTCGCGAGGAGGTGGTGTCTTTCTTGCTGTTAGCAACACATTTTCAAGTGAGCTTATAGATACCACCCCAAATGTTTTCTTCCAATGTATAATTGTTCGGATCTCCACTAATAACAACTCAATTTACATCGCTGTTGTCTACATCCCCCCTAGATCTGGGGAATCCATCTACAGCAATTTTTGTGACACAATTTCTTCATTAGCGACATCACTTAGCGAAAAAGATAAAATAATAGTTTTAGGTGATTTCAATCGTCCGAATCTTTGCTTTGTTCCGGATGAAAATGGCTCTTTCCTTCTCCCCGTAAACCTTGTAGACACCAACAATTTCAATCTTGCGAGTGCCTTTTATGGTTATGATTTGCAGCAGATTTCCCAAACTCCTAACCAAAATGGTAATTGGTTAGATCTTGTTTTCACAAATGGTTATGACGAAGTAGTGGTTAGTCCAACTAGTGACGCAGAGCATCTTTTTTGCAATAATTTACACCATACAGCACTGTCAGTCGAACTTTCCACTCCAGATTCCACCTGCTTAAAAACTTACAATAACTCAATTCTATTTGACTTCCGTAATGCTGGTTATGAAAGCATTAAACATGTTCTTGATACTACTGATTGGTCGACTACTCTTTCAACACAAGATCTTGAGACAGCCATTTCTTCTTTTTACAATAAAATATTTGACGCTGTTGAAAGATATGTTCCAAAGATAAAAAAAAATTGTCTGAGCCATGGCTTGATAGGGACCTTAGGCTTATGCGAAATCGTAGGAACAAACTTTATAAGCTTATTAAAGAAAATACCGATGTTAGTCCTGCTATTCAGGAAGAATATAATGAAGTTGCTAGGCAACTTTTAGCAAAGTCTCATGAGGCTTATGACACTTACATTAGAACAACCGGCAAAAATATAGTCCGCGACCCGAAAAAATTCTTCGATTTTGTTAATGTGAAGCAAAAAACTACTGGCTATCCATCGTCCATATTTCTTAATAATATAACGTCTTCCTCTCCTAAAGAGATATGTGACCTATTCGCTGATAGTTTCAAAGAAATTTTTAATGCACCAGATCCATCAAACTCACACCTTTCTTCCTCTGATTCAGCTTCAACAGCTTTTTTGAACCATTTAGAAATTTCCCGTGATGAAATACGTAAAGCTATTAAGGATCTCGACTGCAACAAAGGTCCTGGGCCTGATCTAGAATTCCTGAGTAGTAAAATTTCGACAAATATCCCTGTGAGGAACACCACGTCCAATCGTTTCCTAAAAGAATATTCACATTCGACGACATATGCAGCAAATGAGCCTATAAATAGATGCTACAGAATATTCAACAGCATAAGTTATTTATATTCCCCTACGATTTCCAAATCATCCTTCAAATCCTCTCTTTTGCATGCCATCCATACCCCTAAACCTTAAGCCATAGTTTATACGTCAATGTTTTCATTTATTGATTGTTATTTATTTATGTATATGTTACTTATTTCATTTGTTTGTTACTTATTTAACTTGTTTTTTTTTTACTTTTTACTTGACTTTACTTCTCCATTTTATTTTTAATTTGTTATTTTATATCTATGTTTGGTGAATAAATAAAATAAAATAAAGTATTGGTATTATTTAGTTGTAAATTTGTGTGGCTTTTGATGAGCGTGTTGGCAACCCTGTAGCTAGCGCAGGCGCTGAAAGTGAAAACCTTTAAATCATCGACTTTCGGGAAAATATTTCGTTTCTTGGAAAAAATGCCACTTATATATAAATATGATATTTTGTTTACACAGCCACAGTAAAAAATTTGAAATTTTACTACGGGCACGCCTATTAACCCTTTCCCAATTAACCTGTATTTTTAGCATCAAAAACTTCTGTTCATGGAAACTCAGAATTAGTTGAAATTTGCAGAATGTATTGCTCTTAAGTAGGACCAAATCTGGTAGAAGTGATTTTGAAATGCGGGCAATTTTGTGCCAGTTTTGTCATTTTGAAAAATCACTCAGTAAATTCTGATTAAGTCATTCGATTTTAACGAAATTCACACAGTAAAACTTTTTTAACACCACGTTTGGTAGAAATTTGGTTGAAAAATTCAGTTGGAGCTGCCAGTTATGATAATTTTGGTGTCTTAAATTTGAAAAATTCCTGAGGAAAATAAAGTTCTTGTAAGCTCTTCGCCCTATAGCTTCCAGTACAGTCATTAAATCATAACGAAATTCAAATGGCAAATAAAACTTATTGTAGACAATGTTCAGTAGAAATATAATTTCAAAAGACTGATAGGGTTGCCAGCTATGGCCGTTTTTGTATTTTTTTGGCATACCTTTTGTAAGCGATTTTAGCATAGAATTTTCCATTCGTAATGATCTTATAGTGAAAATAAACACCAAATACTAAGACTTAGAAAATTTGAAAACTTTTGCGAATGGTAGCCCTAAATTTCTTTGCATCCCTTTAACTTCCAATGCAGTCATTGGGTCAATACGAAATTCGCACAGCAAGTTGACTTCAATTAGGTTTTTTTTTTGTTATTTTCGTTCCAATAAATGCTTGCATTAAGTATTTTCATCAACAACATTTGCTCTGAAAATAAGTAAACAAAGTTTAAATTTTGTAAGATCTGCACATTTTTCGGATGACAAGCCCAAACACCTTTCTATCGCTGTAAATTTCGATGAAGTCACCGAAATTAAAATAAGCTTTGATTCTATTATTACTTAGGATGTGGGGCATTTCACATGAAGCGGACAACGAAAAAAAGTCGACGTTCTGGATTTCGTTCACATTGTGCATAATGGTACTTCTAGAAGATTTGAATGTGGATGCACAAGTTTTTGTTTCTATGAGGTTTAGTTGCCAAGTTATGGGCTTCTGAATAATTGACGAAATTGATGAAAGGTTTTTTTGGAAGCGGATTCTGAGATTCAAAACAAAATCTAAAAACATTAAACATATTGATTAGTATAGAAAATAAGCTTTTCGTTATAATTTTGAAATTAGATTTGAAAAATATTTTTTTTTCCTGTGTGAAACCGGAAGTAGACACTTCAACTCGTAATTTGAAAAATTTGGACCAGGTCAATTTTATTTATTTTTATAACAAAACAAAGCTTAAAATATACTTATTTTATCATAAAAGTTTTAGGATGGCCAGTAGTTTCGGAGGTAGGTGAATTTCAATACATAAAAGTCGCATGGAGCGTGGTACCGAGAGCTTGATTATGATTTTTCGTTGTCCGCTTCACGTGAAATGCCCCACGTATTAGTTTTAAGTAGCAAAACTAAGTAGTGGTAGAATACACACTCAAAATCTGTACAAATCCTCTACTGTTCTTCGAACATTAGTGTTTCTAGCGGTGTTGATGCGCTAGGGTTTTAGTTTATTATTTGATCAAGTATCTTCACGTATCTTTTATAAATAACCTTATTTTCTGTATTATGGTCTGGTAATTGACTGGAAGGCAAGTGCAAACCAATATTCTAAGAAATTATTTACATGTTCTCGACTATGATTGTCTATTTTAAGTAGATCAATATTAAAGTCACCAATTATTAAATGATTTTGAACTTTTCTGTTGAAATTCATAAACGCTTTAAGTTCACAAATAAATTCTTTGGCATGTTATGCGATCTATAAACCACCGATATTTCCAAAATAGCATTGTTACCTAAGGTAATACAAGAGTTCAGTACGGTAAGTCTACCTATTTCGATATTAATTGTATTTTCATTTATAAAGTTTTTGATGAATATTACCACACCATCAGCAATATTTATATCGCCTTTATTATAATAAATTTTACAGCTTATGGTATTAAAGAATTGGTGATGTTCTAATTTTCACGATTCAGAGCACAGTATTATACAAAGCTTGACCTCCAAGCTCTCAATTAAGACTTGTAATTTTTCAAAATTAGTATTTAAGCCACGGATATTAACATACATTATTAGTTAATAATTATTACTAGCAAGACTATTGAGAGTTTCGAGGTTGTGACAAATTATTTCTTGCTTTACAAACTCGTTTTGAAGATTGTCATTAATGTCAAGACTACAATCGATATTACAAACCAGTTTTTTTATTTGGTTTTAAGTTAGAAGTTTGTTGCCCAGTTATTATTTCCCCTGCGCTCGCTATTTGGCCGAGTTTATCATGACTCGATGCTTCGCTGTTCTCTGGAATTTGTTTTGATGATGGGATGTAGGGCCTCACATAGTTTGGTAATGTTGGTTTAAAAGCATAATCAGTATGGGCAACAATACGTTCTATTTTCATAATATTTTTCATATTTTTGTTCGGAGGTGCTGCTAGTAAGATTTTAAATGAGAATCACATTTTAGTAAAAATGCCAACGAATGTCTGAATTTCGCAAACATTAAAATTTTTCTGTTCCAAAGTTTTTCTAAGTCTGTTTCTTTTTGCTTTAATAACATCCAACGCATTCATCAGATCGAAACGAAATTTACAACGTGAGCTGGCTTCAACGTGAATCTGATTTATTTAAATTTGGTCGGTCGTGTCGATCTAGAATTTCCACCACTAAGCATATTCGTTATTTTCATACAATAAACAGCTATAATGGAAATAAATAACAAACATTGAAATTTTTGTAATCAGGGTATGTTGATCTTGAGAAGACGCTGTCATGATAGACATCTCGTTATAGTGCTTATACACCGTTGCCAGCACTGATAATTTTCATCATTTCTGTATAAGCGGACGCTGCAATCAAATCCTCATATTAGGTATGTTCCCGTACCTGAATCTATTATAATATATTAAAATAGATTCGCAGCAAGTCGTTTTCGTACTTTTGCTGCAAGCCAAATGCAAGCCAAATTTTGCAGCAAAAAGAAGCTAGCTGCCAAATTCTGTTACTGCTGCAGTTTGCTGAAGTACGGGAACAGACCTATTATTACTATATTTTAGCGAAAATAAGGAACAACTTTTTGACTTTCTTAAATGTTGAAATGAGAGGCAATCTTGGAAACCTTTCTTAATTTGGCTTTCGATTTGATCAAAATAATACGTGACTTTGAATACAGGAGCACGGTTGGTAAAACATGCATTCAAAATCTACTCAATTCCTTTACTCTTTTTCGGAAATAAATCATTCAAGTGGTTTCTTTTCACAAGAGGTTTTTTCTCACCTGTTCAAAAATATTTGTATACAGACTAAAAAAGTTCACTTTTCAACATCAGGCGGGGGAATATGAATCAAATGAATCTATGCAGTCTCGCAGCAAATATGACTTTATTTAGATATTCAATAAGCTTGGTGTGTAGTAAATAAGACCATTCGCCTCCCATAGTTGACTTTGTTGCTACTTTCTTGGCTCTTCAATTTATTTAGTTATATTGAATTCGAAGAGCAGTACTGGAAGGATGAGGTTGGAGCAAATAAAGAATTTTCTAGAAACATTGTTCCAAAGTACACATTGGATATTGTCTAAGAGCGATTGCCGTACACGGAAAGTTTTTTCAGTATATTTTACCCAATTTTATGTATCACTTATCCTATAGTGTAAAGGGTATATATAGACAGCGATCCTTTATAGTAGTTTTAGACATAGTTGCATAGTAGAACGCTATGAGATATTTTAATATAGTTTTATGGCTAAAACTTCCATAAGCTATAGGATTTTCGTCTGAGAATTTTGGCGAACGTAGAGATACACGATAGTATTTCATACAATAACTTATTTGATAGTATATAAAATTGTTTTGCTTTTAATAACTAAAACATGTTAAACTTTCCCATGTTTCCTTGAACAAATTGCCAGTAAGCATAGACTCAACTGCCAGTAAGCATTGACTTATGTGACAGTAGCTTACCGGACAAGAGCAATTTAAATTTTGGTGATAATTTGGTTCGCTGCATTAAAGTGAAAAAGGACCAGAAACTAATTGAGCAAGTGCGAGAAAAATCATTTTGATATGATAAAAGAGAAAAAAAAGTGAAAAAAGAGAGAGAAAACAGAAAAAAAGAGAAAGAAAACAGAAAGAAAGAGTAAAAAAAATATATGACTGCCAATGTGGTTTACAATGCGTTTACTGCTTCGGCACTGCACTGCATCGCAATGCGTTTCATTGACATACATACATACATATATTACATACAACGTACATTGAGCGTCATGCAACGAAATGTAAGGACTTCACAGCATAACATGAATATGAACTATATCCAACAGCGAACCGAACACAATTTTGCTATATGGCATATGAAACTTCTATGATAGAATAAGAGACAACACTTAGAATGTAGATACAACATTAGATCAGAAGCATTACGATACTTTTTGCAATGGATACCCTATGTTCGGGTTGAAATTATTTTATGTGCATGCAGAAAAGTAAAGTTTGTTGCTGTTTATGAGGTAAGCGACCATACACTTTTCTGTAAACATAACTTTTTAATATGTAGTTCGAAGTCATTACACATAGTAAAATATTCTTACTGTTGCTTTTACTATGTTGCTATGGGAAAATACATTTATATATAGTGGGTCTGAACATAAATATGCGAAATTTTACGGCGAAATAATGCATTTTTCCCCAAACTCAGTGTTATATAATTAAAGGAATATCAACCAAGAAAATTTTTCTCAGTTTATAATTGTCCGTATGTAACTGATCACAGTCATCAGATATTAACTTGTTTCCAAACTAAGAGAAACATCGGGAAGGAAAAAATTATGCTCAAAGAACTTGTGGTTGGATTTTTTCAACAATTTTTTTTTAAGTATTCTAAAAATAGTCCAGTTTATGCCAAAAAGATTCGAATTTGTCTACATTGAAACAGATCTGTGATGAATTTTTAAATTGAAAGTCAAATTATAGCTTAATTTTAAATTTTTAAAGTGAGCCATTATTACTGTGTGCTGCGCCTTATAATTTACTTTTAAATTTTACATCATATTATATGATTGATTTTCTCAAATTAGTTTAAACCGATAGTTTGATCTGGAAAGATTATTATTATTACGGCATATTTAAACAATGTAGCTTTAAGTAAATAAAACTTATTTTCCTGCTCTCAATCGCTATCACTGAGCGTCACTACAAATTTTCGCAGTAAATAGTTCAATTTAGGTCTGAACTCAAACCTCAACATTTAATATTTCGGCTCAGAGAACAAAATGTTTTACGCGAAAAGTAGGATCGATAATGTTCTACAATCAAAATAATTCAGTTCAGACACAAACGTTTAACTTTTTATTTAAATGTTCAATCATTCTATCTAGTTAAACTATGAACCAAAATTACTGTACTATTTACATTAAGAGCTATTTGTTCCTGCAAATATTTGCAAACATAACAGCTAAGATTTTGTTTTACTTCATATTATTCCCGTAGAATACTGAACACTTATTTGTGTTAATCATCGAACAAACGATTACATATTACAGATTGCATTCCACAACCGGGCAGATGGTCAGCACTGTCAATTAGTACAAATTCAGTACAACGGTTGCTCTGTTGACAGTCTAAGGTTATACTCTTCGAAACAAAATGATATGACTGATGAGTTTCCAGTTGCTCGGCTCTCGTTAAATCCCTGACTTAAAATATGACTTTCTCAGATTCAAAACAAAGAAATTTTACGCTGTCATGGATTCAATATACGGCGTATTTTGTTATTTACGAATTGATGAAAAGTGCCCTGTTTTTAGTTTGAAATTATATGAAAAGTAACGTTTGCGATTCTTTGACGTAGCATGATTGATTGTTAAAATTTGATTCGAGCAATGTATATGGAGAAGGGACGTAGCTATATCTTATTTTTCACTGAATTATGTAACGAAATGATGATGATGATTGATTCGAAGATGTTAATGAAAAGGTTAAGCAAATATCTTTTCTCGAGCAAGCCTTGTTAAGCCATTAATTTTGATGAAATATCACATTAATACGACGCATGAGTGTTAGACTTCCAAATCATCGAACTCCTAAATATCTAACCTGATTCCCAAATTCGTTTATTAAGCGTTCTACCTATTTGTCCTCCGTTCCCGAAATTCATTTGCCATTTTCTCAAGCTTGGACCGCTCAACACGAACATAATAAATAAAGTCATGTATTCACATCAAGAGCAATGACAGCCCAAGAAAACAAACTGTTAGTCTGAACAATTAGTAAGGCAATATGCTTGTAAAAGCTCAATTTACATACATTTCAACCTAACAATCCATCAGCTTCATACAAGAATGGAGAGGTACTTAAAAAAGTATCACCCGAACGCTAACTGATCATATTTATGTAACGTGTAAATTATTTCTCAATACATGCCAATTCGGACTCAAAAACCATCTGAAATCTGGTGAGTAATTCGAATAGGAACTCGAATCGAACGAGAACGGAGATAATGTAGGAGCTAAAAGACCACTTTATTAACAGTAACAGTAACACATTAAGCTAATGTTACCATTGAAGCTAACTGATGCTGTCCTTGTTGCGGGAACAGAGAGTTTGGTTGGCTGGTGGCGTGTAACTGTGGGTAACATATTCAGAACAACCTTTAAAATTCCGTGGGAAAATGCAATATCGGGAAAAAGCTGGCTGATGTGATAAATGTATGAATCGAGTATGAATAAAAAGTGTCTAAAAGTGCGCACTACATGAAGAATGATGAAAATTGGTGTAAATTTAATTTTGAAACGAATGTCAAATTAGTGACGGAGATCACTGGAGTACTCGTGAATCTGAAGAGCTCTTAAAAACCATTTCAATGAACAAACGGGTGCGACGCAATACGGTATGATGTTGGCGTTGGGTTTGTGTTGTATGGATTGAAATGGAAACGGAGGTAGTGCTAATTTATAGTTTTTTTTCGGTTCGATGTGCTAACTGTTTTTCGGTTGCTATTAGATATTGAATTCGTTTTGAGAAATCTGCCAAATGAATATTAGGTTGTCAATTGCTAATGGATTGTAAACAAGTGGAATTAGATCTAATTGCTGGCTAGCTGGCTGTATGAGATCGGAAGGTCAAATGAGTGATGTGGGCAAGATAAAAATGCTTTTGTCTTCAGGAATTTCAGGCTTTTGACCTGAGGTTTTTGAGTTTATTCAGCCTCGGTATTTGTTTGGTAACAACATACTTCTACAAGAAGTTGTAACAATAATCAGCTGTCGTCAACATGTAATCACGCCTCGAAGAACGAGCGCAGTTTATGATGATCATCTGTGTACTATATTATATTTTCAAGACAATCACTTTGTCCATCGGTTGTGATTAAAGCGATAATGCGGTGTCCTTGGCTTCACATAGGAAAGAGAATGGCCTGATTATATGTGCACTGGTGAGTTAAACAAGTATGTTTAGCAAACATAATATAAACAAATGCTTGTGTCGCATGCTGACATACATACATATATATATTTATGCAAGGTAGAGGTCTTGAATATGAGTGCATAGGATAGAAGATACCAGCACTTGACGGGCAGCATGGAATTAGCAAAGACCACAAATAATTAATCTTATCGAAAAACTACGACCATATTCAATTATATATTAAAATTTTTCTGTTCAATCGAGTGGAGTGGCACGCCGTGCCATTAGTGCTTCGTTGTTCCCTTGATATTCATCGTGCATATATAAAATGTAAAGTGATTTGATTATGTGTAGACATGCTTGTAATCGAATCAATAATAAAAGCCAATAATTCAAAAGATGACCGAGATGATGTCAGTACAATAAAATCAATGATGCAATCGCTGTATCAATATGCTCAACTTTGTTAATGACTTAACAGTCCGCTCGTATGCTATTGATGCTCTATTGGTTCGGTACGATTGCTACTCTTGAATGAAAGAAATTTCAACCACGAATCGATTGTTTGCACTAGAAATCTAGAACTGATTTCGTTACAGCTGTGAGTTTTTTTAAAGCAATAAAGCATCACAAATATACATTTCAAAAGCCTAATTTACTGTATATGCTGCATTCAAATGTATAATTTATGCGACATAGCATATTGGTGTAGGCAAAAATTATTTATTTGATTGATTGGTGTAATGTACTCGTTTATATAATGCGAATGATCAAGTTCGAAGATACAATTTTCTAATTTGTTATTTAAGTGTTCCAAAACCGAGCAAAATATAATTTTTAGAATTTGGGCATATCTTGATTTTATTACAAATCTCCTACAAAACGATATGATTGAACAATTTTTAGATTGAGCAATTGCTTTCTTTTGGACCCGCGACATTTCGAATTAATACCGAAGTAAAAAACAAGCAAGCTTACCTTTTTCCAGCGTTGAGAGGTCATATCAAATAAAGTGGCACCATAAATATATGAATTCGCCCATACGTAGAAAATAGTTCAGATAGAATAATTCAGTTTTTAAGGAACAGTAATTAATTTTCCCAACCTAAAAGTATATAGTCTGTGTCGAAAGAATTATGGCGTGTTGACGGTGATTTGAATTCCTTTCAAAGCCATTTCACAAGCTCATTCTCATCAATTTTTCTGGAATGACTTTAGTAAAGGAGAGTTTTAGAGCAGAAAAGAAAAGAGAACAAGGTCTAATGTTTAATTTGCTCATTCAAGCCAGTTTAAGACGGAAGGACGCTATAGTGCGCCGCTCGGCACTTTGAATTTATTACCCGAGATACTACTCAATATTCCCTGATTCGTGATAACATTGTAAAAAAAGATGATTTTCACACAATCTCTAAATTTCTTGACAAATGCTCTAGGAACAAGTTTATACAACAAGTAAAATGTTGTGTATAAGAATTACTCCACCAGTTGACGTAAGCTGATCGACTATAAAATAAAGGTTGAGGTTATTAATTTGTGATCACGGTTCCCTTCTTGTGTATAAATCAGCAAAGATAACGTTTATAGTCTCTAAGGCTTATCAAAGCAGAGAATAATTGATACGGGAAACTCGATCGTTTCGCGAAATAAGCCTCCAAATGTGGAATAAGCCTCCGAAAGCAGAATCAAATTGATTTGTTCTTTTTTTGTGGGATGATTAAAATTGAAAAATTTTTTCACAAAGTGGTATCGAAAGTATGCACTGATTCTCATCAGACATCTCACAGTGCATACTTAACTGATATGACCACTTGCAGTGGGAGACGATTAATTTTTATTTCATCATCCCACAAAAAAAAACAATTCAATTTAAAGGTTGAGATTAAATTTATGTTATGCTGTAAAAAAATGAGTATATAACTTGAGTATATTTTTGTGTTTGTTTTTGAAAGATTTGTTTAGTTTTAATATTGATAGTCTGTATTTTCTACAGTCATTCTGAAAGAATACCACTGTGGCTAGATTGAGTTGGATTGTCTCGCATGGTCGAACTTGGAGCGCGTATAGCCGCAAAAGCTCAGGCATATGAACCTGCGCTTCTAAGGGTGAACTGACCCAAGAGCATCAGCACTAGAATCATTGCCAACCCGACCATTGAAGTGGTTCTTAATGCAAACTAATCTTAATGCAAACTTATGTTAACTAATCATTGTAATCTTGTTAGCTTCTTGATATTGGTCTTGCTCTCTGTTGCTTTCCACCACACGATAACTCCATAAACCAAAACCGGCATCACTACATATGTGAATACACAGAAAGCTTACCGAGGTTTCAAATTTCAGTTATTGGATTAGGTAGATCGGCGCGCGAGAAGTATTGCGCGTGCCTGACTTATTCGGTACTTTGTATTGGTCTCCGGCTCGGTTTCCTGTCTAGTATTGAACCACTGACCATTAAATTTTCCAGTACCTTGTTGACTGTCGAGATCCAGAAACTGAGCGATATGATCCTTTCTTGTGATGTTCCCATTCCGACTGTTTTCTCCGTTTTGATCGCCAAACAGGCCTTAATATCATTGTTTTTGGATTTTCAAACTGGTCAGAGTATCATCCACCTCGTATCCAAAACAGTTGTCAATGATACTTTCAACAACGACATTGTTGAAAGTCCTCTTTGATCTCTAAAAGAGCTACTGACTGCTATTTTATGCTGGTGTAATTTCACCAAGTCACCTTTTTGGCAAAGCCAGGTAAGCTGATTCTGGAAAGTGAGTTTCCTGTGGAATGTCCAAATACTCATTCATGGTTTCTACCCAAACGACGTTTTTTTTTATGTTGAAAAGTTTGCACTCCGAGAATTACTCTAAGGACATTCAGGACTCTAGCCACTTCTGTACTTCCCCCTATGTTTCGTTGTTCTCACAGAATTTTCTTCATGAGTAGCATCTGGTCCATTGTATATTGTGTAAGCAGCGATTACTTTTCCTCATATATTTCCCAGTCTTCAGCGTTTTTGAATAACCTTCTGTTATTGAATGCCTTTCATGTACGGCTTCCAAGCCTTTGTAAATTTGCAGTTTCGCCACAGGATAATGTTTTTTCTTACGAACTTGTTTGTGCCCACGTTTTTCAAATTTGACAGTCCAATTCTTGTTAAACGGTTTTCCTGTTCATTAATTCATCCGTGGCTCGTCAGATCCAGGCAGTTTAGTACCTTGAGTTGTCTCTTTGTTTTTCTTGAGCTCTCAAATTCCAAACACTTTTGGGTTAGAGCTCAGAGCGAAGTCTGTCAAGTTTGTTAAAAAAATCTGTCACGGACCACCAAAGTATTGGTGGATCCTGGGAGACACTTGCCAGACACCTGGCGGTTTCCACTATCCCTCGAGTTTAGAGGGTAGTATCAAATACCTAGGCGTTGTTCCTGGGAATAAACGTAGGGTTTATTATTGTTCGAAATAACAAATTCTAGTAACTTAAATACCTGTCTCTGTAGGTGCTTCCACATATCTTATGATGGGTATTTGCATCACAATCGATGATAGCATAAGTTGTCGTAGCCGTTTTTGTCACTTTTCTCTATCCAAGTGTGATAGGGTCCATGTCATAGGCAGATAGACCGAATCCATCTGCAATATTCCTATTCCAGTGCTTGTGGAAAAGTGATTATATATTATTATATATGGTGATTGTATCTCCATCACAAACCTGCGGAATCAACATGATATTAAGATTTTTTTTAATGCAATACAACCCTGGGGTTTTCTCAGGAATATTTCTTGGGGGGTGTGTTCAAAATTTTAGGTGGGGTGTCCCTTTGGAACAAAAGACACAAAGGTCCCTTTGTGTAGGAAAATTGTCCGTATTATGGGGGTGTATGCACTTTCCAGGGGGGGTATTATGGGGGTGTTAGGGGGGTGTAGGAAAATATCTGTCTGGAACACATTGAGATTCAAGCCCGATCGTTTTTATAAAGAAGAGGTTCCTGTATCAGCGCGATGTAAGGATGCCATCGACTAAGGTGCCGAAGCAGATTGATTGTCGCCGCTCTTCTGTGGTGTAGATTTGCTAAGACCCCGCGCACTTCGGGTTTCCTCGATCACCTTATCCGCCCCAACCTAATGGATTTTTTGAATTCTACAAAAACAATAAATTCAAGCGCACAGAAACCGCTAGAAGTGTTCGAAGAAAGGAAGAGAAACCGCGCGAATTTAAAATACATATTCTACTACATGGGCTCCTTGACACGAAAACATAATTGATGATGACTCCATCAAAAGTTACAGGGATAAAAATATGTCTGGCGTTCTTATGGTAAAAATTTCCTGAGCTTGCAAAATTTTAACAATGGTTATTTATTTTCTTTGTAGTTGATATTTAATGGTATTATCCAGGGGCGGATTTGACCATTTTGCCGCCCAAGGCCTCGGAAATATTTGCCGCCCTTTTCGTGAATTATATTAAATGTCCCTAGAATACTTCGCTGTTTTTCGTTGCGCCCGAGCTCACAAAATAGGAATATCACAGCAAAACTGGCACCGGTTCGTTCGTAAAAATTCCCCTTTTTTTGCGCCCTTGCCACACAAATAATTATTAAAATACACACGGTAAATAACCTAAAAGTACCTAAAAAAAATAATCCAAAAATACCAAATTTTACAGTCCACAACCGTATACACCATTACATCGCATATAATTCCAACGTCTTCGCTCATATTTTTATAAGTAAGTTTACCATTCCGTTCAAAGTTTGCTTCCGCACTTGACTGGAGATCAACTATGAACTCGACTACTGTAAATTAATGTTGGATATGCTATTAATTAAGGATGAACCCGAGATATTTTGACCTATGATGTTCTAGATTTAATTTTTTTTTATAGAAATTAATTTCCGTAATGTGTACTTCATGTACATGGCGTGGAGGACTATAGTACATGGCGTGTAGGGCTATAGTCATAGCGTCTGCTCCTTTGAATTTTTCGCCATGTACTATGGCGTGTGGCGCTATAATTTATCACAATCCCTAAATCGACTATGTACATGGCGCCAGAAGTCTATAAATTATGGCGTCTAGCGCCATGTGTCTTTTCAGTGTTAAAAAACTTTAATATGTAATTTTTGTAGTTTTAAGGTGAAATAACGATATGCTTCAATGAATTTTTTAATTGATAATTATCCTGTACTGAATCGAAACACCTAATATTTTGATTTCGAAAATTTCAAAAGTTTTGCAGGTTGTGAACCTCTAATATTTCTATCCTTAAAACTTCTAACGCTGTCATCGAATAAAAACGGGATTCACAGGGTCGGTTAGCCTCAAAGTCAAGCAGATTTTGGAGTTTTTATAACCAAGCTGCTAACAAAAAGCTGCC
>OX376373.1:103935683-104034787 GCA_947369275.1 Nemotelus nigrinus | reverse complement strand
CATTAGTACCACGAAATGAAAAAATGAATAATTTTTCAAGCTTTAGATCAAATGCTCGATAAGGTAGTATCATCATAATGATGGAGTATCTGTGATTCGTGCAGATGGCTTAGAACCAAAAGTATTTCTGAAAATAGTTTATTGGAATCGGAAACTCGTGTTTGACGTCAATATGTAGATGGATATAAATGTCGAAAGTGTAGGTCGAAATGCTGTTTATTGTGATAAACATTTTATTAGGTATATTTGTAACACTAGATCAATAAATTTAATTTTTAAGATTTTGTAGAAATTTTGTAAAGATTGTAGATTTATGCTACAATTTTTAAATATTTGGCAACAATATATTTGCAAGATGATTTATCTGAGCTTAGATGGATAATGAATTCAGCAAAGATTTAGTGGATACAGTAGTGAATATGGATAGATACATATGATCTAGCAAATAATATTTAATACATGAGATGAGTGATTTATAAATTTTGAATCAATTTTTATTTAATTTATTATTAATTTATTATAAAATTTTTGGAAGAGTGTATTTTAACAGTGCTTTTAAACGAATAAAAGAATGCCATATAATGTTTATTTTATATAAAACCAATCATGACTCAAGTACTTTACAATTCAAAAACCATGCTATGTCTGCAAGGTTTATCACACGCAAAAACGTCTAATTAAAGCAATACTGTTAATATACCTAACACACAAGTAAAACTCAATACCAGCTCTTCCATTATTGTTTGTCTTTCTCAAAATCATAATTTAAATTCGCACAGCCTAATGGATAAAATGTTGGCTAAACATTTTTTCTCACCTCTTTACATTGTTTTGAACAAACTTTAATATAACTAAATCACTTTATTTACTACTTCAATAAATTTGCTTGCTCTTTTCGATAAAACTTACAATATTAAGACAATACAGTGAAATATCCTTTAATTGCCTCAGCAGGGATTTTTCGATAATGCAAATGTTGTGTTATTTCACAATGATTTGTACTTTTGAAGATTTAAACTAATCTTTGACTTTTAATACATTTTATTAAATTAAAATTTAGTAATGGCTGTAGTTTATACTGTTTATTTTTCACTTGTGATTTAGATAACTTGAAATAAAAATGATGACTATTTAGTTACAATAGTGTCCATAAATATCCAGTTCTATACCAGGAAAAAAATGATCAATCTTTGCAACTAACTGACTTCTACTGGTCATGCTCGTGCTTGCTGTGAGTGGAGATTTATTTTGAATTTCCATAAAAGGGGAAACATTTATTTTTTAATAAAATTCATTCCTGGTTTGATTGTTTGGGAAAATTCTGTACCTGAAGGATTAAATCAATTTTCAGAATAAGGGAGTAAGGAAGTCAATTAATTCTTATTCCAATTCATTCCTCATATCGGCTCACTGGTCACATCTTCTTCAAAAAAATATTTATGACAGAAAATTTCAGGATCCACATTTAACAAGTGACCAATGTCACTTTGTCGATAGTGAATAATTGGCCCGTTATGTTACGCATTATACACTGAAAAAAATCGACAAAGCACCCAGTCCTATTTAACATTGCGCAATATTAGTGGTTCCTTACACTATGTACGGAGTGCTCTGAGCTATGCAACACCGCTCCCAGTGCCATAATGTCAGAATCTATATAGGGCGTGCTCCATAGCATGGTGCAGTATTTATGGTCGCATACGCATCGATCATGAAAATAATGAAAAAGAGTGACACTTAAAACATATGGGATTGATTAGCATTGCTAAACATTCGCTTCAGAGGCAAAATGCCCTGAGGTTGGGATTAGAAAAACCAGAATACGTGCTAACATTGTATTTATTTAAACAAAAAAGTCGTTCACATGCATTGGGCCTTTCATATATGTGCAACTTTAATTTTGTATATCTATGGAGAAATATATCTTCGTCATAGCATAAGTTCTAGTAAATAGCACCGAAAGAACGGTATTGAACAATATTTGCCTGATGGAACAAATTGGCAGAGAGTGAAGAGCAACCAAAACCAAAATAAGTTCACTTTATCATATGCAATAGTGAGAGAAACATACTCTCAAAAAGGTCGGAGATATTCCTTTTACTCGCCAAATGGTATCGAAAGCAGTATTCCGCGTTAAATATCTTATCACTTACCGTTTTAATACTCAGAAAACGTTTTAAGAAAATAAATCAACATTGCATAAATCGAAACTCGTTAAAATAGTATCTTTGGCAAAGCACATTTTTATTGCCTATTGAGAATGCGAAACATATATGATTGTAGGAGCGTTGATTTTTGGGGTGCTTTCTATCTTTTTACTGATTTTCGAAGAAAATTTAGTATTAAACTTACCAGCAAACAATTTAGTGAGCGTTCACTAAAAACGATAGTTTCTCGAAAATCAACAGACATATCCCTCATACGAAACCGAGCCTGTTCGTAAAATGATACAAAGCAATAATTTTGCTTAGGATGACCGACGCAATACATAATGCAAGCCATGTGTATGTGCCCTTTGGCCTATGCGGCTCAGTAACAAATTTAACATAGATTTTTCTCCTAGTTTGCTGGTGGTGGTATCCCAAAAAAAATTCAGTTTGATTCGACCTTGCTGTGAATTCATCTGTGCTGAACAGTGTTCTTATGTAACGATGTTTTAGGTTCGTCTTTAGCAGCCTCTATTGCTTTATTCTTCCAGTCTTCGAAATTTACTCTACTATGAGTAAACAATTTTAACTCATTTTCACTTCGTAAAACTATCGTTAAAACTATCGCTAATAATTCATAAAAGTATCACTTTTAACGAGTATATAGGTTATATATACTCGCTAAAACTACATTTTTTCTAACTCATTTACGAATTGTTAAAAATGATTCTTCTCGAATGGCCATTTTAGTGGGACCAATGAATCGTTTTCGATGCATTTACGAGCTCGTTAACGACAAAAACATTCGTAAAATATGACTCTTTTATGAATTAATTACGATGCATTTGGTTTGCTGGGTCGTTTCGCTGAAGATTCCTATATATATATATATATATATATATATATATATATATATATATATATATATATATATATATATATATATATATATATATATATATATATGTATATAAATATATTTTTATATATATATATATATATATATATATATATATATATATATATATATTTATATATATATATATATATATATATAGAAATATATATATCTATATATATATATATATATATATATATATATATATATATATATATATATATATATATATATATATATATATATATTTATATACATATATATATATATATATATATATATATATATATATATATATATATATATATATATATATATGTATATTTATAGATATTTGTGTACATATATATAGATATATATTGGAGCACATAGATTTATATAGTGGGTAGGTCCATAATTTGCTAAAATTCAGATATCTTTAACTCTTTGGCAGCGGCGGCCATTTTAGTGCATTTTCAGGTATTCCTACATATCCAAGCCTTGTAAATTGTTGTTCAAAAAAGTATTGGGAATGAAAATTTATTATGTTTATAGCTTGTTTATGATAAAGAATTGTAAGTTTTGAGCCGTGTGTGGGTGGGAGTGACTAAACGTAGGCAAGGATTTTTTTTTCAAATTTTGATTTATCATAACTTCTGACAGAAACATTGGATTATCGTGTAAATTGCAGAGCGTATTGATGTTGACTAAGATTTAAAACAGTTTGGGTAACTCTGTGGCTACGGCAGGCTCCTGAAAAAAAAATCCTTCAAATCATCGACCTTCCTGAAAAATGTTTGCTTTTTGACAAAAACTTCAATCAATTATAAATTTAAACTTTTGTCCATCATGTCAAACTAAAATAATCGAAATTCCGCTTTGCACAAGAACGGCAGCCCATCAGTACTCGAAAATTCTTATCTCGAGAACTGACGAGTGGATAATTCGATCATAATGAAATTTACAGAACATGTTGGAATTATTTAGGAACAGGTATAATAGAAATGATTTGGAAATGATCACTGAAAAAATCACTGAGAAAAAACTGCTTTTTGGCCTTTAACTTCCGATTCAGCTTTTGTATGCTGACATAGAATATTGGACTTTACTTTAAGCAACAGTTGATAAAAATTTGGTTGAAAAATATAGCATAGAGCTGCTAGCTATGGTGATTTTTGCCTCCTAAATCTTGCAAATTTGTTCAGCATAATAAAGCTTTCCCCTATAACTTCCGGTCTAGCCACGAAACCGAAACGAAGTTCATGCAGTAGATGAACTTAAATCTAAACCAAATGTCGAAGGAATTTCGTGAAAAAATTATGAAAGGGCTGCCAGCTATGACCATATCTGTAATTTTTTGGAATTTCTTTACTAAGCGATTATGTCATTAGATTTGCAAATGGGAATCATCCTGCAATGAAAATTAACAACTTATATTAACGTTTTGAAAATTTGAAAAGTTTTGAGGGTGGTAGCTTTAACATTTTTTTCACCCGTATAACTTCCAGCGCATTGATTCAATCGAAACGAAATTCACAGAATGGGTTTAACCGTGAAGCAGATTTGGTATATATTTTGCTTTGCTGCTAACACAGGATAACGTGCATCAGACATTTTCGTTACAGTTGGGTTTTGTTGCTTTGGATAAGGAATGGTTGATATGATACTACAAAAAAGTGTAAAACATATTTCCACATTTTTTTGTCACTCAAAGACAATTTCTTCAAAAATCAGTTTTCTGGCGGTTCTGATGCGCTAAACTTTTTCAGCTTGGACTTGGATATTGCTATCTTTATATAGTACTTCAGCTATGCCTTCGTAACAAGAACAGTTTTACATGTGTGAGTATCTAATAATAAGATCAGTATTTGTTTAAATCACACTGAAAAAACACATAGCGCCAGATGCCACAATTTATAGACATCTGGCACTATGTACATAACAGATTTCGAAATAATGATAAAATATAGCCACCATAGCAGAAACGCCCATAATGTGTGAGAATCCAGCTTTTATGGCTCAAGGTACTAGGTACTTATTTCGTGTATGCAACTATATCTGCTGCTCCATGTTATGTAAGAGCACGCCATATGTCGATTCTGACATTAGGATGCTGGTATCCCAGTTGCAAAGCTCAGAGTACTATGTATACGAATATAAGCGTGCTCATAAAAAGAAAATATGTCGCTGACAGATATAAATCGATGGAAATATAATTTAGATGTCACCCACATTTTGAAAGATATAATATAAATATTTAAAGTCTGTTCGCGAAAGGAAATATTTAGTAGAATTAATATTTTTCAGGTAAAGTCAATACTTATAAAAGAATTTATTATTATACCTTCTGTAGAGACGTCAATATATCTACTGTAAGCAAATTATAAATGTACCGTTGTTGTATTCGGGGTTTGGTTTCACCTCCTGCAAAATTGTGTTTCGGTCCGATGAAAATGTAAAAGTAAAAGGAAATTTAGGGCTACCACTAGGGCTGCCAACTCAGCGGATCGGAAATCCGGGAGGAAAATAAAAAAATAATTGAAAAACAATTTTATTTATTTAAAATTATATTTCTTTACACAACGAATTGCCTGTAATGTCTTTTGATTTGCAAGGATAAAGCTATAGAATTCTTTACATGTGTAATTGAAATTTATGCATACCTGAATTTATGATTTTACATGTGTTTCATTAAGCCGATTACGATTTTTTCACCACAGTAGATATATAATACCAGTTCTGGCGCACTTAAGAGGAACGAAAGAAGAGTGAATAAGAGGAGCAAAGAGGAGCAATAAGAACATGGTGCCTGCATTGTCGGCACGCGCATCCCACGCATGACGGAAGCGATGATCTCGAACTGATAAATAGCCCAGTTGAGCTGATAAACAGCCTAGCTGAAATGATAAATAACCCTGTTGAGTTAACAAAGAACCTTGTTGGGCCGATAAATAGGGTAGTTGAACTGATAAACAACCCTGTTAAATAAGCTAAAAGCTGTTTATTACTTCAAAGATTATCATTTACGTCATGCGCGGGCCGATAATCGAAGGCACCATTTGCTTATTGCTACTCTTATTTGCACCCCTTTTGCTCCTCTTAAGTGCGCCAGAACTGGTATTATATATCTACTGACCACAGTTTGTTTACTACGCTGAAAACACGATCAGCGGCAACATTTGCAGATAGGGATCGATACAGCGAATGTAACACGTTTTTTTATTTCTTTGCCCGATTCTTCTTTACATTTTTCAAAAAAATTAACCCATCGTAAGTCTTCCCTCTTTGTTTTACTTGCGACAAGGTCCTGCGCTTCTCGCAGCAAACAGTAATCATCGTACAATATATCCTCATTTATTGGCTCATATAAAGAAGCACTCAGATCTTTTATTTAATACAAATCTTTTATACAAATCTAGTGCAATTTACGAATTTTAATCATTAATATTGTATTATTTACAAGCATATAAAAACGAGCATAAAATATAATAATTCCGTGAAGGCAATTTTTGTTAAAATTCCGGGAGAAATTAACTGCATTCCGGGAGCCAGGAGATTTTTTAAATGAACTGTATTTTTCCGGGAGAATCCCGGAATTCCGGGAGAGTTGGCAGCCCTAGCTACCACCCACAAAACCATGGGCGTGTCCAGCCTCGAATTTAGATAAAAAAAAAAACGAGGAAAACAAGGAGAGGAAAAAAACGAGGAATTATTTGTTTCATTCGTGTCTTTGTCATGTACACAGTTATTCGTTTTACCACTACAACACTTTTTTAATCAAACCAACAGTAATTTACGTGGATTTTTTTGTCTTTAATAGTAGCGATTGTGTTTCACACTTGTGACACAGAGTTTAAATCGTTTACGACAAGATTTAATCTATGACTGACACAGTGGAAAAATAATTCTTTTTGTATCTCCTTTTCAAAATGTTTTGAACGCCTCCATCTACGCTCGTTTTTCGAGGATTTTTTTCTAGGGGTGGGCATTTGCCCCCCTCTGCCCCCACCTGTACACGCCCATGCACAAAACTCTTAAAATTTTCAAAATCTAAATATTTGTTGTATATTGTCACTACAAGATCACTACCATTTGAATATATATATATATATATATATATATATATATATATATATATATATATATATATATATATATATATATATATATATATATATATATATATATATATATATATATAGATATATATATATATATATATATATATATATATGTATATATATATATATATATATATATTAGGCGCGTTTTTTTGCTCCTCTCCTCTATCCAGTACGGAACAGCACAGACGTATTGGAAACAACAACACTCCTGTCCCAGTGAATTCACCGGTACAAAAATTCTGTTCTGTATAGGTAGTTCATGTGCTGACCTATAGAATGTGCAGACGGAAAAAAGAAAAGCTCATGAGTAGTTGTCTTTTTTCGCTGTGAGGTGGCTGTGGATTTTTCAAGGTTATGTTGAATGTTTTGGTAGTTAGGAAATCAGAAAAGGCCATCATAATGCATAGAAAGTTAGAAAAGGTACTTTTCTGATAGTTTTTTTTCTATTTTTTTTCGATTGTGGTAGCTTATACTCGGTATTTTCTCCCTTTATTTTCTACTGTTTTGCGCTACACGGTTAGAAATTTTCAAATAATATTTTATATAATGACATGCATGAAAATATGTATAGGAATTTCAGGATAAATTTCAGCATGCAGTAGACTGAAAGATTTGGTTTTAGCATTCTTGGCATATGCATGCATGTTACTTCATTCGTGATTTTATCTCTGAGCACTGCGTGGATGAAAATGCGGTCGGGAATATTTTTGCAATGTGTTTGTCGCGGTTCGCGAAATATAGTAACAACAGTCAGTAATAACGGGGAAGAAGTGAATTATACAGATTTCGTTAATTCGTGTAAGTAAATAATTGATCAAAAATAAGTTGAATAATTATGGTGTAGTTAAAATTTGGTGTTTTCCATTGAAATATAAATTTTGTTTTTGTTGCATGCGTTCGAAGTTGAAGAAACAATGTTTGGTGGGTTTTTCACCGAAATGAATTTCGAAATAGATGAAAATTCAATTCAATGCAATTCTATCTAAACCCACAGATTCAGGTAGAGATAAAAATTATCGAAGGCAAGTGTGTCTTAAATGTTGTGTTTTAATTTAACGGTTCAGCGACATCTTTAGTGAAGATAGTTTCTGAAATTTTGGGAAGATTTTTATTCTTAAAAGTAAAACCAACTTACTGCAAAGTGAAATAACTTTCCAAAAAGGACAATAACGAATATTTCTATAGAATATTTCTTTGTTTGAGGCGATCTGTTTTATCAAAAGGCATTATTAGATTACCAGTACTTAGTTATCATGGTTGTACTTAGACTTTTTTCTTTTATTTTTATCTGTCGATTTCCAACTTTGAATTTATTTGAACATGATTATTTTCACAAGACATTCTCTATGGAGATGATGAATTAGCGAAATTAACCAAATAAAATGCCACTATTGGACCAGCTGTCATTGCAACAGTCGATGTAAATAAACTCGAACTAACACAAGAAAAAAAGAGATTTAGTGAATTCTTCCAGGGATTGAGAGCTTTCAAAAATCAAAAAAGTTTTGGGTCCGAGATTCTTCGACAATTTGCCGCTTATGGAATCCTTACAAGCGCTAGTCTTAGAAGGATTATTTCGATAGCAGCTACATACACGGAAGAGAGCTTTGGTTTTGCTCCCCGGAAAAATGCAGTTTTGGCTGTTGCATCAGCTTGTGTCGAATTATTACCTTGCCTGAGATCAGAAGCTGAAAATAAATTAGCAAGTAAAAGTTTACTTTCACTTTCATTGGTTGGTTAGTAACGACTGTACGGTATTTTTACAACCCAAACTAAAAAACGACAGAGTCAAGAAATGGAAATTATAAAGTAGTATATTGGGCGAAAAAAAAGATAGAAAAATGTGGCAACTAGAACCAACGTACAGGATTGAATTCGAAAGTTTAAAATCTAAGGTGATTCAAGATGAAGTTCAATACATAAAACACATTGTAACAATAACAACCGATAAAAGAAGACAGTAGAAGGATACTTTTCTTCATCCTTGTGAATTTTACACATTTATTTTCTTTTATCCGGATTTGGTAGTTACATTGAGTAAACCAGAAATCTCAATTAAAATTAATACTCATTAATTTTGCAGATATTTTTCGACTTTGAGCTACGTTTAGACGATGCTATATCTCTCCAAGCTTCCTGGCCAGATTATGAAAGTATTATCTCTCAAGCAGTTAGGGACGTTGAGAAGTCAATTTTTATACAGAACCGTTGCAAGATAATGGTATGCAAAATGTTAGTATTAAGTTAGAAAAACAAATTTCTTGGTGAAATTTTTTTAAAAATGTTTATTACTACTTGTGAGTTTTATAATAAGTGTACTTATTTTTATATAATTTTAAAAATCTCCATGTTATGAAAGTTGGATTTTTTCTAGTAAGGTATGGTCGTTCACACCTGAATGCTTTGAAACTTGATGCACACGTTGCTCTACTCTACACTCATTAGTATCAACAGTAAAGAATTTATTGATTTTCAGTATTAATCTGTTTAGATTGGGAACCTGCGACTTTAAAAGTATTAAGTCTTCTAAGAATGGTTGAAAAAACTCCAGTGGTTAAAGGATGAAGCTGCAGTGGAAAACTTAATCACTCTCAAACAGGTTAGCCACTTTTCAAGCTATTTAATCTTCCTCACTTATAATTTTAATTTTTATAGCCAGGATTCACAGTTACAGAGCTCGCAAGTAGCTGTAATAGAAAACCACCACATATTGTAGCTGTTGGAAGGAGCAAATGTAACATTGATTATTACTTTATTATTTTTGATGGTCATCCGGTTACTATTCCTAGTAATTTTAAATTTGGTGATTGCCTTGATATGGTATTAAAGATCTATCAACTATTCGATATGGAAGCCGTTTTATTTGTTTTTAGAATTTTCATTTACGAAATTGGCAGTCATTATGCAATTCCTAAAAGTAAACCAACGTCTAATTTGGAAGAAGTTACAATTAAATTAAATCTACTTAAAAATTCATGCAAAACGGTTTGTTGAAACTTGAAACATATTGAAATAATTTTTGAACCTAGCTTAATAGTTATTTCATAGTTGGAATCATTGTCTCATAGTGATAACGTCAGAAACGTACTTTTGCTTTGTCTGTGGCCTTTAGTAGCAAATGATTGTCAAAATATTAAGACATCTTAAAGTCGAGCATTAAAGTCGACCAGAAACAAAATGTTTGCTATTGAAGTGTATTAAATCTAAAACCTGCGAATCCATTTTAAATACGTATTCAGGGCTACGTAAACATTCGTTAAAATGCGTGAATGTCCATACATATAATAACATACAAAGTAATCCTTCGACTTCAAAAGATTTAAACACTTCTAGCGTTGACCGCACGCTAGTAGCACATGTTCATAGTAAAGAGCTCCATTCTGGAATAAATGGTTCGTTTGTAATGAACTGTGAATGGATATTTTTTTCGAAACCATATGTATTCGTTAAACCAACAGGTATATCAAACGGATTACACTGAGATAAACAATTTTGCCACACAGCAATATCATGGAAACTAACACGAAATCAACATATTTTGCAATATATTCCAATCCTCAAGAAAACAATAGAAAATATGTTTTGCGTTCTGAAATTTTGTCAGTCTTACTTTGAAGAGGATCACAAATGTTGCACAGAGAGTTACAGAGAGTGTTGCTGTGAATCTACAAGCTCAAAAAAATTATTTTTAAAGACAATAAAAATACATGTCTATAAAAACTTACCTTTTTGTTTTAGATCCCAAGCAGATTCAATATATCTTCTAGCCCTTTTTAATTGTAATCGTCTGAAAGATGGTGCTACTTATAATGAAATTTTAAAACCAATGTATGGCGAAATTAATATACTAGACACGAAAGGTATATATGTATTTTAATAGCCATGGCTTACTGCATTCATGCATGACAATCTAGGAACAATCCAGCTTTTTGGGTTTTCGGGAGGTTTCTCTGCAAATTTCTTTTGCCGTATTCGCAAGATGCATAAAAATGATTGCCAGACTAATTTTCCGGAAGATCTAAGCAAACTTCGTTCTGTAAAAAGCTTGAAAAAAAATTACTTTCAACTTCAAAGAGGAACTTCTTCAAAAGCAGTAAAATTTCTACGTATTTGGAATGATCTAAAATATTATGATTGCATAGAAAATGCAAGGGTAGACCCGATACATGATCTTCTGGAAGGAATTGTCCCATTCGCATTTTTAACTTTTTTGACTATATTGTCCAAAAAAAGTACATAGCCCTTGATGACACTAACGGCAGAATTAAAAATGACTGTTTTCGAAGAAATTACCCAAATGCGCCTGTCTCTAGAGAAGTATTGTCATTTTTAGCTTCAGAATGTATTTGTCTCTTGATACACCTTCCTTTTACTTTGGGAGATTTGGTGGAATCAAATAATAAAATATGGGTTTCAATCAGGACATTATTGCAAATTGTAACTAAGGTTTTTGCTAAATCTATTTTACTGTCAGAAGTGCACCGATTAGAGTATCAAAATTTTTGTCATTTATTATATATGATTGAATGAATTATAGCTGTTAAAAGTACAAGAATTTTTTCTGCACACATACTAGGGCAACCTTTTTTGTGTGTAGGACCATAAATAATCTACTTTGTTACATAAAACTGGGCGCTACATGGATGATTTAGTGCAAAAATAATAATTTAAAATGATTGGTTTTGGGATTGATTTTAGATCATTGGGATCAGGTGAACGGATGAAAAAAATGATATTAAGTATTAGTTTAGGAAGCCAAATTGAAGAAAATTTCACTGGAAACCGAATAAAGAGCATACAAAGTTTAGTTGACTTCATTCCTGATCCTTGCTACTAAAACCAATACCGAAATAGAGGTTAACAGGCCCCTTTCTTGCGTATATTAAACAGTACACTTCCTCAATTTTATAAGGAGAGGCTAACAATCAAAGTATGAATCACTCGAAAAAATGTGTACTTTACTGGACAATCTACACTCA
Organism: Nemotelus nigrinus; assembly: GCA_947369275.1. Classification (NCBI taxonomy): domain Eukaryota; kingdom Metazoa; phylum Arthropoda; class Insecta; order Diptera; family Stratiomyidae; genus Nemotelus; species Nemotelus nigrinus. The sequence continues at coordinate 104,022,660 of OX376373.1, read as the reverse complement.
AAAAAAAATATGTCGCTGACGGATATAAAACGACGGAAATATAATTTATCACACATGTGTATATGGGTGTATTTTGAAAGACATAATATATTTACGGCAGATATAATATAAATATTTGTCGTAAGTACGCTGGAGAAGATATTTAGCAGTAACAGAAATTAAATTATATACTGGAGTTATAGTCGATACTTATGAAAGAACTGATATTATATCTTTTGTAGATATATCATTATTTAAACTATAGCCTAATAATTTGGTTAAAGTTTGCTAGAGTTACGGGCTTTATGAATTCACTGTAGCTGTACCGAATCGTTGTTCTTCCTTTTTAGGCGCTTGCATCAAAGCAATCTGTGCTTACAATCAAAAGTGAATTTTCACCAAAAAACAATCAAATTTGACAGCAGCAATATACATATATAAAAAGAATTCTTTATTATGTGCCTATAATAGACTGAGTAAAGCCTCACTGATTATTTTTGGATGGGAATTTATTACTTGATTTAAATACTTATATATCGCATTTTAATCATCTCCCAAAATTTTAATTTGTGAGGTGATATAAAATAAATACTTCTTCAACATTTAAATTTTAAACAAAATAAAAGATTTAACAATTATCTATTTTGATCCACTTAAAAAAAGAAAATCATCACACCATTGAAATGTGCTACATTATTTTGTTTTTTTATTTAATAAGTTTTCTTTTACTTATTGTGAAATAATATGAATATTATTAATGCCTTCAAACAAGCGATATACTTCATAAGAAAAAACTTCACATGGTTTTTTCTACTCTGAATCCAAAATAACGATTGTCGAAACCTATGTTGTCAAGGCAATTACATTCAAAGTATAATTTATCATTAATACGAAAAATTTCACATATTCCACAAAATTCTGGTAATTCATCGTTTGTGAAGCCTGTTTAAATTACAGTACACTTTCTGAACATGACATTATATTAAACCACCCACTTACTGGTATAAATTTTATCATTATTACTAATGTTCGAAGAACATTAGCATTAAAATCGATTCGGCCAAAAATTCATATTTCCATATATATATATATATATATATATATATATATATATATATATATATATATATATATATATATATATATATATATATATATATATATATATATATATATATATATATATATATATATATATATATATATATATATCATCAAAAAAATTCCATTGAGATAATCTCGGGAACGCGCCATCCGATTGAGCTGAAACTTTCAGGATACATTGGTGTATATGCAGAATAGGTCCAGGTCTCTTTCAATGTCAGTTATTGTTAACCTTTTGGCGCCGGCGGCCATTTAAGTGATATTTTTAATATACCTATTATTTCATGCACAAATAATTTTCGCAAAAACAAAGTTAAAGAAATAAATTTCTAACGTGTTTTACATATGAATCGGATAATGCTTTGGAATTTTTTAACCCTATGTGTGCGCTGGGTGCCTAAAAAGAGGACGGGAAAATTTGAAAATTTTTAAATTGCGATAACTTTTGACAGAGCTATTCAATCATTACGAAATTTTCAGAACGTGTTAGTATTATTTAGTTGTAGATTTGTGTAGCTTTTGATGAGCGTGCTGGCAACCCTGTAGCTAGGGCAGACACTGAAAGTGAAAACCTCCAAATCATCGTCTCTCTTGAAAAAATGCCGTTTCTTAAAAAAAAAGCAACTCATATGTAAATCTTGTGCTTTGTTTACATAACCAGAAAAAAAAAAGATATGGTATAACGGGCACGCCTGGTAACCCTTGCCCAATTTACCTATATTTTAAGCATCAAAAACTTCTGTTCACGGAAACTCACGATCCGATGAGCAGAATTAATTGAAATCTGCAGAATGTATTAGTCTTAAATAGGACCAAGTCTGATAGAAGTGATTTTGAAATGCGGGCGATTCTGTGCCAGTGGTGCCATCTTGAAAAACCACTAAAAAAGATAACTATTTTTAGACCTATAAATTCTGATTGAATCGTTCGATTTTGACGAAACTGACACAATTGCTAGATCTTACTTTGAGCCAAGTTTGGTAGAATTTTGGTCGAAAAATTCGGTTGGAGTTGCCAGCTATGATAATTTTGGTGTCTTCATTTTGAAAAAAAAAATTTGGAAGTGAAAACATTCAAACCATCGAATATTCAAAAAAATGTCCGTTTCTTACAATAAAACCAATCTGTATATAAATCTTATGTTTTATCTACACGTTCAAAATAAAACTTTGGAAATTTCATGTCGGACAAGAACGGTAACCCTCTCCCAGTTAACCTATATTTTTACCATCAAAAACTTCTGTTCACGGAAACTCACGAACCAATAATCAGATACAGCTAAAATTTACAGAATGCATTGGACTTAAGTAAGACCAGATTTGATAGAAGCGATTTTGAATTGTGGGCAACTATGTGCCAGTGGTGCCATCTTGAAAAATTACGAAGAAAAAAAACTGCTTTTTGCCCTATGAAATGTGAATAAATTACCAGATTTTCAGGAAATTGGCACAGTAGCTAAACCTAACTCTAATCTCTGTTTGGTGGAAATTTGGTTAAAAAATTTGATTGGTGCTACCAGCTATGGTAATTTTTGTGTCTTTGGTTTTGAAAATTCGCTCAGGAAAATAATACTTTTTGCACTATAACTTCCAGTGCAGTCTTGAAATCAATACGAATTACATACAATTAATGAAACCTGTCATAAACATTATTCAGGCCAAATTTGGTTGAAAAGCCACGATAGGGTTGCCAGCTATTGTTGGTTTTGTGTTTAATTGCAATTTCTTTATTAAGCGGTTTTAGCGTAGAATTTTCAAATGGTAATGATATTGTAGTGACAATAAACAGCAAATATTAAGCTTTCGATTATTTTAAAAAACTCGCTGCAGGTAACTCTAAATTTATTTAGACTCCTTTAACTTCGAATGTAATATAACAACGTGAAGCAGATTTGATGTATTCTTGGCTTTGATACTGGCAGAAGGTTGTCAGCACGAGTTGGTTGTGCTACTTTTGTATCAATAAACGCTTACAGTTAGTATTCATACCGGAAACATTTACAATTAAAATAAATAATCAATGTTGCAATTCGCAAAGTTCTGCAAATTTTTGGGATCGCAGCCCCAAACACACACTTCAGTTACAGTGCTGCAGGCACTGAGCATTTTCTTCATTGATGTTATATGAGATGCTGCTTTCAAAATTATGTGAAATAAGCAACTGATAACGAATATAATTAACCCGTGTTTTGCTCTCATCAACGTTGAAATTCATGCCAGTGGTAATATCTGAAACCTTCCACCATATACGACCAAAGTAAAACGTGTCATTTGAAACAGTTTGGTCGTAATAAGTCGTAATGTCGTAATGTGGTGGAATATGCACTCAAAACCTGCACGATTCTTCTACTGTTCTTCGAACATTAGTGTTTCTAGCGGTTCAGGTGCGCTAGAGTTTTGAAATTTATTCCATATTTTTGCAATAAATTTCAAAGCTAATTTCTTTACTCAGCTCATATTCCATTGGATCATACAATGAAAATTCATCATGAAATTCGCAAATTGAAATTGATTTTTTGAACTTAACGTTTTCAGCAAGTTCCGTTTGTTGTTTGTTATTTTCGCCATAGTTTTAAAATATGGATGAAACGATTCAAATCTAATCGAAGATAGTTTGCATAATGGTCCGATACTATTCAAAATACGAGAGCTATGTACCATGAAATGGTGTTTTGGTTTTAATGTAGGTCCATAATTGCAGTTTATAGTCTTCAGCAATATCCTGACTACCAATGGTTTTATTATTTTTATGAATGATTACATGCCCCCCATAGCAGTTAAACAACTTTACCGACTATGTTTTTGTAGTTGTGTGATTGTTTATAATCATTGTGGTCTCATTCCGTCTAGTTTCTGTATGCTTTTGAGTATTATTCTTCAAGTTTTTGCTCTTGCTACCACAAGGAGATGAACGTGGATCAAAAACTGAAGAATCACTACCAAAAACGTACAATGCACGGAAAAGCAACACACTGAAGATAAACAAACAAAAAACAAACACGCAACCACAAAAATCGGTAAAATTGTCCAGCAGCTATGGGGGACACGTAGTTGAGTTACTCAACAACCACAATCAATCATTAAAATTTAAAAATAAATAACACACGTTCCTTACGTTCTTCACAATTTTCCGAAAGTATATATTTTATCACACACTTCGCCAAAATATTTCTATCTGCCGCATCCAAGTCCTATTTTTGCTCAAATTTTTTTCATATTATTCTTAAGTTAAAGTTAAGTTTAATATACATTATTCAGTGGTCATTTTATACCTGCTGCGAATATAGTATACCAGCTGTGTAGATTTCATATCTATTTTTGCCATTTCATCATGAATAGGTTGACACCTGAGCAACGTCTGTTCATGAAACTGTTCATGAAACTCATTGCGCACTCCGTCAATATTATGGCCGACATAATCGTCCATCAGAACAATTAATGCGATTAACCATGGATCCGTTCCATACCACGTTAACTCTCACCGATAATACGCATCCATCTAGACGTTGTACAATGCGTAATGAAGAAATCAAAGCAGCTGTAGAGCGTAGTATCCTGAATTTCATAAAAACATTTTGTTTAGCGATAGGGCTCATTTCTGGTTGAATGGCTACGCCAATAAATAAAACGCATTTGGAGTGATGACCAACCACAGTTGGCTGCCCAAACACCGTTACATCCAGAGAAAGTCACTGTTTGGTGTGCTGACAAGTTTAGGTTTAGGTTTATTATTGTTATTCATACAAAAAGGGTCCCCACTCAAAGTCGCTATCTCAGTCCAAATGTATAGTCACCTTAATAACCCCATGGTTATCTATGCAAGCAGGGAGGCCATGCGAGGGTTGCCACTAGCACTTATGGGGACAAGTGGTCAGAGCCTCAACTGAACCTACACCACCAACTTAATGGCGACGAGACTGAGAACGTACTACGAGGCCTGCCAGGGTTTTAACGGAACGGAGATGATCGTATTAACCCGGAGCCGTTCACGAAGCGGATTTCACTCCGCCGCTACCGCGCCTGAAGACGACTAGGTCCGAAATGCTACGACCACCAGCCCAAGTGCAACAAACGAATCGTTAGTCAGAGAATAGTCCATGGACAAAAGTGGTCGTGAAGAGAGTCTAGATCATTTAGCGTAACTCAGGATGCACCGCAAGGAGGCGATCTAGTTACATCCCGGATAGCGAATCCAATCCCGGGATCCCGGATCCCGGGATCCCGGGATCCCGGCTAATTTCTGGTCCCGAAAATCCCGGGATTGATGAGTTCTAATCCCGGGATTTTCGGGATCAGAAATTGGCCTGGATTCCGGGGCCGAGAGTCAAGCATAATCGGCAATCAAATTACGGCAAGACTCCAAAAGACCAAATAGAATCCATATTTATGAAAAAGCAATTAGCATGCAGGTTCACATCAAAATGCGTAAAAAATAGAGCAAAACAAACCGATGTAACAGTAACAAGAGAATACAAAGGGGGTTGTTAATAAATAAGTATGGACTGTTTCGCATTTGAGGAAATTAATACTAGCGAATGCATACACAGATTTACCAAAATCTTCAATAACAATCAAAAAAAGGCTGTGGGCTATGCAAGCAGGATAATAAAAAATGAGATAAGACAGGCTAGTATCTCAGGTGAACAGTTCAGTTTGACGTTTGATGAGTGGACCTCGACAACAAATAGGCGCTACACAAATATTAACATCTACTTAGTGAATTCTTACTGGAGCTCAGTGCTGCCATTTATTTTTTTGGAATAATGCTAGATCTAAATAAACATGCTTCAATATGAAAACAATATGTATATTTATATGAAGGTTGATCAATAAGTAATGATAATTGGTTATTTCTAGTTCGTATAAAATTAAAAAATAAAAAAAAAATTTTTTCTACTGCATATATTCACAAAGTCAGCATGAAACAAACATATAAATAGGCCACGACTCCAGGGATTCAAAGTGCTGAGAGCACTAGCTCCAGTATAACACAGTTCTTAGAGTAGCTACATTCATTTGAATACGAACAGACGAAGAGACAACATCAAAATGGGGACAAACGAAATTTGTTTGAAAATCTGTTTGAAAAAATTGTCTACCCGAGGCAGACACAGTGATATGGTGGATACATAAGGGGACTCTGCTCCTCCATATTCAACCGTTGCACTCTAGCCCAAGGAGTTTAAGCTGGGAAGAACATCCACTGAAGATGAACACCGCGAAGGATGTCCATCCACATCTCTCATTGAAGACAACGTAAAAAAAGCCGAAGATGTCGTGTTGGCAGATCAAAAAGTGACCCTCAGGCATGTAGCTCAGGTCACAGGGATCTCATATGGTAGTGTTCGAAAAATCTTTCCCAACAAAATACATATGAAAAAGGTCTCTGCCCGAGCATAAGAAGAAACAAATCGACAATTCAAGGATGAATCTCAAAAAGTTCCAGGCAGATCAGGAGGATTTTTTTTCACACTTCGTGACCATGGACGAGACCTGGATCCACCATTTTGATCCAGAAACTAAAATGCAATCGATGACCTGGAAGCGACCCTCTTCATCGACGCCGAAGAAATTCAACGTGTCAAGTTCGGCAGCAAAGGTTAGGATATCAGTTTTTTGGGACGCTGAAAAAATTATTGTGGTGGAATATTTGGAAAAAGGAGCGACTATATCAGGCTCTTACTAAGCTGACCAAATAAGAAGATTGCGAGAGGCGATGAAGGAGAAAAGGCACGGCAAACTGCGAGCCGGAGTTCTGTTTCTTCAAAATAACGCACCGGCTCACAAGGCTGCAGTTGCGATGGATGCACTTAAAGAAACAGTTTTCCAACTGATTGAACACCCAAATTTTTTGCCAGATCTAGCTTTCGGTGGCTTTTACCTCTTTCCTCGGCTCAAACAACACCTTCGGAGTAAGAAATTTGAAAATGATAGGGAAGTGATGGCCGCTGTAGAGGCATTTTGGGAGAGTCCAGATAAAAAATTTTTTTCGAAGGGTATCCTGGGTTTGGAAAAAAGATGGAATAAATGTATTAAATTAAAGAAGACTATGTTGAAAAATAGATATATCTTTTAAGTTTAATCACCTTGGTTTATATTCATTATCATTACTTATTGATCAACCCTCGTAAGTATAACAAAAACACATTAGAAGTTTAAAATTTACATCTCAAAATGATTTAAAATTTACATCTCAAAATGATAGAAGCAGGCTTGGAGACGATACTTTGGATACTTTGCTATTACTTCAATGTTACTTCCGAAAAAACCAATGAACTTTGGCAGAATTTTTGTGTGTTGAATATTTTATATGTTAAGAGTTGTGATTTATTGTTGTGATTTTTTGTCGTGATTTGTTGTTGTAATTTGTAATAGTTGTAATTTTAAATATTTGCTTTCATACTGTCAACGTCTCGGATAATTAAAATTATTGTTTTTATTTGCATCAATTAAATAAATTAGTAATTATTCAGTAACATATTTTTTATACAGTTTTCAGCTTACTTATTGCTGTAGTTTTGAAATGATGGCACATAATATAATCTGTTTATTAAAAACTTGACTTATTTTGTTGTGTTATATTTTGAACCTCGAATCCCGGGATCCCGGGATCCCGGGATTTGAGATTTTTTAATCCCGTAATCCCGGGATTGAAAAAATGTTTCGGGATTGGAATCCCTAATCCCGGAGCAGTCATATTTTGATCGAATTTCCTTTATACCTATAAACTGAAAACAGAGCTGGCTTTAAGTCTTTAATGGATCGCGTTTAGCTGAATCTTCGAAATTTAAAAGAAAAGTAATCATTGGGTTCGAAATTAAGGGAAATGTTTTCAAAACGCTATACAGCCTACGGATAAAAAACAACTATGAACCAAATTTTTAGTTTCACAGCACTTCTAAAAGAGTTCTTCACACAATTATTTTTCGCAAATAAGTTATGTCGATTTCAAATACAGCTATCAACGAAACAAACACAAGTTTCACTCAAATGATAATAAACTCTAGACAAACAAGCACTGATTTTATCTCGAACATGCACATGTGACACGTCAATAAATTTTCACACATCCGCCTAGTGCTCGAGCTTTTGTTGAAAAACCAGACTGATGTAATTATCAAGCCGGACCCTCGCTTTTTACCAGCAATTGTACCTAATTTAATATCTAGTAACAACTGGTCAATTTAATACACCAGTAACAAGTGGTCAGGATCATTAAGCCACCACAGCAACAAACAAAAACACCTGATAAAAACACAGCCCCAATAAAACTGAACAAAATTTACTCCCACATAAGATGCGCAATAATAATCGGTTAAAACACATTCACTTCATTTGAATCTAATTATACCTGAAAAATAATTTCAATTCTATTCAATTGATTTCAAGACTGGAAATCAGAAATCAATTCGCTCAGAAACAAAACCAGAAACCACACTAACAGCATACAGTCAGCAAATGACATGGCAAGAATGTAAGTCTTGTTAAGACAATGATTACGCAATTTAAGATAATCATCCGAAATTTCAATTATCTCAAATTCAAAGTGTTCGAAGTGAAGAAAATAAATCGTTTGCGTTGCGCCAAGACTCAGATGCCCAAAAAAACTACAGTTTTATCCAATCTTTCGATCAGAGCAAGGTAAGGTCTTCAATCATCATCGCAACAAACTTCCTGGAGTAGAAACAAAGCCTAAACAACGGTTTGATCTCATTTACATACAAACGCAGCATCTGAAGACATCAAATCTGACACTATCTGGGCTATAGCGTGCCATCGCCGTGAAACCGGAGTACGAGAATGATGATCGCGCGTCAGGTTTCAATCGATCGATCGAAAATCACTCCTTTTGTCGACTCGAATTCGAGGTACACCACCAGCAGGATGCGGATTTCTTCGCAATATATGTATAAAGATGATCGTTACTTCGAATTTTTCGAACCATGTTGCTTGATGAGTGCTTCACGCATTAACCACAAAAAAATGGTGCGATAGCGTCAAATTCTTCATTTTTGTCGTCATCCACTTTGTTACTGGTGTGGTTGTTGATCGTGATGTTGCTGTCGGGGGTCTCCGGGTACTTGATCACTTGACTCGATCGGTACAAATACGATCGCGTTTTATTGTACTCCCGATCGGGATTGCCCCGAATTACTAGAAAATGTTTAAGTTTTTGATTAATTACAATCACGAACTAATCGATCATAGTTCTTTCGATGGGTTCAGTTAGGATAGGTGGATATCTAGATGATTTGTTCGTTGTCTTGTTTTCTTTTTTTTAGGCTTCATATAGATTTTTTAGGAGTCGGTTTCATATGGTGTTTGAAAAGTGACTAGGTTAATTTGGGCATATTTTTGATGCAGAATGGAAGGAAGCCAGCAAGTATGCTACAGATTCAGGCGGATCTTATGAATGTAAAATTAATAGATCGAATTGAGTGAACTCCGAATAAAAAAGACAAACGAATAAAAAAAAATTACAAATATACCTATAAATAATCTACATATGGTGCAAGATTAAACATTAAAAACTCTAGTTCAAGCAATCGAAAAATCAGCAAATATTCTAATGATCCGTGTTATTATCAGTTTCAAGCAGTATCTTGAGCAATCTTATTCTCTGCATCCATTTTGAGAGCCACTATGATCATCGATCTTTAGTCATTCCACACATCAAACTCCAACACAATCAAACACATTGAACAGCCTGAGAAGTGATTCAATGAAGGCGGGAACGAAGCCTTAGCCATCTTCTCTTCTCCACCTTTTTCTATTCTGATTTTCAACGGATATTTTCATCCATCCGATCACCATTTCGATTACTACGAAATTTATAACAATTTGTTTTACAATAAACGGTGTGTTGTCAGCTCACATGCTCTCCGATTCTCTGGTACCGATCACGATCCCGCCATCCTGCTGATCCCGCGCGCACCGATCATCATAATGATGATGATCGATCCATCATATTTACACTCAATTTGTGCTGGACCGGATTTTGATTAATAGCATGAAATTGTTGACGTTTTGTTCGTCTGCCATTGTCATGATGATCGTCAGGCTGTCTGTCCGTGTTTTAGTTCGTTCTGTGTTACGACAGAGACGTAGTTCGTTCAGTACCAGCTTACACAGATCATCGCCTTTGCCTCTATCGTGTTGGTATAAAAATCCTACGAAATCGTGATGCTTGTTTTTTTTGGGCTGTGAATTTAAAATGTACCTAGAATGTTTCTGTTTTAAATGTATGTCGTGCTGATAATGATGATTGAAAACGCTTTTACGAAATGTAAAATATTTTTTTTATACATAAATACGTAGCCTATTTTTTCCCAGGTGCCGGTTTTTCACTTAGGCTTGCTGCTTGTAGTCAGCGAGTTTTTTTCTCTGTTGGGCTTCTTTTTGAATGTCAAAAGGAACAGCAAGAGATTGTCACGTTTTTTCTATGTTTGGCTGTAACTGCAAAAGAACGTGTAAGTTATTGGAGTGTTTAAGTAGTATTGAATAATATTGTGTGGTCGGTTTAAGAAGCAACGGGGTAAGCGTTATCATTGGAAATAGAAAAAGTCAATTGTTTATTTCTGGAGAATGATGGGCTTAATTGGCACGCTTCAGAGCACCTGGAGTTTTATCTTTATGAACCATTCTTAAAATTATATAGCCAAATATTGTCACTACAACACAATGAAGAACCGGATTATAGATACGAGATTAAATTGTAAGCTGGAAAGACACTCTTAACCTTCACCTGGCATGCTCATTCTGAGTAACAAACCTGGACTCGTGGGGTACGTACGAACCCCATTGAGAAATATCTTTGCAAAAATTGAAATATTGATTATTTTGTCTTAAAAAAATCAGAGATCATCTTTAGAAACCACTTTAAACTGTACACTAGTCCGAGTTGAGAAAAATCAAGATCAGCGTTCATAAATAATTCGGAAACTTGAAAAATTAAAAAAAAATGCGTTTTTTACAAAAAAAAATCATAACTTTTTTGGTTTTCGATAAGAAGGGCTGAAATTTTAGCTGTGACTTCTTCTGTTACATCACTATAAAAAAAATAGTAATAGATTTCATGGGTCTCTAAGAAAGGTATTTATTTTGAGAAATTAAGGTATGGGTTTTACGAAAAAAAAATGATTTTCGAAATATAGGAAAAAGTAGTTTTTTTATTTTTTTTTTAGAGAAATGTATTACAAAATAATCATTGAAAGAAGTAGAGTTAATGAAAAAAAGATTTGCAGCTTATAAAAAAAAAATTTAAATTAATGACCGGTACAATAAGGGCACATCAAAATCCTATGGTCTAGGGCGTTTGCAGGATGCACATTCTTTATCTCTTTTTGCCTTTCTTCCGATCCCATAAGCCGCATCTTTGCTACTTTCTACTTTCCAACTTTCAAATCTCTGGGGAGCTTCAATTGAGTAAGATGACGTTCCAAATGCGGTGTAATTAAATGTAAATAAATTTTTTTTAAGCAACAATCTGAAGTTATTTTTATTTCTTCTTGATTTTGGACGGCTTTGCACGCTCTCAAAATTCTAGCATTTACGATCGCCATGTCCAAGATGCCTTGAAAATATCGCTGCGGCCACATGTACGTCTTTTTACGCAGATTGAAAGAGTGACACAGCTTATGAAAAGTGTCCGTTCCTCCTTTATTTTTGTTATAATAAAGGACAATATTAGGTTTATCCTCGGTCATTTCTTCTGTGTGAAGAAGCGAGGAGGCCAGAAGCACAATTTTTTCAATTTTCTTTTTCTTCGGAGCATAGCTGAAAAGCGTTAAGTTTTCAGCATGGAAGAACTTTGTGAGTGGCAAAGATCGGCCACTCACAAAGTTCTTCCATGCTGAAAACTTAACGCTTTCCTTCGCAATAAAATCCACTGGGATTTCCCTTTTGTTCTTGTGAATAGCATCGTCAGATTATTCATAGCTTTCGCCTGAAGAATTCTCCGAGCTTGAAAGATGATCGCCACTATTATCATCCATTGGTTCCTCGTCCAAGTCATCCTCGAGCAACTGCTCTTGTAAATATCGAGAACGCAAATTATACGCCATTCTAAACGTAAACAAAAAAACGTTGAAAATAGTAAAAAAATTATTGATGCATAGAAACGTTGATTACTTATTTTTCTTTTCTTCCTAAACACCAAAATTAAAAACACAAAAAATGCCCCAATTCACGAAAAAACGACGTTGATGGCACGGTGGGGTACGTACACACCCCAAACTGCTTTTGATGACTGTTGCAGACGAACTAACGGTCGCAGCGCTATCCCACTGGCATAGGTATAAAAGTGTATCCCTTGACTACCGATAGATGTCGTTACGAGTTTCGATTTGAAAGATTTCGAAAATTTCGATATCGAAAGCCGACGAGAAAGAGCGTGGGGTATGTACATACCCCATGAGGCCAGGTGAAGGTTAATCAAAAATTATATCAAATACAGGGTAAAGTGATAACTATTCCATGTATGAGATATATTTTAAAACATTTTTCATATCCAGTTTCGAAAACGGTACAGGCTGGTTATGGCTTTCGAAACCCCTGTATGGCGATGGTTGTGAAATGAGCCTACAATTTTGATTAGCATATAAGCCCCAAACTCAAACGGGCTCATATTACATGCAGTATGAATAGCGTTTGCACTTTTTACTAATGTTCGAAGTATTAAAGTATTAATTAGTATTAAAATACCTTTGGCCGAAAATTTGTATTTCTATGTATATACATATATATATATATATATATATATATATATATATATATATATATATATATATATATATATATATATATATATATATATTTATATATATATATATATATATATATATATATATATATATATATATATATATATATATATATATATTTATATATATATATATATATATATATATATATATATATATATATATATATATATTTATATATATATATATGTAAATGTATATGTATAAATTTAAATGTATGTATACACACACACACACATATATATATATATATATATATATATATATATATATATATATATATATATATATATATATATATCATCAAAAAATTTCAGTGAAAAAATCTCGGGAACGTGCCATCCGATTGAACTGAAAAATCGGTGTGTATGCAGAATAGTGCCAGGTCTCACCAAATGTTAATATTTTTTTTTTATAATCGGCCATTTTAGTCATATTTTAAATATACCGATTATTCTGCAAATAAATATTTTTTTGCAAAAATAAAGTTTATGGAATGAATTTTGAACGTGTTTCAAATGTGAATAAGATAATATTTTTGAAATATTTAACCCTATACTGGGAAAATTTGAAAATTTTTGAATTGCGATAACTTTCGACAAGAATATCAGATCATTCTGAAACTTAAATGACATATTGGTGCTATTAAGTTGTAGACTCGTGCTGTTAGGAACGTGCTGACAACATTATAGCTGCGGGGGGCACCGTAAGTGAAAACCTTCAAATAATCGACTCTCCTACAAAATGTTGGTCTGATACAATAAAAACAAACTCAAATAAAAATGTCATGCTATGTTAACGCAACCAAAGGAAAACTTTTGAAATTTCACATCCGACAAGAAGGTAAGCCTACTCCAATTTACCTATGTTAAACATCAGAAACTTTTGTTCGCGAAAACTGGCGACTCAATAATCAGATACATCTGAAATTCACAGAGTGTATTGGTTTTAAGTAGGACCAATCTCATAGAAACGATTGGAAATGTGGGCAATTCTGTGCCAGTTGTACCATTTTGAAAAAATACTAAGAAAAAATACTGCTTTTCTAATTAATTTTTGAAATTCTGATTCAGTCACCAGGTTTCAACGAAGTTCACACAGTATCTGAACCTAACTTTAAGCCACGTGTTATACAAATTTGGTGAAAAAATTCGGTTGTAGCTGCCAATTATGATACTTTTAGTGTCTTGGATTTTAAAAATTCACTCAGAATAATAAAGCTTTGTGCCCTATAACCTTCCAGCACAGTCATGAAATCAAAACAAAATTCATAAAGTCAATGGAATAGATAATATTCAGGGCTAGTCTGGTTGAAAAACCATGATAGGGCTGCCAGCTATTGCTGGGTTTGTAATTTTTTATCATATCTTTATTAATCGATTTTATCGTAAAGTTTTCAAACGGTAATGATCTCGTAGTGACATCGAAACAACCAATATTATTATTTCGAAAATTTGGAAACTTTTACGGGTTGTAACCCTAAATTTCTTGGTACCCGAATAACTTCCAATACAATCATCAGATCGAAACGAAATTATTAGGGTAGGTTGATTTCGATGTTAAGCAGCTGTGATATATTTGTGGCTTCGATGCTAAGCGGAGGGTTTACAGTGCAAGGCGTTTTTGCTATTTTCGTATGAATAAATGCTTATATTAAGTATTCATATCGTGAAAATAAGTTACCAATGTTTAAATTATTTAAGTTCTGGAAAGTTTTCGGAAGATGATCCCAAACGCTCCCCTTTCGCCGAAGTCATTGAATAAAATCGACATAGATGAGGTAATACGGTTTTGGCGAGAAGCAGCTGTGGGTGACTTTTATTTGCAGTGCTGGTAAAGTGTTGCAAGCACAGAGCATTTTCTTTATTTGTGTTACAGGAAATGCTGCTATCAAAGTTTAGTAGTATTTGACTATCCTAATTCTTGAAATACATGTAAGTGGTAACCCTGAAAATCTTTCCACCCTATGAGTTTAAATGCATTGTTAAGATCAGAACGGTTTTGCCTTTGAAATAGGTAGGAGCACGTGTGGTAGAATATGCACTCAAAATCTGCACGACTCTTCTATTGTTCATCGAACATTAGTGTTTTTAGCGGTTTTGGGGCGCTAGAATTTTTTTATTTTAGTTTTGTTTTAGATGTCACAAAAACTACAAAGCTTGAAAACCCCCCAAAATTAAGAACTTGAAGCCTCCATGCATTGTGAAGGCGATTAAGACAGTTTTAAGTGAAAAAAGGGATTTAAAAAGGTTTTCAAACATTTATTGCTTATGGTCCGCTTTTCAACATCTTGCTAGAGCTGATAAACCCGCGAAAAAATCAAGTTCAAATAAATTAAGAGCAAAAAATTGTGGCGTATTGTTTGTAAATTATGTGGCCGCATCAGGTAAAAATTTTGCGAAGAGAAGTGTATCAAACTTGTAAAAGAAGCTAATCACCTCTTGATAGAACTAATCACTTATTGACAGCGGACAAATTATTCAGTAAAGCCTAGCTAGGTTGTACGAATCGTCACAAGCAAGTTTCGCAATCAATTGCGGTATGATTTTCTCGAGCAAATGACTTTGACAAGGGGACAGTAAGCAATTTCTTTGATATCCTGGAAGCCAAGTATTCTAAGCATAAATAGTAGTGATTGGGTTAAGATAAGAAAAACAAGTTGGTGTGCCAAGCTAGCTAACTAAGTAAGTTCGTGAAGTTAGATGTGAATAGATTATTACAACTGTGAACTGAAATACAAACAGTTAGTATGCAGTTGTCAACTGAAACAAAACTCTTATGTGGCATTTTTTTTCTCTCAGTTTTTCAAAGATATATTTCGGGGATGCTATTGTTAACTTCAATTCAATGTCTGAGATAAGAGCCCAGACAGACAGGCACTTACATTATAAATTTACTGATGATCATTTATACCTAAATAAGTACTTTAAAAGTTGCTGACACACAGTCCTTGGGCCTATGATGAATACTGTCACTGACTATCTGTCACTGAAAGCAATTAGTTTTTGAAAAATGGAGTAACTGAAAGTGTTTTAAGTGTATGTTGCCTCTTTGATGTTCTAATTAATCAAGTTGGAGTACAAACCGCGCAAAAACTACATTAAAATTCTTCAAATATTTCGAATTTAAATTTGACATCTCAGTTGAATTTCAACTTCCTCATCGGCAAAGCACGTAGAATTTCAAGTCAAATTAGTTTCTGTAATTAATTGTTCTGTGACCATCAAAATGAACAGAAGGTGCAGTAATTCCGTATATTTAAATAAGAGGCAAAGTGTATCCCATTTATACTTTATCTCAGTTATACTGTATCCCAGTTATACTATTGTATCTACCAGAAGTGGATCTAAATTTTGAATATCACCGCTAGTGGAAATCTTAAAAGAAGTTGGGATTAATCTCCCGATGTAGCACTCCTACGGGACCGGGCAAAACTGAAAAAATTGGATCCAAATAGCCTTATGACTCAATATTCCAATCGCTATAGCGTGCTAGCAAACTTGAGTTCTAGTCAAGTTTCTAGCGGTACAAACTTAAAAAAAAAACGCAACGCGAGGATCACAGTTTCACAAAGTGAAAACAAATCAGCTGAAACCATGACAAAAGGTGAGTCTACATCAAAACGACCTAAACCTCTGCTAATCGTAGTGGCAGATCTCCAAAGAGCGTCAATTATGGCCTTGCTTGGCAGTATTTCCATTACGAAGTTCGCACTCAAGCATATGGCGATGGGAATCAAAATCATTGTAGAATCCATTGATGATTACTCAAAACTTTACTAATACTTAATCGACAAGAAAGTACATTTTTTCACTTACTCTCGAGCTGACGAAGGCCAACTAAACTCCTACTAACTGTTTTGCCAAAGATGCTAACAGATTCTCTCAAACGTTATCTGGCCGCCAACCATGATCTACAGTGCTTTGAAAATAACATAGGAACTAATAAATAGCACTGAAAGTACGTGATTGATTGATGGAAGAGACTAGCAGGGAGTGAAAGATATACCATCAGCTGGAACTTGAGAAGAAACAAAACCAAAATAAGCTCACTTCATCATATGCAAAAGTGAGACAAGCATACTCTCAAACGACAGGTGAGAATTTACATATCCGTGTTAGCTGATAGGTGAGAATGTGTTGAAGTGCGCATGATTGCATCAAGAAACAGTAAGCGCAGCGAACATTTGTTGGCGACAAACGAAATTCTTTGTGGTGGATTGCATAAAAGCGTCGGAGATATACCTTTTACTCGCCAAACTGTATCGAAAGTAGTATTCCGCGTTAACTATCTTATCACTTACTATTTTTATACTCAGAATAAGTTTCCAGGAAATCAATATTAGGCGTGTTTTTTTGCTCCTCTATCTAGTAGAGAATAGGATATATGCATTGGAAACAACAACAATCCTGTCCCAGTGAATTCACTAGTACACAAAATCTATTCCTCATTTGTAGTTCACGTGTTGAAGTGTAGAATGTGCTGATGGAAAAAATAAAAGCTCATGAGAAGTTATTTTTTTTTCTGTGAGGTGGGTTTGGGTTTTTCAAGGTTATGTTGAATGTTTTGATAGTTAGGAAATTAGAAAAAGCACTCATAATATATAGAAAGCTAAAAGAAATAATTTTCTGCTAGTTCTTTTTCTATTTTCTATCGATTGTGGTAGTGTATATTCGTTATTTTCTTTCTTTATTTTCAGCTGTTGTGTGGTACCACAGCAAATGCAGCAACCTATGTCAGTCTTAGCGAAAGCACTGTTGTTTTATACTAGATCGTTGTTTTTGTGGCATAGTTCTATTCTAATCTGTACGGAGCAAAAAAACGCTCCTAATAAAAACAGCAGTGCATTCACTAAGCCTGACATAGGTTGCTGCATTTGCTGTGGTAGCACACAACAGCTGAAAATAAAGGGAGAAAATAACGAACATAAACTACCACAATCGATAGAAAATAGAATAAGGACTAATAGAAAATTACTTTTTTAAACTTTCTACACATTATGCGGTCTTTTTCTAATTTCCTAACTACCAAAACATTCAACATAACCATGAAAAACCCAAAGCCACCTCACAGCAAAAAAGACAACTTCTCAAGAGCTTTTATTTTTTCTATCAGCACATTCTACAGTTCAGCACGTGAACCACAAATGAGGAATAGAATTTCTGTACTAGTGAATTGACTGGTATAGGAGTGTTGTTGTTTCCAATGCATAAACTCTATTCTCTACTGGATAGAAGATGAAAAAAGCACGCATATTGCATAAATTGCCATTCGTTTAAATAGTTTCTGTGGCAAAGCACGTGCATATTGCCAAGTGGGAATGAAAAACGTACCTGATGGTAGCGGCGTTGCTTGGTGGAGTACTTTCTGTCTTGTTTCAACTTGGGTTTGGATATTACTATCTACTTCTCGCAGTCGGTGGGGAAATATCAAAATGTTTACCGCAATTCACTTTATTTCCGAGCTATATATATTTCTTAAGCAACGGTTTTGACATCAAGCAAGTCCAAATTGACCCAAAGAGAAGGCGCTTTCAAGACCAGACCAGATATTTTCAACATGGCTCAGTGAAGCTCCAACAGCTGCGTAGTAACAAAGCTTTTATGAACACAATAGTTCGCTGGGATTACCAGCAAAGAAATCAAAATCAGAAAACGCAACACCAAAATTACCAGGCTTACGGGCACGGCTCGTCTCACTGTCATATGCCCCCAAAGTGCATGATTTACAGTGGAGAGCATGACAAATCTAATTGCCCATTGAAAACTTCGCAAGCGGATCTAATAAGGTGTGCTAATTGTAATGGAAGAAATCTTCGAAATTAAATTTTTTGCCCAAAAAGGGCAGAATATATTAAAACTAAGAATCCCCTTTTTCAAAACAAACAGGATCTTGTACTCCAAAGTGTACTCAACAGGCCTAACTTAGCACATACATATAGCTCTTTATTTAAAAACAATAAAGATCTACCAACTAATCGTTGTGATAACACGACTGCACTTCAAATCCCTTCAGCTGGATCGCAATACTCGTTATTTACGCCCGCTCAACTCATTGTAATTCATAATGAAATTATGACAAAACTTGCTGTATGCAAAAGTAAAGCTGATCAGTTCACTGTTCTAACTGATTTAAACTGTCTTCTCTGGAATGCGCAAAGCATAAGAAATAAATCATTAGAATTTTTCAGTGTACAGATACTAATAATAATGATATTATTTTTGTGTCTGAAACCTGGCTGAAGAGAAAGGACAAATTAACTAACACTATCAATAAGATTTTTCGAAATGATAGCATGGGTGCTACTAGTGGTTGCGCCACGATAATTGTAAATAAGCTGATTCGTCATTCTCCATTTAAACCAATTCCAGCTAAATGCATTGAAAACATAGCAATACAACTCGATGACATCAGTGCAACCTTCGTTGTAGTCTACTTTCCAGGTACCAAGTTCAATGCAGCGAAACTCAAAGATTTCAAATCTGATTTCCAACTCTTAACTAAGCTCAATAGAAAATGCATTATTTGTGGCGATTTGAATGCTAGACATCTTCATTGGAAATGTTACAAAGCTAACAAAATCGGTAACATTCTCTTTGACGTTATTTTGAACTATAATGTGTTCGTCCATCCACCTTCTAAACCTACCTATCATCGTCCTATCGGAAATTTCTACTTTGGACATTATTCTGAGCAATAGAAACATATCAATTACACAACCTATTACGCTAAATGAATTGTCTTCACCCCACTTGCCCGTTAATTTTAAATTGCTGACTACGGCGGATATCAGAAATCGAAAATTCACAAGGTTTCAATATACCAAAACCAATTGGAGAATATTTAGGCATACTTTTACTCTGCGACTCGAAAGCTCCGATAGAACTGCAAAAACTTACCAGGAAATTGATTCAACTATCCAATCTTTTTCATCGGCCATATTGATAGTCAAGGAACAATCCACACCAAAAGTCTCCCCAAGACCCATACGTTTTACGAAATTAGACGGTGATATGAATAAGCTGATTAAATTGCGTAACAAATTTCGTAAACAATGGCAGTAAACTCGTAACCCAGACATCAAAACTCAAGTGAAGTGCTTCACTCAGTTAATCAGGAATAAGTTCATAGAAGTGCGAAACCGTAGGTGGAATGAAGTAATATCAACCAAAAAAAAGGGTTCCTCCACCGTGTGGAAATTACATCGAGCCCTTAAAGAGAAACGCGTTTTTCTTCCCCTTTTTTCAGTCTAAACTGAACTCTCTAAACCATTGGTGCTCCGCAAACAAGCTCCTTTTTAACATTGCCAAATGCCGCGCAATGAGCTTTTCTCGCAAAACTGCACGCGTTCATTTTACGTACCGCCTCAACAGCACGGCACTCAGCAGTGTTGACAGCATATCATATCTCGGTGTCATCCTGGATAAAAAGCTCCGCTTTAATCTTCATAACGATAGAGTGCTTTCCCGAGCAAGTAAACAACTTGGTTTCATCAAGCGACGAGGAAAGAGTTTAAGAATCTCTGGGTCATTATATACTTATATATTTCACTCACTTCTTGAATATGCGTGCACTTTCTGGAACCCGGCTTTTCAAATTCACAGCCAAAGATTTGAATCTGTTTAGAAGCAGTTTTTACTGTTCACTCTGAGGAATCTTTTCAACCCTTATGATTTCAGTAATCTAACTTGTTTCCCCTTGCGTCGAGAAGATTAATGTTATCTGCCTGCTTCAGCTTCGATGTCATCAGAGACGTGGTTAATGTCGTTTACTTGAAAGAAAAGCTTGTACTCAATCAGCCCTTGAGAGTCACAAGATCTCGACGATTGCTTATTGAATACCAATACAACACAGCATATGCAGCAAACGAGCCAATAAATAGGTGCTGCAGGCTGTTCAATAGCATGATCGAGAACTTTTCCCCTACGATCTCTAAATCAACGTTTGAAAATAACATCCTCAAGGCTCTCTCCTTATAGTCTCCGCCACCCCCCACCATACTAACATATATGCATTGTATATTCGTTTTAAATTTAAATTTGATATTTAATTTGTTAGTCATTTATTTGTCATTTGTCATTTATTTATTACTTTATTTGTTGTCTGTGTATAACTAATTTTATTTATGCACTATTTATTAGTCTTGTATTTGCATATAGTTTGTTTTATTTTTATTTTGTTTCGTAATTTTATGCATGTACTATTTTATTTTATTCTTTTTTGTATATGTACGCCTTGCTTGATAAATAAATAAATAAATATCTTCTAGAAGTACCATTATGTCCAAGATGAACACAATCCAGGGCCTTGACTTTTTTTCGTTGTCTGCTTCTCGCAAAATGCCCTAATAGCATCGCAAACAAAACACTTCCATATTAATTAATTAATTAATTAATTTATCAATATACAACATGTAGATTACATTCCAAATACATGCTGTAGATTATTTCATTCTAGTTTTTAACATAGTTTTAAATATTTCAAAGGACGGAGGTAAAGGACCAACCTGGAGAGAGTTATATTAGTCCAAAGAAATTTAACTTGGTGCTTTGGAAAAAAAAAGACGACCATTACAATCTAAACATAGAATAACATGTTTGTAAAGTTGCGAAAAAGTGACTTTCCTATGTACGGATTCAATGGATTTTTATCACATTAATATTGAGGAGACCATGCAACCAGTGCTGTGAGATCGTGGGAATTTTCCCATTTGGTGGGAATTTTGGACTTATAAAACTTGAAAAAGGAGAAAGGGAAAAATTGCTACTCGTAGAAAAAAATCGTGGGGGCAATGGTTTAAATGAAATAAAACTCTTATGTAAAATTTACACAAAATATATTTGAGAAAGAATTTAAACAATCCAGGCGAAATTGAAATTTATTTGTGTATTGTTACATTTCAGTTAAAACCTAGGATGAAATGAACTAGAATAACTTTTCAAGACATTGGATAAGCAATTTTCAACAAAAAATTTAAGTCACGGCACTACAGTCGTTTCGAAAATGTTTTAATAAATTAGGATATACCACGCAAAATTATATGTGGTGTTAGTTGTGATGCAGTTATGACTGGAAAACATTCTTTTTATTCCAAGCTCAAAAAGGATGTTACTGATGCTATTCTAGTAAGATGTACTTGTCATTCTATAGCATTAGTTGCAGTAAAAGCCAGTGTTCAGATTCCCAGTGAATGTGACACACTTTGAAAAACAGCAGTCAATTATGTATCTTATAGTCCAAAAAGTTTAGCAATTATCGCTGAGTTTCCAAAGTATTTCTATTTAGAAAACAGAAAACTTTTGAGTCGAACACATACTAGACCACAAGCCAAAATATTGTTACCAAATAATGCAGCATAATCGTGTGAAGGCATTTCTCTGCTTTTTAAAACATAGTTTAAGGGGTTACCCCAACTTGCAACTTTTTAGTTTTTCGTTTTTTTTTTGTTGCATTTTTTTTAAGTATAACTATCTAAGAATACGTCCTTCAAATTTCAAGTCGATCCAAACATAATTAACCGAGATATGAGCGTTGAAAGAGAAGAAACTGTTGCTTATACAACCGTTACTTATACTTATAAACGCGTTTTTCTCGAAATGACATCTTTGAAGTCGGTGACCAAAATTACTCGAAAAATACTGAGCCGATCTTTTTGAAACTTAGCAGGCTTATTTAATATATAAAAATGTAGTGTTTGATCGTTCGATTTATTTTTTTAATAAAAAATGGCCGTTTTATAGCAAAAAGACGACCATTTTTTTAAGTGAAAATCGAAATATTAACTTTGACTGTCCGCCATTTTGCGAAAAATGGATATTGTTTTAAATCCTTAATTATAAAAAACCTCACAACCTCAAAACGGAAACCTCACAACACTGCACGCAACAGAAGTAGAGTTCCAGACTTGACCGGACAACGGAACAGTGTAAAAGTAAAGCCGGTTGCATGGATTCGAATGTTTGCGACGATCTCAAGATAAAGCCTGACAGTTTTGAGCCTCAAGTGACTAATTCTGAGATATGAGCGTCAAATGTGAGCTTGTTGTTAAACATTACCTCAAGATCTTTGACGCAGCAAGAGAACGAGTAATGGCATACATTTCACAATTTCATGAGAAAAAAGCAGTGTTTGGCATTTCTTTGTATTCAGAAGAAGCTTGTTTTCCTTACACCAGCTTTCGAGGATTTTAAGGTTGGGATGAAGAAGGTTACAGTCATTAATGGACTTTATAGTCAGGAAGAGTTTCAGATCAACGGCATAAAATAGACATTGACAAGAAAAAAGCGACGTCAGATCATTCACATGAAACAGAAAGGGGAGGATACGTCGAATAGAACCTTCTGGAACTCCGATTCTAGACTCGAAAGGATGGGACATACATATGATAATGCTTTAGAAAGCTATCCGCTTAATGATTCACAAAATGTCCATATCATAATTCTACGCTTAGAACTCAAGTTTTGGAGCAGTTGTGCGCTGCCTATAAAACAGTAAGAATGTAATTTCGTTTCACAAATTTATTAAATGTCTTAAAATTATATTTTGGAGAGCTAAATCAAGTGAATAAATCGTAAACTTATCAACTCAGTCAACGACTGCAAACCTATCTTTTAAAAGGACCTAAAATGGAGAATATAAAAAACGTAATTTGGGATTGTGAGCTTTTATCGAGCATTCACAAAACTAATTGATGAAAACACACTGTTTTAAGATTATAAGGAATCTAAAGTATATCATAGTGTAATATAGTCTATACATAATAGGATAATTTATTACACTATATATATTATAATACATATGTATTTTTAGAAATAATCTCAAATTAATACTAAAATTTCGAATCTATTAACCGTTGCTGCATAAATGTGTGGGTTATATTAGGCACTAGATTGATACTGGCATATTCTATTTTAGCCATGGCACCAGAGACGCAACGCACTCACTCCGGGCGAAAGGGCCAACCTGGTGCGATCTAACACTGATCCTGTTACTGAGCAGAATAGTTTTGATTACTTTCAATCCTAATTCATAAAATGGTACCTTTTAATTGCAAATCAATATCAACCTAAACTTAACTATTTGTTGGATAACGGCCGACAACCATTAGAGCTTGTTAATCTTGCTGACACTCATGTTTGTAAATAAATACTAAAATTAACATCCAATGCATTTTAAAAGAAATATCATTCAAAATATATAGTAGCAACCTATCACATTTGAATTATTCAGATTTAAAGAAGATTTACAGCCACCCGATAAGAATTTTACGATTTGAAGGCAATTTATCGACGACAGTGGAAATTATATCTTTCGAATAAAATCGAACTCATGAAAAAAAAACATTCAAACTAATGAGCACAGAGAAGAATTTCAAATTCAACTAAACACCCATCCACCTACTTGGTACCTAATTAATAGTTTGTTCAACATCTTTTTTTAACTTTTTGCCTCAACAAATACAGCTGCCAAATTAAGATGTATTAATCGAACTCGAAACATAAAATTCCGAAATTCTGATGACTTTTTTCACTACTGCATGTGATTGCCCAGCCGTTTGCTATAATTCGAATGTAATTCGAATAAATCTGTACGAATTATCAAGTTGTTTACATATATTTGGCAAGCAGTGTGAGGAGTTTTCGGTTTTTTATTCATATAAGATGAATTTTGCTCTTTGGCCAGCCGGATAAATTTTTCGAGCTAATATCACACCAAATCAAAAACTGGTTTAATGGCGATGTTCAAACCAATGTTGTTCTTAATGTTGGCTCATTTATAGTTAATTGATTTATTTTCCATCGAGTGTTTGAAATGTTATTTTCACGCCGTAATTTTTTTGCGGCTCTGCAGTAATTTTAAATAAATATTTGACACCTCGCAGTGATTTAAACAACATTACAGAAATATGCCACTCGAAACTGCTTTTTCCTCAAAGACCTGCTCCGAAATTATTGGATACCCGCACAGTCCTTGATTTTTGCCTTTGGTCTGGTCACTCCTTTGAACCTGAACAATAGTCCAAATCGATCGTAAGAATAATATTTAAAAGCTACTTGGATGATGTCCCGAATATTTTTACGGTAAACGAAAACAAAACACGACACGAGTTGAATGTAGCATAACTATGCAGCGGATGAATACGAGTGTTTTTATGGGGATCGGGTTTTTGTGAGGTCTCGGAAAGGCATCGAGGTTCGCACAATATTTTATAATAATGTTGACATTAATATCTTCGGTCGGTTTGAGAAATGTTGACGCTTGTTGATCATGCACTTGAATATTTATGTGGTTATGGTTAGTGAAATGAGAGTAGATAGAGGATGGATTTTTGTGGACAGGCTTTTGATCTATTTAATGGGACAGTAGGTAGGTATTTTAGGCCTTCTTATGGTTACGAGTAACAATGAAAGATCCAATATGGCAGAATATCTTTTGAGAGTTATCATGATGGAATTTCATAACCTTTCAAGATTGTGTAAATTGTTTGATTCTAATTTTTTGGTATTTTTTCAATACACATAAACTAGTACCTCTTATGAGTACCTTTTAGAAATCTTGAATGCTTCGGCAGCAAAGTTAGGAGTGCCAGCGATCTACGAAAATCTACGGAATCTTCGGGGGGAGTTCCGTGGAGGAGTCTGCCTCATGATCTCAACCAAGGGAAATCGGAGTAGTATGCTGTTCTTATGGGAGCAGGTGGTAAAAGGAGGCAAACGCTGGAGATTGGCTTGGCTGTGGTCCGAGGACGCAAAGCCCAAACCTGAATAATTCAACATTTTTGGATTGAAAAACAAAACACAAAACAAACCAAAAATACAATTTTCAGTCAGTACTTCTAGAGGGAAGAGATAAGTCCCTTTCTAAAGGAGTTCAAAGGTGATGTAATTACCAAAGAAGAGAAGGGTGGCAAAACGACACAGGAGCAGGTAGTTGAGAGATTGCCAGCCTGAAAACTGGCTAAGGAAACCGCCGCGGGGGGCCGCCGAATCCGATTCATATAACGGCACCATTCAGCAGAACAGTTACCCACCAGACTGGCAGCGGATTCAAGCAATCACCGGCAATTTAAACGAAAGTAACGGCGAAGTCGGTACATTCCGGAGCTGTCAAGTCGGCGAATGGAGGCAGTGAGCCGAATGGCTCAGCAGCAGAAAATGGAGGCTGCGGCTCCAAGGATATGCAAGACATTGAAAGGGTGCCATTGACTTGTCCTACTTAGTGAGGGAAGCGGAACTGTAGCCACTTCAGCATGAGAGAAGTAAAGCCAGAAGCCGTAAGTTGGTGATGTTAGAGTTCAAGAAGAACCTGAGGATATTCAGGGGTACCCAATGCCTACTCATTCAGCAATTTGTAGCTTAAGTTATTGAGAAACTTAAAAATGTTGGGCATAACGTTTTACAAATGTTGCTTTATGATATTGCAATTTGATCACATTTGTAATAGTACTTAGTAATAACATGTTTTCATGATTCTAACTCCAACATAACCCAAGCACATGAAACAGTTACAAAAATTATCTTATTGAAGCTTAGTTTCTTGTCAGGTTTGACGTAATCCGGATTTTTAAGTTCATTTTACTCCTGTTATACGCACCATTGTCGAAAAGTTATTTGGCATATTCACTAGACTTTATCATAACAACTAAACTATAAAATCGGGTTTATGGAAACAACCTTAAGACCCAAGATGTGAATAATTTTTGTGAAGTAATCAACGAATAGATCTAATACAGTAGTCCCCGTTTATAAGCAACCCGCTTAAAAGCAATAACCGCTTTATAGAAAATGTTTATGTAACGAAAGATGATTCCATATAAATTTTCAAATAATTGCCCCGCATTGAAGCAACCCTTTTATAAGCAAACGATGTACTCTAAGTTTTTCAAATTTATTCGGCTAAAAACATTTTTTCGAAGAAGTTTCTAGCACGATTTTAGCTGCATATTTTTTTTAGCTGCATATTTTAAGTGGAAGTTTTGCACTTCACATGTATTTATTTTAAGAGTGACTGAAGCACGTTATGCTTCAATATATACATATGCATTCGCTAATGAGATTTAGAGTGTACGTAGTATCGATTCTTGATTTATTCAGCAAGTATTGGATACAAAAGCATTAAGAAAGTAATAGGCACGGCTAAATTATAACAAACAAAGATAGGTTTGCATAAAATGTAAAAATGCTGCTTATATATATGTTTATGAAAAAAAACTGTACTAAGTGTCAAGCAAAAGCTTGGAATTATTGATTTTGTGAAGCGATGAGCTTGGAATTATTGATTTTGTGACGTCCAAAGAAGGGAAATCGCAGAAAAATTTAAGTGCAACCGTTTTACTTTTACAAAGATTATGCAGAAAGAAAATTAGCTATAACGAATCGTTTCACAAAATTAGAACATAAAAAGACAAAGAGTACGAACAGGACGTCATGATGAAATTGACAAGGCTCTAACAAGCTGGTTTGATGAAATGCAGGCTCGAAAACAAAAAGATATATATCATCTTATAATGTTCACCGCAAAAAAAACTCTGCAGATGAACGGGCAGCATAATTATGGGTCAGGAACATCCTTCCTTCCACTGTTGACGATTATTCAGATATATTTAACGCCAATAAAAGTGGTCTCGCTTTCAAGGCTCTACCACTAGGTACGATGGCAAGAAGGGGAGAAAATATAAAGGTTGACAAACTTATAAAAGATAGAAAAATAATTCTTTTCATTTGCAATATGGATAGGACCGAAAAAATTTATATATGCAATTGAAAGGCCCAAAAATCATCAGTATAAAGCTTTGATGACTGTAGAATAGTGGACCATCATGCTGAGTTTTTAACCTAAAATTGAAGCTGAAAATCAAAATCGCTAGATCGCTTTATTTGTGGATAATGCAAGATATTATCATTAATACTGGGGTCTAGCTAGAAAATATTCAGTTCTGTACGTTGCCAGCGTATGCAACGTCCATCACTTAGCCACTAGATATGGGAAGCATTCGGTGTTTTAAGGCATATTACCGAACAACTGGTTTACGAAAACAATTGCTAGCTTTCGAAGCAGGACAAATTTCCTTCGAATATGTGAAGAAAATAAATTTGCTAAATGCGTTGCACATTACGAAACAAGCTTGGAATCGTGTTTCCTCGCAAACTATTAAAAACTGCTTCAGGAAAGCTGGGTTCTCTAAGAGCAACGAACAAACCACTGTGGCTGAATGTGTAATAATAACCGAATCGATTGACTTTCCTATTGGAAGGATTCATTTTACGTATTCGTTAACTGCGATAGCGACCTGGAATGCTTCGGCGTTTCGACTGACGAAGAAATTGTACGAAAGGTTTTGGATCAGTAAATATAGGAGTTGAAGATCAAACCCCATCAAGGCAGGTTACGATTCAGGCTCTCAATGCTCTAAATAAATATTTAGAGGCCAAACAGTTGAACTTCAAAACTCTACGAGAAATAGACAAATATTTTTTTAAACTTAAGAACACTACAAGAAATAGAAGAATATTTTGTTAAATCAGCAGTCAACACAAGACAGATAAAAATTTTGATTTTTTTTAACTAACCGTTTTATAGTGGAACTGTTTTCAATGTTTATTTATATACAAAAATGAATAATTTTCAAACTTTTTCCTGCATATTTATTAAAAAACTGAAATGTATGCACTTGTTAATTTTGCGTTGCTCATAATATTTAAAATTGTAACTGGCTATATAACCTGGCCTTCGATATAAACTCAACATTTGCATACAACCGATTCCCCTCATATAAGCTCTTTACTTGCTTATGGGTCGGTCCCGGTTAAAAGCAAACCCGCTTATAATAACAGTGCGATTTAGTGGTTGCTTTTAACCGCGAAGCACTGTAGTATAAATTCTGGCTTCGGATCTGATGGCGTCACTCCGAACTTTTTTGAAGCACACGGTTGGCACGAGAATCTGCAAAAGTGGAGTTTTAAACATCACAGCACTTTAAACTATCGTCTGAAGTTATTCGACGAAAAAAGGGGCACAAAGACAAAAGATGCTCGATGTCCACAACCTTAGCAGTTCGGTCAACACGCATCAGGCGAATACAGGCACTATGGTTTTAAAAGAGGAATACATTTTTTCCTGCTGGGGCTAGCAAAACTTCCAACTATTGTTATTTTAAATTTCAACATCGAAGACCGTCCTTTTAATGCTAGTTCAAGAGACAATTTTGGCCAATACATTGTTCTTCAAAATGGATAAGTTCATCTTCTGCAGTGGTAGTTTATTTTGGTAATGCAAAATTGCATTCAGCTGCACAACATATACAGCCTTTCATTAATGAATTGAATTATCTATACGTAAATGGAATTTTTCACAGAAAAATCAATATATCTACGGGAAGCTTCATTTGCAAAAAAAAGCGTTTATTAAAGGCACAAAGAATCATAGCCGACATTTTGCTCACCAAAGATGCAATTTTGAAGGTGATTATTTTCGTAGCAGCCATACAATGAGCTTTCAAGAGAATTGTGCAAAATTAAGGACTGATCAAACCTTCATAAAGAACGTCACATAAGTAAATCTTCACTTTTAATTTTACTAGTTGATACAGTACAAAGTTTCCCGTTGGAGTACATACACTTAAAAAATTTGTATTGTGTGAGATCCGAGGAAATACTCTTTGTTCGCGAAAAGTTAGACATCAAGCAAGACATCAACTTGAAATATCGGAAATGATTAGATGATCAGGAACAACTTTACCTGTTGAGTTTAATCGACCATTATGTGGTTTCGATGTAATTTCATCTTGGACGGCAACTGGATGTGGGAACATTGGTTCTATTTGATATGTAAATTTTAGAATTATCAATAGCAAGAATTTACTGAAATATGCCCAAATAGCGACGGGAATGCTAAGCTTGTTTATTAATGTGCACAATTTGACCCATTTAGTAAACGATGTAGATAAGTATGGAATATTACCTATTTTTAGTGTTTTTCGCATCGAACATAAAGTAACAGGCATAAAAAGACAAATCAGATCTGGCAACAAACACTTAAAGCAACTCGCTAAGAGAATGCTTGAAGCTGAAAAATTTATAATTATTGAAAATAAAAATCGTGCAAATTATAGATTAGCAAACAACAAAAGCTGATGCATTATTTACGTCATTCTAACGTAATATTTTTAAAAATGCATTTTTAATACTTTGTGATATCATCAAGTGATCAAAATAAGTGGTTTCTCACAAAAAAATAAATCGATCGTAAAAATGAAAAATGCTACATTAATAAATGATACTCCAGAGACTTATTGACCCAAAATACGCAACATTGTCGATTTTTATAAATCGCCTACTAAGCCTTCCTTCTTCAGCATTTACCAGCTGCGTAGTGAAGAATGCGCTCCAGAATTAGGGCGTTGAAAGAAGTTGAGTGCCAGTTATAAGCAATACAAATAGAGCAGACCAAAATATTTTTCTTCAGTACAATCGATATAAAATCTTCAAATGTTCTCATACAAACCTAGCTATCAACTGTCTGTAGAAAAATGTATTGTTTAGCTGAAACCGTAGAAGACGTTGAACATTTTTTTGCAGTTGTCCCGAAGGTTGGTCCGACAAATAATTGTCATTCAGGAAATATCCGCGCGAATTCGCAAAACCCAATGCTATATGTAATGTTTACAAAGACAACATATTGATGGATAATATTCGTAAAAATATCAAGCGCATTGTGCAGTTAACAGCATTGCCCCAAATAAAAATTTTTGTGCTTTGAATATTGATAATGATAATATTGTTTACACTTGTCGCTAATTTTTATTAAAGTTTTCTGTTGCCAGTTATTACAGAGGACGTAGGACAAGCTCGTCTGAATCGGATGATCTATACACCATAGTATCAAATGTCACACAGTTGAAGTCCATAATATTTTACGAGAGTTATTACAAAGTAGAATTTGGATCTAATATTCAAAAAATTTGACAAAAACAAGTTGATGGTTCCAAGCGATGAGGAGCTTGAAAGCTTGAAAGAAGGAAGAACTTGAAATTTTACACCAATGAAGATCTGCAAAACTTTGAAAGTAAGCTAAAGCAGAGTCTTAGTATCATATCTAAAACCTTAAGGCTTTTTCGCTACATAAGACAACACTATGATTTATAAGGCCCTTCCTCGCATGCGTCCACCAGTTAAAACCCCCAGTTCCACCAGTTTTTATGAGGCGAGAGTGAAGTGGAAGCACAAATCAACATAACCGCGTTAAAAAAAAACTTAAATGTTGATAATTTCAGCTAAAAAAAACTGTTAGTGGTCCGGTGAAACTTTGCGATTTTCTGCTCTCTTTTCGACGAAGCAAATGTTCTGGACTGTGACAACTAACAAGTGACATTACGCTACCTTCAAGGAATCAGACAAAAGAATCAAAATGTCACTGCACCCAGATGAAGTAAAATATCTGCAAGAATATCTAAAGCGCGCTAAAGGGAGAATAGACAGAATATTCATGTTTTGCATATACTTTTGATCAACCAGAACACATTTTGCTTCTTTGATTGTCAATTTGGGTTCCTTTTGCCTTCCTTTATTTCACGTACTTCAGATAAAATATTTTTATTTTAATCCGACAGAAAAGTTTTTATAAGTGAATATATCATTAAGTGTGATTGCTAGGTTAAGATATGTTTACTAAATTTCGTTTCTATAATGTTTAGGAAACGTTTTGCACCCATTTTATAACTTGATATAGAATGTTACTGCAGTTATAGGCAGGTTTTGCAACCTGTTTTTAGATATACAGGTATATCGGTTTTTCAGGGACGTAGCTGTAAGTTATCTTGTCTAGCCATCGCCAACAAAGAGGAAAATGACGAATTCAGGGCAAGATGATTCTAAAGAGAATCACCAAATTAACCTCTCAACTTTTCCACGTCGACTAAGAGTGAGTCACTTCACGAGTAAATATTTCGCGATCTTACTGTCAAAAAGAAGCAAGCAAATATTTAATGCTCACAGGGTACCAAATCAAATCCCTATGCGTCAAAAGCTCACATTCTTTCGTAGGATATTTTTCATGGATGAAACTTCAACCTACTGTATTGGCAGACGATTTAGTGTCAAAACTGTAACCGGGTTTCAGTCCAATCATGAATTGTTCGATTTTTTTGTATCTCTGTGTAATATTTCTAAAAGAAAATATATTTTAGTTACACTTTTACAATCGATAGTCTAAAATTCAATACAAAGGAAATTTTTCAATTAACCTCATCAGAAGTACCGAAATCTTCTCCGACAATACCATACAATATTACAATTAACAATTCATCATAAAACACAAAATAATTACAATGGAAAAGCGAAAGTAGTTAGCATCAAGACAAAACTCTTCAACGACAGCAATG
This sequence comes from Nemotelus nigrinus, assembly GCA_947369275.1. Taxonomy (NCBI): domain Eukaryota; kingdom Metazoa; phylum Arthropoda; class Insecta; order Diptera; family Stratiomyidae; genus Nemotelus; species Nemotelus nigrinus. The sequence goes on along the minus strand of OX376373.1, from coordinate 103,990,438 downwards.
CCACACCTTACGTACGTCTACTTAAGCACTTTCAGATCCCAACCATCTTCTGAAAACATTTTCGTCACACGAGCAACCGTACAAACTCTGGCCGGTAAAGATTTTAATTGAATTTCGCTACTTCTTAAATATAGTCATTAATCAAATGAGGCTTCTTGTATAGGTACACTCCAGTCAACTCACTCTTCTCATCAAAACTTTTGCCCTACACCAAGCCACCTTCAACGCTCAGCTCAGTGCCACATTATATGTTAACCATGTCATCATACATTTTTGTTACAACCATACAATCGAACTTTTAGAACGAGTGCATTATTCGCTTTTCAACTGCTTGGATAATTGGTTAGTCGACCCGATGATGATGGACACTTTACTAATCAACTCTCCAGACACCATATGAACAAGAATAGACTTCACTGGAGTTGAGTGTTGAAGCACCAAAAAAAAACACTACTTTGCCTTTGGTTCGGGAATTGTGCAAGAAAAATGAATAATTATTATCGACGACGACGTCGTCAGACCTAACACTCGCACAAGCAGTGTTTCGAAGAAGAGAGACGTATAATTAGTCGTTCGAAGTCAATAAATTATGTTAACGGGTTGAGAATGTAACACATTTCACTTATTCGATTTGAATGATCCGTGGGAAAGAAGTTGACGTTGATGGCGCGTGAACGGATACTGTAGGTACGATTGCTCTTCATTGGTCAGGGAATTTACAAGAGTTGCAGATTTTGGGTTAATTACTTGAAGATGCATAATTTTATTTTTGCTATGTCAGTGATATCGGACAGAAATTTCTCAGAAAATATAGATTTACAGCTTATTTTACGGATTCGAGTAAAGTATGAGATGCTAGTCCACACCCAAAACGCACACAACAATATTCATTTGCAGGAAAACATTCAAATGCAACCGTTGAACAGAAACTCAACTCAATAATTGAACAATACAATCTCCTGCTGCAAAAATGTGATATTTTTCAGATGAGCTTGAAAATCCAGTTAACCCTATCATACGCGATTACCTTTCCAATCCCATTAAAGTGTAAATAAACGGATTATTGAGAGTACCCAGTAGCAAACCATTTAACAAGATTAGTGTCTCCCGTAGAACCTCCGTTACATTCAAGCGACAGACAAAAATCATTTTTTTCATGTTTACGGCTATCATTCGTATCAATGTTTCTGCTTGGATTTCATTCCGACTTCAATAACAAACGTTAAGAAGATAACGAAATACAACACACCGAGATATATATCTTCCTTGTATAAATTATTAAAAGAAAATCTCAGCCAAACCAGCATACCGGCTCAGTAATGAAGACATTAACGTGTCACGGAACAATGAATACTAACAGTATAACGAATGATAAACAGGAAGCGATACATTTGTCACCCCGATCCGCAGTCAGTTTCGGATTAAACTTGGAACGATCCAATACTGATTTTGCAGCCCCGAAAAAATTGTAACATTAGATTCCTCTGCGCCCTAATACTATAGCTCTAAAAGAATCACTTTAAACTCAAATAAATGAGAGATATGAAATGATCAAATTTAGATATTTTTACTTTTTTCATCTGTTTCAATTTGAACAATAGCTACGTATACAATGTGGACCGATTTAGGGATTGAGATTGAAACAATGGAAAGTAAACGGGTTGCTCAAAGATTTCGATTCCAGTGTTTCAATCTCAAGCCGGTTTGAATCACGTTGTATACGTAGCTAATGGCAATCGAGGAAAGTCAACTTCTATTCGACGAAGGATCTCAAGGGCTTCTGGTGTCGAAATGGTGACCCGGTTTTTCGTTTGGCACAATGAAAAGTCACGGTTTAATCACTGAAGCACTTAACCCTTTCAAACCGTAACACCAGACTCAAACCAGTAGACTTTTGTGTGCATATGAACGCAATCGACATCTTTATAATGTTATCGTGGTCAACCGCAGAAAACAATAAAAATAATAAATGTACGTTGTGAAAAAAGGGATGAAACCGAACGGTAGTAGGTAGGTAGAAAAGACGATGAAGATATCGGAGTGTTAAAATGGAAAAGGATGAGAATGGGTGTGTGGCCTGAAGAGACGGTCAAAAGGAATGGTTGTCTAGTTTGCTGCTGCTTTCTGATTTATGGCAAACGATTTGTTATTGTCTAAAGTTGTTGGAAAATTTAGTGAGACTGATATTCATAGATCCACAAATTTTTTAAATGATTCGGAACAGAACAAGAATGAAATATTCTATTTTTTTGAATGAAATTCAATTTAAACTAAACGGAAATACATATGATAAAGATTAAAATGACTCCAACTTCGAAACGATAATTTTTAATACTTGTTTCTTGTAGGCAAGAAAACAAAATCGGTTTGGCCTTAATTATATTTTGTCTTCAGCTTTTCTTACAAAATTAGTTTCAGACTCAATTTACACATGTTAAAATTGCTTTAAGTTTTTAAAATCTAAAGCAAAATATCTTTAACGCTTCGGTGACAGCGGACGTTTAATGAATTTAGAGATACTCTTCTATTTTTGTGAAAACAATATATTTGGAAATGGCAGGTAAAATTGGACTTGATTATTTACAACTAGTTAAATTATTTGAAGCTAAGCTATGATGGTTTCCAAATTCCTAGGTTTGTGTGGGTGTTAAGTGCCTAAAAGTAGGTAAAGAAAATTTTGAAATATATAATTGTGCGCCATAGCTGATTTTGTTTTTATTTTTAGGAAAAAAAATGTAAACAATTGATAATAGTTACACTTTGTCTGCATTGTAGAATTGAAATTTCAAAAAAAAATTGCATTGCATAAGAACGGTACGTTATCTTTAAATTGAATATTTATTAGCATCCAAAAAGCTTATGAAACAGCCCAATATCCAATATTCAAATCCAATTGAGATTCACATAACCCATTACTGGACCAAGATGGATAGAAAATGAATGAATATCCTAATTAGTCTGTGGCTGTGGCACTATATTATTTTTACAAACAGAAACAAATGTTTACAAAATTAATCTTAATGCCCAATAACTTCTGGTGCATCCAGATAAAAATTCAATTCAAACGGCAGATTGTTATGCATGTGTAAAAGCAAACAAATTTATAGTTGCGAAATCAGGATTATGTTTCCCCGTCATTTTATAATGAAACGCGTCTCCACTAAATTTTGAAATGGTGATAACTTTGTAATGAAAGTGAATAAAAAATGATTCAATTTCGGAAATTTATAAACATTTTACTCATATGACTCTAGTGCTAGCAAATAATTACCAACAACAAAGAATTTTCATTATTCTCGAACCAACAGATGCTAACATTAAATTTTCATATGGCAAACATATACAAAGAAAATAAAAAAAAAAACAATTATGAAAATTAGCCACATTTTTGAAAACAGTAATTAAGAACAAGTCGGGATTTCAAGCAATAAAATTTAGCGAGTACTACATCATTACTACTTAATGTATTCGAACAAAACTTTTGTCAATTTTTCTGACAATTAATGAGGAGTAGAATATAAAAAAAACTCTGGCACATCAGAACCGCTAGAAAACTGATTTTCGAAGAAATTGTCTTTGAATGACCGAAAAATGTGGAAACACGTAATACATTTTTTTGTAGTATCATATCAACCATTTCTTACTCAAAGCAACAAAAACCATTTCTCGCCAGCATTGCCTATAACATAAATCATGAAAATGTTCAGTGCTGGCAGAACTTTTTTAACGAAGCAGCAATAAGTATACCATAACAAGCTCATGCTAAAATCAAACTATCCTTTGAATTTTGTGTTCATCCGAGGATTTCATCAAAAGTTTCAGCGATTCAACGTTGTTGGAGGCTTCCTTCTGCAAAATGTTCAAAGCTCCGAAAATTTAAACATTGGTTCCTTATTCTTATTGTTAATGCTTTACATATGAATAAATAATGAAAGAGTAGGCTGGTGCAATATTTGATGCTCGAAACCCTGTGTTAGCAGCATAGCCAAAAATATACCAAATCTGCTTCACGTTCTATTAAACCCACCCTGTGAATTTTGTTTCGATTGAATGACTGCATTGCATAATAAAGGGTTGAGAAGAATTCGAGGGCTACCACCCTAAAAACTTTTCTAGTGCTTTATTAGGTCCAACTAGTGATGAGTCTGCGTACGTACGTACGCATATGCGCCGAGGTAAACCACGCAAAGCATATGTTGTACCCAAGCATAACTTTCTGAACAGCCCGAACAGTGGCATGCTCATTAAGCAACCTTTTGCTCAATTGTTACTATGAGCTGTCCGTACGTAAAGTGATGATGAGATACGACTTGACACACGTTCGCTTATGGGCTGTAGTATGAGCACGTATGTTCACTCGTGTTTGCGTATGTGAAAAAGTGCCTTTTTTGCTCTAAAACCGGTCGGTTTTGACATTTACTTATGTTTTCAGACGTATGTCTGGTTAGGGCTAAAGTCAATTGTCATTGCAGGATCATTCCCATTTGAAAATTTAATGCCAACATCGCAAAGTAAAGAAATCCCAAAAAAAAATTTAAAAATGGCTATAGCTGGCATGTCTTTCAGGACTATCTTACGAAATTCCTACGAAATTTGACTTACACTAAGGTCCATTAAGCACAGGAATTTCGTTTTTATTTCATCACTGGATCGAAAGTTAAAGGGAAAAAGCTTTATTTTGCAGAGCAAATTTACAAAATTTCGGTGACGAAAATTACCATAGCTGGCAACTTTGTTCAAATTTTTCAACCAAGTTCGAAACAAATGTGGCCTAGAGATAGGCTCAGGTACTGTGTGAGTTTTTTTAAAATTTGTTGGCCAAATCGGAAGTTATAGTATAAAAACCAGTTTTTTGTCAGGGTGCTTTTTCAAGATGGCACCACTACCACTGGATTGCTTGCATTTCAAAATCACTTATATCAAACTTGGTGCTTAATAATTGCAACATGGCCGCAAAATTTCATAATGGTCGAATTATCCGGTAGTCGGTTCTCGTGAACAGATGTTTCGAGTGCTGAAAATAGAGGTAATTTGGTGATGGGATGCCGTTCTTGCGCAAATTGACATGGTGGACATAAGTAAAAATTTACCAATAATTTGAATTATGAGTCAAAAAGCAAAAGCGATGATTTGAAAGATTTGCCAAAGCTGCAGGAATACTTGCACAGTCTTCATAGCTCATGTGTGTATAGTTTTAATCAACATAAACACGAGCTGCAAATTTCACACTGATCGAATGTTTCTGTTAGAAGTTATGTCAATTCAAAACTTGACAAAAATCCTTGCCTACTTTTAGGCACACAATGCCAACAGAAGGCTTAAAATCGTCAATTATTTATCATGATTAAGCATAAAATATATTAAGTTTTTATTTCCGATACATAGCTTTAATAAGAATGTACTCTGCATATAAATATATTGGTACCAGAAAATTCACAAATAGGTCCGCCGGCACCAAGGGTTAATAATATCTTAGTTTTAAAGGTTGGTTGTTGATTGTGATCATGGGTCCCTTCTTGTCTATAAATCAGCATAGACAACGTATATCGTCTCTAAGGCTTATCAAAGCAGAGAATATTGATATGGGAAACTCGATCGTTTTGCGGAATCAGCCTCCGAAAGCAGAATCAAATTGGAATTATTTTTGCGGGGTGATTAAAATTGAAAAGTTTAACAAGTAAATATTATATCGATGGATATAAGTCGGAGATGTTAAAATTTGTCACAACTAGCGTAAATAAAAGTTAATGATTTCCAACTGCAAGTGATCACATCAGTCAAGTATGCACTGTGAGCTGGTGTCTGATGAGAATCAGTGCATACTTTCAAAACCATTTTGTTAAAATAAACATTTTCAATGTAAATAAAAAATTTGATGGCAGGCAGTATATTTCATTGAAAAGCGATCATTAAGACACTGGCCGAATCCACAGTTAAATATCTCGGGATCCACCACTTTCTGAGGCATCCTACTACACCAGAAGCTTACTTTTCATTCCCATGTCGAACCAGTAAATTTGGAAATTTTGAATAGCATTCACTACTCCTATCCGCTTATTAACAGGAAATCCAAGCTTTCAACAACAAATAAACGGCTTCTTTTGAAGCAGCCAATCATTCTCTATAGGTGCCCTGTATGGATTAATTGCGTAATACCACATATCAAAAGTCTGAAAATATAAGAAAATAAAAGTCTGAAAATTATCCTTAATAAACAGTTTTATTTCACAGCTAATCGGTTGCACGCTTCAGCAAAGCTCAAGAGAGTACTGGATAGCTCTAAACATTTGACCCGAAAATTCCTCAACAAATACGCAACTTCCAGTAATCCTCCGGTTGTATCTCTGATAGTTAATTTGTAACGACGATTACTATGCACACAACAGTTAACTTAAGTCATGAATATTTTAAGTTTTATTTAATTTACGTTCAGTATAAGTTAGTTTTTCCCTTATTACTATACTATGCAGATCGTAAGAAAACTGTCTGAAAAAAGTTAATTTTAATTCAAAGCTTGGATGGAAGAATCTATCTAAACTCTAACCTTAAGATATTGTACCACACGGCACATAAACGAATTCAATAAAGTTATTATTATTATTATTATTATATTCATTTAAACAGTTTTCCTTCAAGGTTCAATTTATTTTAACAATTTTCTGCAAAGCAATGTTCACAAAAATTGGCATACAAAATTTAACTTCATCAAAAAACGCACTCAGTTTTAATGCAAGTTTCACTCTACTCACGAGCGACGAGTCAATTAATAATTACCAGTACTCATTCAAATAACTGAGATTCTTATAAAAAATATGTACTACTGAGCGTCAGATTTATTTTTGATCAATATTTTTGAATTTCATCATCAATATAATTGTGCGGTCTGTGATAAAACATATACCTCCATAATAAAAATAAATAAATTTCTTATCCTGCGGGAAATTCGTATGTTAAATGTGTAGTGAAAGGTAGCTACAACTATTCAGCAATCATCTATAACGATGGCCTGTCGATCTTAGTTCGACTTTAGCTAATAGAAATGTAACTTTCCAATCGTCTAGATTTCACGCTAAGGATCGCGAATTTCCAGCTTCTAATAGGAACACACTGCTTGTATCAATCGTGTCTTCTTATGTTTCTTAAATTTCGCAGCTTAACGTTTTCTTTATGCTACCTTCTTTGAAATTTGTTTGAGAAGCTAATCCACCACAATTTTCGCAATTTCATGCAGCTGAATACAGGAAGCAGACCCTGGACACGGACGGTATAGCTTTCCACCATTAGCCCCTTCAATCCTCTCGCGCACAAAGCATGTTAAAGCTGCCTTTCCGCCATTTTGCTCTTATTGTCGAATTGGAGGGGAACTACTTGGATTTGACCCGATTTGACAATGAGTAGCTATAAAATTACTACCATCCCCTTCAATGTAAATCTTATGGGCATGTCCACTCCATTTCTACTACCTCACTGACAGGAAGCTGAATACGAAAATTTGGTTATGTTCTTTTTAAGCCTGGTGTCCACCGAACGCGCTGTGTGCGTGCTTTTCACGCATCGCCAGTAAGCTATCGCCTGCACCAAAGGCTGCTGGCGCACTGAACGTGAGCAAGCAAAAGAGTTATCCGCGAGCTGCACACGGGGTGCATTTAAGATACGTCTCCTCCAAAAATGTTCGCGGCTTTGGATGCAACGCTCTATTCGCGAGCAGACTCACTTGGTGGGGACGACCAAACTTTGCACTTTAACTACTCAATTGGAAAGCAGACAAGCAAAATGACACTCGGTATGGAATGAACTAATGAATTGGTCATTAAACTAATCAATCAAGTGGAGAAGTATCCTATATTCTGGGATAACTTTAATAAAGATTATAAAAACCCAACGAAAAAAAATAATTTTTTTAGTAAAATCGGAAAAAATTATGCGGTGTGATGAGACAGAAGTAAACAGGACATGGAAGGTGAGAAGAAGACAATTATTTATTGAAAAAGGACAAAATATTTGCAATCAAATTTATAATTATATTCGTGTGAAATTCTTGTCATTGTGTGATCTTTTATTACACAGCAAAACAGGACACCTAATTCAAACTGCTGTTTAACAGCAAACGCTTTGCTTTGGATATTTTTTTCGATTTATCGAATTGGAACTAACTCGGTATAGAAAGATTAAACCATTTCTATGTTTTATCCAGACTTGAAAATTAATTTAAATTCATTTGTCAAGTATTTACTGGCCGTTCTTCAAAAGCGAAATCAACTAGAGAAAATTATTTTTTTATGGTTTTGACAGCCATATCGAAAGTCCCTGAGCGAAATTGGATATAACTGAGGAATTGAGTCCATTCTTAACTATTCAAAGTGAGCAATTGGTATGTTTAGAAACATATTGAAACAAAAAATTTTTCAAACAACCTTACGTTACAGCATCATACATGTGTGCAATATAGGAACCTTCAAAGAAGCGATGAGCAGCGCAATTAACTTGTTGGAGTCTGACAAAGCTCTTGGTGACAGAGTAATATAGTAGAACACTGTTTTAAACAAATAAAAGACACTTCATCAGTTTTTACACATTCAATCAATTTAAGGGTCGAAAAAGGAAAATTTCGTGAAATCTTAACAACTTCAGTAGTGGCCTCTCTATTTAAGAAAAGTTATTACACAGACCTTAATAACTACAGACCAATTGACTCTAATTGGACCCTATACAGAGCTGATCGCGATTATATTCAGACTGGTTCCACAAGAGGAGGTGGTGTTTTCATCGCCATACACAACTCCTTTTCTAGCGAACCTATTGTAACTAATCAGTGCAAGTTATTTGAACATAAATTCGTCAGAGTTCTATTTAACTGTCATTATATGTACATTGGAATCTTTTAGGTACCACCCTACTCTAACGAAATTGCTTACAATAATATAAATGACACCATATCCTCCATTATTGCTTCTATGAATGAGGAAGACAAAATAATCATTTTCGGGGATTTCAACCGTCCAAACATCAGATTTACTATTGATGAAAATGATAACCAACTCCTCTCGATCAACCTTCTTGACGCCATTGATTTCAACCTTATCAGTTCATTCTATGGCAATGATTTACAGCAAGTTATATCGACTTCTAACCAGAATGGTAAGTGATTAGATTTAATATTTACCAATTTTTATGACGAGGTGGTGGTTAGTGCAACTACTGACGCCGAGAATCTTTTCTCTAATACTCTTCATCACTCCGCTATTACCGTTGAACTTTCCACTATCAATATTGCTTTTAACCAATCATACAATAATGAAATTGTATTTGATTTTCATAATGCTGACTACGCAAGCATTAAAAATTATCTGGATACCATAGAATGGTCAAGGTCCATCTCAACGTTAGATTTGGATGGACTTGTTTCTTTTTTCTACGAAAAAATCTTTCAAGCCATTAACACTTATGTACCAAAGATAAAAAAACACAATAAACGTTCTGAGCCATGGCTTGACAATAATTTGAGACAATTAAGGAACCGACGAAACAAACTTTATAAAACAATTAAAAATGATCGCAATATCAGCGTAGGGCTAAAGGAAAGCTACGATCTTTTATCCAAAGAATTCTCAATTAAATCTCGGGAAGCATATGAGCTTTACGTGACTTTAATGGGTAACAAAATTGTAAATGACCCAAGAAAGTTTTTTGATTTCGTTAATATGAAACGAAAAACGACTGACTATCCCGCTTCTATGTTCAGAGGGAACACTATATCTTCGCTTCCACAGGAAATCTCCAATTTATTTGCAGATCACTTTCAAGATTCGTTCTGTCCTCCTTCGATCCCTACAATAAATTCAACTGTCTGCCCTACCCAAACTTTATCCACACCACTCATTGAGGGAATCATTCTAACAAAAGGCAATTGCCAACGCTATCCAAGAGCTAAACATTAATAAAGGACCTGGCCCTGACCTAATACCTCCCTGCTTTGTGATACAGTGTATCAATCAATTGATAACCCCTCTGTATATAATTTTTAACAAGTCACTGTCATTAGGCGTATTTCCATCCTTTTGGAAATCTTCCCATATTACGCCAATTTTCAAAAGTGGCGATAAAAGATCTATTGACAACTATCGAGGCATCGCTATTCTCTCAGTGATCCCCAAACTCTTCGAGAAGCTCGTCTGCGATCAACTGACTGATCATAATAAGTCCCCTTCTCAACGAACAGCAACATGGGTTTAGAAAAGGCAGGTCAACTACCACGAATCTCATGATCCTGGTTTCGGACGTCCTTTGTGAGATGGAAAAGGGAAACCAGGTTGATGCGATTTATACTGATTTCAGTAAGGCTTTCGACAGAGTCGACCATCAAATTTTGACACAGAAATTATTGAATTTCGGTATATCTGGTTGCCTACTTAACTGGCTTAAATCTTACCTTTGCGACAGAACCCAGATTGTCAAATTCCAAGGAAAATTTTCAAAAACAGTTTGTGCTCTGTCGGGGGTGCCGCAAGGCAGTCATTTGGGCCCTCTTCTCTTTAATATTTTCATTTCGGATCTATCTAGGATTTTATTTGATACCCCACACCTCTTCTACGCTGATGACTTGAAATTGTACCACACTATCAAAACGCAGTCCGACATTGATTTCCTTCAATCAAAACTTGTATCTCTCGAACAGTGGTGCCTCCTGAATAAACTAAATCTCAACGTCGACAAGTGTCGAGTGATAAGTTTCTCCAGGAAAAATAGTGTAATAGCCAATTCATACTATCTAAATAGCAACGAACTTATTAGGGTTGAACATATCTTAGACCTAGGTGTGACCCTAAATACCAAATTGCGCTTTAATTTGCAGATCGACAAAGTCTTGTCGAAAGCGAGCAAACAATTAGGTTTCATTAAGAGGCGCGCTAAAGAGTTCAAAAACATTTGGGTTACTAAGTCTCTATATACATCACTAGTGCGGCCTCTACTGGAATACGCCTGCATAGTCTGGTGCCCAGCTTTTCAACTACACAGCGACAGGCTCGAATCAGTTCAGAAACAATTTTTGCTTTTCGCCTTGAGGCACCTCTATAATCCAAATGACTTTAGAAATCTTCCCTCTTACGAATACAGACTTGGTCTTTTAAACCTAATGACTCTTTCATCAAGAAGAACCATAATTAGCGCATGTCTTGCCTTTGATGTCATTAACGAAACAGTTAGCATAGCAGCTCTCTCTAACCGAATTACTTTCAACAATCAAATAAGACGGACTAGGCATACAACCGTCCTTAAGGAATACCAGCACCTTACAGTTTATGGGTATAATGAACCCATCAATAGGTGCTGTAGAACATTCAACACTGTAAGTCATCACTACTCTTCAGGTATCACCAAATCCACTTTCAAAAATAACTTGACAAAGGCCCTATTAACTTCTTAACCTACTTATTTCCCATCCTTATTCGCCTAAATGCAAATAAACACTAACTTGAAATACTTGCTTGTTCTATTTTATGCATATTCAATTGTAATATATATTGTATCATGCCTTGTTTGGCAAATAAATAAATAAATAAATTTCTTATAAACATTTCCAAAATTTATTGAATAATTAGTGAAAAACCGAATACGAAATAATTTTAAGTAAACTAACTTCTTCCACTGTAATCAATATAATAAAACCTACTGAAGATGTTATATTAAACTTCTATTTTAATGTGCCTGAAGGTTTGAATCGCTGTAGTTGCATTTGTGCAATTTCGGTAAACATAACTGAAGACAGTTTTTGTCTTTCAGCACTAGACTTAATTCAATTGCTTCACATATATCGATACTTCAGGAGTATTTGCACACTTCTGCAGTGACTATCGGTCTGATAAAATGAATCAGACAAAAGATTGTGACCTTATTATATAAATGGTGTGTTTCTGATTCAAATTCACATAACATTATTATTTCAATCTAGGTAAATAATTGTATTACACTTCTTTATACCTGAGAATACTCAGGATAGAAAAAATATAAACATATAAATAAAATTGCCGAATCCACCCAAACGTAGACGTAGGCCATGACTGCAAACCAGGCCATTAATTTATCTTACGCGAGAACATTGCAGAAAACGATTTCACTGTTTGTTGTTTTTATTGTTTGTGCACAATGTTTGGGATTAAAAAGTTTCTTACATAAAAATATTCTGTTAATAGGAACAAAAATTAAAATCATCAAATACGAGAGTTAACCGTTTATTTTTCGTGATATTAAGCACGAAAATTAAGGATATAATATTTTAAGTGTTGGATATAATTGCATAAATATTATCATTTTATTTCTTTTTTCCTTTAAATTTATACTTTTAAAAAAGTTTAAACTGTCAAGTCAAAATAATTGATTAACTACATATCGTCGCTGTGAAATCAAACCGGCATATCTGCAAAAATTGAGTTTTTCAGTTTTTGGTATCAAAAAATTCCTTATTTTCCCCTCTATTTTTATGTCGCACCGGCATATCGTAAAGTTGAATAAAAACCCGTCTAATGGTGTTTTGCCGCTTTGCATTCACGTGGAAATAGCCCACATGCGAAAACTTTAAAGCGCTCTAGTGAAGAATGTGTATTTTGCAGATATGCCGGTTTGATTTCACAGCGACGATATGTGTAACCTAAGTTTTCCATAAATTACTGCTTTCGATGAATAATCTTAAGAACCAAATAAATAAATTTTGATATGAAAAACTTGTTTAAATTTATACTCTTAAATGTAATTTCATATTAGATTTCGAATAGAGAAGTGCATTTTACATCATGCAAAATTTAACGACGGATATTTGACATTAAAATAATCTTTACCATGTTCGAAATACAGGTAAATGTTAGATTTACCTTAGTTCGTCCAACATTCATTCGCTGCATTAAGGGTAGCTATGTATTGTGTCAGTCAAGCTCTGTTCTAATTAAACTTTTACTTATTTCTGTTGATAACTAGGTCAAATTATCTTAGACTTTAATTGCATTTGACAACAATAAACAATCAAACTCATGAAGAAAATTATCACGTTCAATGTCAAAACGATAGAATTGTGTAATTCATAGGAATGAAAACTAACCAAGAAAAGTAAATGAAAGAATAGGTAAAACTGAAAATCATGCGTATGCGAAACAATATCACTTTTGTTACAAGACACGCAACGCTAGACTGCATTTAATGAAGTTGACAATAAGATGTTTTTTTCGTCATAGTTACTTCTGTTATTATTGTTATAATGGCCCCTATTCAAGAACAACTATGTATAACAATTTTTCAAATCGTGTATGACTTACAGTGAGTACATCAGATTAAACACGCTATTTCTAGCGTAATGGTATGTAGTAAAAAAGGGTTGGCAATCCAGATTGTTGAAACCAAAACAATTGAGTTGTTCCAAGATATGAATGCCAAGTTGATTGGAAGATTTTCACTTTAGGTCAAAAGAATTCTCTTCCGAAGCAGCACTTCTTGATTTTAATTGTAATGGACTATTGTGAATGATTTACGAACAACAAGAATTTAAATTAGAATGAAATAATCGTAGCTAGGAAGAAAAATATCATTATCAGGATTTATTTAAAACTAATTTTCATTGTTAGTCCGGTCAATGAACAGAAAATACAGCGAAACTTCAAACTTTTGCCAAGCAGCACCGATTTGCGCGAAAATTTGGATTAAGGTTCTACTTACCCTCTACTTCAAAGTTGACTTCGTGCCGAGGGTTGCTTTTTCCTTTGAGGGGTGAAAGCTACCCCTATTCGAAATTAATTTTAAAATAGAAGATTCGAGCATGTAAACGATTGAAATCATCTTAAAATAAGTTGAGCTAACCTCAATTGACGTTCAGGTATATCATTTACAATGTATTATACAATTTCACCCCTTAAAACTACACACTAAAATAGGTATAGGTAATTAAAATAAAAATCTTCAAAATGTTCTTCAGCGACCTGTGAATGAATTAAATACCACCGATTTGCATGAAAATTTGGATTTGAGTTCTACTCACTTTCTACTTTAAGGGGGGAAATACATGTAAAATGGAAAAGAAATTGCTAATTTCAGATTGACTTAAAATATATATATTGTTTATTCAGAAAATTTTTAATATTAAATTCTCAAAGTACATATTTTATAGTAAATGAAAATATTTTTTTAATAACTTTTCAACACAAAATGGAGGCGATGCGAGCAAATGAAAAAAACACATCAAAAACAGCCTCGTACAGCTTAGCGCCTTTTCCGAGAAACTTGCAACGTTCAGAGAAAAAAAAAATATGCTAATGAGATCTATAATTCCTAGGTGAACCAATAAAATTTAGAAAAAAAAATCAAATTTTTACATTAATATTAGATTTAAAAAAAAAATCGATTTTTTTTCAAAAAAATCACGTTTTAAACATTGGTAAACTAATTATTTTTCCGAAATTACAAGAAAATGTAGGTTCAACGATGAGATAATACTCTTTTGTACATGTGATATAAATTTGAGCCGAATAGGTTCAATATTTTTTGAGATATCTTGTACGGAAATTGAAAAAGTACTACTTTGAGAAAAGCGCGTTTAAAGTTCTAAAGCTCCACCGACCTGGGGAACGCCGCGCTGTCTATAACTGGCTATAACTCGAGAACTAATACGAATATCGCTTCAAAACTTCTTTTGGTATATTTTAAGAGTATTTCGAACACTTTGATGCAATAAAAAAAAATCGTTTTTGTTTTAGCTGTTACATGTATCTCCCCCCTTAAATAAAGATCTATATCTTTGGCTGATTACAACTTTTTAGGAGAGAAAACTACCCCTATTTGCTAGCAATTATAAAATTCAAGCTTGCAATCGAAATTTTCCTTAGATATATCAAATAAACATTAATTGACACTTTGAAGGATAAATTATGATGAATTCCAACATTTCAACCCCTAAAAGCCACCAACTACGGCAGTTATCATTACAAAATAACGTTTAAAAATGTTATTAAGCAATTTAGACAGATTTAATGATATAGTGATTTTAAATTAAGATTTTTGAACTGTTTGAATTTTTTATTACTTATGTATAAGTTTCAAAATTCGCAATCAAAAATAAGGATAGTAAAATTTTTTTACTTTCACATATTTTTTTTACTTTCACAACAATTTGTTTTTGTTACAAAAATACACATACATATAAATAATAAATTAATCATCTTCACTCTCATTTTCCTTTTCCTCTTCCTCCTCATACCTTTCCACGTCCACCTCATCCTCATCTTCTCTCTCGTCTTCCTCGAGATCCATAACTGAAGCACTATTTTGACAATTTTCTCCACTGCATTGGAGATATGTCGAATTGCAGAAGAGACCTACTCTTTGGCAACCGCACCCTGAACTGCACCCTATTTCGCAGCTGCAAAAAATTATTTTCAATAGTTCTCCAGGTGCAGGTTGATTGGAAGTTTTTACAGCGTTAAGTACGTTTTCCATATTAATCCAACCCTAATCAAAAGGATTTATATAAATGCTCTAATGTAAGTTTTCTGATATCTGCAAAAATACGATATTGGTGTTTTGACCATAGCTCGCTTAGTTTTAAAGCTATCAAGTTTTACAAATAGCTATTTTGTAGTTTTTTTTATGACCTATAACAACATATTAATTACATTTTTCCAACTCTTATTTGTGAAAGGGTTACAGCTGAAAAGATTATAAATTTTCGTTTTAATTTATATTTCTACGAAACAAAAATTGAGTTAGATATAGCATTTTTACTAATGTTCGAAGAACATTGGTATTAATTTTACTTTAAACGGCTATATCTAACTCCATTTTTGTCTTGTAAAAATATAATTTAAAATAAAAATGTATAGAAGAGCCGAACTTACAATTTTGTACTCGATAAAATTTTGCGTATCATTAAAAGTTTTGAATTTTGAAAAAAATGCTATTTTTTGCAAAGTTACAAAACTGATCTTATCACTTTAGGCACGCATTTTTTTAAAATTAAGCACTCTAAATCGGTCAAAGTTCTTGAGCAATATTCAAATACATAAAAAAATTGAATTGCAAAGTGGCTATGATTATTTTCAATTGGGATGATAGTTAGGGGGTGATTTTTTTAAGTCGAAAAAATTAAGGACCAACTTTATTCTGGCTTTAACTCGCTTAGTTTTCATGCTACAGACTTTTATCAATAACGAAAATAAAGGTATTTTCAAGCACTTTAAAAAAATGTTTATGAGTTCTCCCCCACAAATGCATTGTTTTTTTGTTAAATCACGTTGATACTTTCAATTTTTGTGTTAGACGAATAAATATCAACTTTCAACAAGCTATTACTTAGTTTGCATTGGTTCTTTTATAGGCTACATTTTTAATTAAAATGATTTTTTCGATAGAATGCACACTATTTGAGTTATATGCGAAAAACCGTCTGAAAACGTGTTCTTTTTTTGGAGGAATAATTGAACTTTCAATCGCGAATAATTCAAAAAGTATTGAGTTTCAGAAAAAAAACTTATTATAACAAAAGTTGCTAAGAATTACTCAATTTATCCATTATCCAATCCACTTATTTTCGATGCCACACTTTCCACCTTCAAGAAGGGGTGGTATCCACCCCCAAGGAAAAGGCAGCCCTCGGCATAGGGTCAACTTTGAATAGGAGGGTAAGCAGAATCTAAATCCAAATGTTCATGCATATCGGCGCTGCTTGGCAAAATTATGAGGCAAAATGGTCATTGACTGGACTATGTTGGTAGCACTATTAACTTAGTGCAGGTACCAACCATACGACTAAAATGAAAATCATTCATTCATACATTCGGTGATTTGCACAGCCTAGCATTCGTATTGAGACTACGCTACATACAAGACCTAGACCTAGATGACTATACTATGGTTATTGTACAATTTTTCGCTAAGCTCTGTCATAGATCACATAAAAGACGGTAGGTATATCTCTAGCTACATATGCATTGAACACGGCATCCACGTTTTCCATAACTGAACCGAATAAAAGATCTATATTACCTACCACACACTCGCCTTTCGGGCGCATTAAAATTTCTCAAAAGACTTGCAATTATATCAAATCCATCGGCTGGAATTGTGATTTTGACAATAGCCTGACCATTGTTCAAGTATGAATCACGGTTTTTATTACTAATTTTCGAAGGAAATTAGTTTTCTAGCGGGTCTGATTCGCTAGACTTTTTTTACGTTTGGTGTTCTTGTTGGAGTAAAACAGCATCTATGCACCAATTATTTCCTCAATTTTCAAGTTCGTTTTGCGGGAAACTGACTTGTTCAATAATAGCACCGTGCCACAGCGTGGTTAATGCGATTGAAATATGGTGTTCTATGTAGATGCGAGGACCGAACCGGTGGTTAATTGCGGACAAGTTCATCGTCAAATGAATTCGTTGCTGAATTCGAGCATACTTAATTAAGTTGTTTTTCACAGCATTTGAATACTGAATCTGTGAAACACCCAGTAAATAAGATTTCGCCATAGAGTTGTGTATAAGTTCATCGCCATAAATTTTAAATGTTGTTTTTGGCTTACCACACTTTCCAGAAAAACATAAAAAATACTCGCATCCTCCTAGTAGCCCAACAATAAACTTGAACGCCCGTTGATCATTATCTGGTGTGACCGCTGCTACACGCAAACAATTTGATTTAGAACAAACCCTGAAAAGTGTTTTGTCAGCACAACGAACAACATCGATAGGAATCACAACAAATAACAATGACTTTTGTTCCATGTGTAGCTTACAGCGCGAAACAAAGTTGAAACCAGAATCGGTAAATGTCCAAACCAACAGCAGCAGTCAATTTCATGGAGGGAACACATAGGGTGCAGGTGGTGTGATGATGCTTGTTCATTATGACACAAGAAAGTCAATGAGATATGTATCTGCCAGGATCAATAGCTATTCATTATGTGAGATAGCAACTTACAAATGAAAATCTATGGGAGATGGTGTGAATAGGGATGGTGATTCGAGTTTTGTCCGAAAAGATAAAAAACGAATATGCGAAGAGAACGAAATTCCTGCTTTTATCGAAATTGTTGGTTTGCTTGGTGTTATTTTACCTGAAATCATTCAGACATCAAAATCTTGATTTTATATATTTTCCAGGCACTTTTAACAACGGAAACAGAAAATTTTATGAAATCAAATCTCTCAGATTGGTATCTAAAGGATTTCAAGTAAGAAAACTATACACATTTCGAAAATTTTGATCGAAGCGAATAATATTTTTTAGTATCGTAAAATTCAAAGGAACATACTTTTTTCATAAAAGTTTGCAAGATATTCCCAAATATAATACATCGCCTTCAACTCACCCCCAATTCAAATCTGGCGCCAATGTTTGCCCCGTAAAATTCAATTGTTTTCTTGTTAGGAATAAAATACACATTTTCAACTACCATTTCTACTTAAGCACCCAAAAATGACATTCATTAGAATCAAATAAAACTCAGTGCCGCCTCACATCAAAGGGTTGCCGAAACAGATCGCAGTTCGAAGGAAGTTTTCAAATCTATTCAATGAAATTGACAATGCACGCTCCAGACTGTTTCATACGTATGCAATAGTATCCACATGGCACCTGATGATTTTCGTCTTCATTCAAATTGAATTATTTTCTGAATTTCAATATCTGTCACTAAATACATTCGAAATGCATAAACTAAGGCCCCGATGGCATTCCCAGGTGTCTGTTGCACATCCGGTTAGTGTATGTAAATCTACAAGAATTGGAACCTTTGCACGGGAGCTACTCCTACCGAGCCCGAAGAGGTTGAAAGTACGCAGGTGTAGTGGAACAAATTGATTCGAAAAATATGATAAGTTTACCGAATATGAGGCATCAGTGTCATACTAATTACTTCGTTAATATGCTGTCATAGCGACTAGGTGAAGTTGTGGTTGTCATGGGAAAATTGTTGATTTTAAGGTCAATTTTATTATTTAACTTTTAATACGTTTATATATGTATGTATGAAATACTTTGATTCGTGCATCTGAATGTTGGTATTATGAGGTATTATAAGGTATTATGGGGTATCTAATAAAAAAAAGGCATGTTTCCACTGTGCAACATGCAATGTATACAATTTTTTATTATATCAATTTCAGAATTATGTTGAAATATAAAAGCATAGTTTCTAAAATCTATTTGTTCTTTAAAATTATATATCATCACTAATATGCACTTGCGGCTGACATTGCACTGACTGACTGCACGCTTACACTATATGTTTTTGTTTTCTTTCATTTTAACAAGTAAATGAAAATAGCATAAGTGAGTTTTAAAAATAAAATTACTACGATATGTAAATAGAATAAATATCTACTATAACTTAGATAATGAAGATTGAATTAATGATATTCAATAATCATAGATAACACTAAATACAAATAAACTTAATGATGCGATAGAGCCAGCCAAATTCTTGTTTTATTCTGCCACTTGCGACTAGCGCTCTTTACCCCTCCAACTAGTTTTGTGCGGTTTTCGTGGCTGAAATCCCCTCGAAAAGGAAATTTTCTGCTCGATTTTCCCATGGTGCAAGATGTGAATACCCACAAATTTTCCCAGGACCGCCTGTGAGCTATTCACCACAGTTTTATATTTATTTCACATTTATTTCAGGCATTTATTTTATGTTTACTTCAAAATTAAGAAAATTTCAACAGTTCTAAGAAAAAAACGGCAGTTCCATATTTTTGTGCACACACTTATTTTTGATTGATTACATCGAAGAAAGAGGAACATATATTTCTTTATATATATAGCAATTTTTTATTATTTTAAATTGCGCTAATTTTCGAACTAATCAAATAGATTTGGTGCATCGTGTAAGCTGAATGTTTTCAGAAGGCTTGAAGTCAATGCAAGTAACAGTTCTAGACTGAAACCATGTAACCATTAAGTATTAATTATGCGGCACTCGCCAGATTTTATCGATTAGCATTTTCACTGAAGGAACATTTTTTCCCATCTATAATACAACACCTCATAGATAAAGTCGGTAAAATGTCGTGAGGACATTGGACGGCCGATATCTCCCAAAATAAAACAGTTACCTGGATTCTTTTTCTTACAACATTGTTTTTTATTATATCTACTGTCATAATCAATAATCAGAACAAAAATTCTTCAGCCATAAAAAAATTATTGAAATTTGATATGATTTTGCCAATTTTCGCCCACTTAAAGTCGGAACAGTTAAGCGGCTCTAACAAAGTATATTATATAGGTCACTACGATTCTCAACATGACCACTCATATTTCAACAAAAAAAGAGTGCCGTTTTTCGTTGTCCCTAATTCTACCAAGGTTTCTCGGCTTAGAAGGCTCATCAAGAGTTATTTTGGTATCAATGGATTCCGTATTCAGCACTTTCCTCAACATAGCAATAGGTCTACCATAAGATCTCCATTCCCGAGAAATACGCCTGACTTTTTACCCACGTGGATGGTAGCAGCAGGAGTTATGACTGAAAAGGCATCAAGTTTTGCTCTTGGAAATCCACCAGCAGCAGCAACAATTTTATGAATATACGTAATAATGCTAATGAAAGCAAAAATTGTACTGTCTGCGAATTACAAACCATCCAGAAAACTTCCATTAATCTTCGCACTAAAAATAGACCCATATCGGAAGTTTCTACCACTGATTCTATAAATATTTCACTCCAGAATATAATTCTGCACCCAGACGTTAGTCTACGGACACATCTCCTCATACTCGGACGTATAGCAGCAGGGCGTCTGCTATTAATAGTCCGACGTCTTTAACTCTCAATTTCTGATAAAAATCATCCGACTCCAAATTCCTTGTGAAAACCCCGGTATAATATTAGGTATCGCTCCGAACGAGCTATGCTCTTGCAATGGGCCTCAGAATTATTTTTCTCAAAATTGCAGTGGTATAAGGGGCAAATTAAATAAAGTCTACCTTGATTGTTTTTAATGTGTACCAATTTTTTCCTAGCTTGTAAAAAAATATTTCTTCAGTGTCTATCGGTCTAATAGACATTGAAAAAGAGGGCAGATTACCCTCGAAATATTTATATTTGTCACACAATTCAATATATCTAGCTTCGAAAGGAAAAATCGGTTTTTTTATTAAAATATTTTTCTACCTTGATGCCAAATCGTGCCATTTCAACGTACTTGACTTTACTTAAACTTGGTAAAATGACCCTAATATTAATGAAGAGATCCTCGATAGCAGCTGGACAATATTCAGAAATGACAGTGATTATGTCTCCACTGGCCAGACAAGAGGTGGTGGTGTTATATTTGCTGTTAGTAGCACCTTCTCAATCGAAATTGCTGACGCAACCCCGCTTAAATTGTTTCAGCATAGACTTATTTGAATACCATTCGACAGCACATTGGCATATATTGGTTTATTTTATGTCCCGCCGAGATCTGATGACGCTGTGTAATATTATGTATGTGAATTTATATGTACCTTCATGTGATCTTGCAACGCAGCAAATTATACTCCTAGGAGATTTTAATTGCCCTAATTTACGTTTCGTTATTGATGAAACTGACAATTACTTACTACCTATGAACTATCTCGATTATCCTGACTTTAACCTTGTGAGTACTATGCATGGTTATGACTTGTAGCAGGCTGCTCCTACTCCCAACCGTAATGGTAATTGCTTATACCTTATATTTACAAACGTTGATGACAAAGTAGTGGTTAGCCCGACTATTGACGTGGAGAATCTTTTCTCTAATAGCTTTCACCGCTCTTACTATTGATTTATCCACTAAAAATTCCAATATCTTTCAAACTTATAATAATACTATTTAACACAATTTCCGCAATGCTGAATATGATTGCATTAAAACCTCAATGTCTTCTTAACCTCAAGAAATTTGTATCTTTTTCGCAGATAACTTTCATCACTCTCTCAGCCGCCGAGAGTATCAAGAACAATTTTTGCTGAGGCTATAGCCATTTCCAGAGATGATATTTTCAAAGCTATCTTGGAGCTTGATTGTAATAAAGGCCATGGATGGATTTTCTTCCTCCGACTTTACTTATGAAATGTGTTGCACAGTTAATCGCTCCACTTCACATCATATTTAATACATCTCTTTCTTTTGGGTACTTTCCGTCGTATTGGAAATCCTCCTACGTTGCACCAATATTCAAAAATGATGATAGAAGATCAATTCAAAATGATAGAGGGATCGCCATTTTATTAACTATTCCTAAACTATTTGAAAAAATCATATGTGATAAGCTATCCCCTCTAGTCAGTGCGTGACTTAACAAACAGCAGCATGGTTTTAGGAATGGGCGCTCTACCACTACTAACATTATAGTGCTGTTTTCCCATGTTCCCAGCAAAATGGAGAAACCTGATCAAATTGACGCAGTCTACACTAGTCTCAGCAAAGCGTTTGATCGTGTAAGCCACTCCATTTTGATTTCCAAGCTGCAGCAATTTGGAAGTGCAGGATCTTTACTAAGATGGCTTAGCTCTTACCTCCAGAACCGGTCACAATATGTGAAATTCCAACGGCTTATCTCAAAGGGCTTAGCTCTGGAGAAACAAGGTAGTATTCTTGGCACTTTGCTTTTTAATATTATTATATCAGACCTGTCGGAGGTTTCATCTGAAAATGTTCGATCTGAAAATTTTTCATACTATAAAGTCGCCATAAGATGCCAACTTTTTTCAACATAAACTAAATTCCCTGGATCAGTGGTGCAGCGTGAACAACCAACCTCTCAACTTCGCAAAATGTCATGTTCTCTCGAAAAAAATACGCTTGCACATTATACGTACCTTTTAAGCAATACGAAACTTAGTAGGGTTGATAATATATAAGACCTCGGTGTGGTGCTGGATGAAAAGCTCCGCTTTAATTTTCATTATGACAAAATTATTTCCCAAACAAGTAAACGACTTGGCTTCATTAAGCGACGGGCCAAGGAATTTCAGAACCTTTTGGCTACAAGATCTCTATACATCGCGCTCGTTTGCCGTTTTTTTTTTAGTACGCTTGCATTATCTAGAACCCGGTTTTCAAAATTCACAGCCAGAGATTCGAATCTGTTCAAAAGCAATTCTTGTTATTCGCTCTTAGAGATCTTTACCATCCTTGTGATTTTATAAATTTACTGCCTTATGAATCTCGCCTTAGACTTCTAAACTTTAAAAACAGAGTTATCAAGGCTCTCTTATCCTACCCTCTCTAGTCTACCGGCCTAGTATCCTTTTCGTGACTTATAAAATCATTAATTTTGGTTTTGTATTTAATAATTTCGTGTCCTACTTGTAATTTTGCTGTTATGTATTTATTTATAGAATGTTAATTTATTTATTTGCATTGCATTCAGTTGTATATTATACCTGTTATTAATTTGTTTAGTTTTGTTTGTTTTTTTTGCAATGTAATTTCAATTTCTATTTTAATTTGTGTTTCATTTGTATGTAATTGTATATCTTGTTTGGTGAAATAAATAAATAAATAAATAAAAGTATGTCAAATTTGCCCATTGTGCCCATAGTTTTCCTTCACTACTACTAACGCTCAGATTCAGGCAAATTGCATCAATTCTCACAGCTGTTTTCATTTTCTTATATCTCTCTTCTGGGACCAGTACAGAAACCACACATGATAATATACATACACTGAACAAAATCCACATGGCACCCAGAGCTACGTAACATAGCGCATTATTAATGGGGCCGTATCGCTATGTATATAGTATTCTGAGCTATGCAATATGACTTCCAGTGCCATAATGTTAGAATCTACATAGCGCGTGGTCCTATGTACGCTATGCACATAGTACCCTGAGCTATGCAGTATGGCGAGTTCCCAAGTGTCCCGATTTGCGCCAGATGTCCCGATTTTCAGGGGTCTGGTGACATGTTCCGATTTACCCTTGATCAGGACGCTAAATGTCCCGATTGCTCCATTACCCCCTAAGTCTGCACTTCGATACAATATAATTCGATACTATGATAATGTTGACATAAAAAACGAAATCATTTACAAGCTACATAAAAATATTTTTGCATTGATATTTTCATATTTTTCCACCAATCGCGGACTAAATAGTCAGCATAAAAGTTTTAAAATTCGCGCGCATTGTCTTGGCGATATGCAGATATCATTCATTTGCTGGGACTTGTGACCGCCCACCCTCCGCGCTACGCACCTACAACAATTCTGCCCATGAATTCGACGGTCATTCTTTTGAGGGCTTTTTGAAGTATGTGTACATAAGGGGGTGTGTTCAATGTGCATGCTATAGCTGTTCCAAAAGCATAGCATAGCATCACTTTAGCAAGTGTCCAAAGTTGCAGTAGCTAGGTGAAGCAGCTATGAATATTGGACAGCCAAGAGCTGCTACGAAGGTCAGCCTTTACACAGCTCAGCTCAATAATAATTTTTTTCAATTTTTTTAAATCTTAATCTGTGTATTTACGTGGATCAGCTCAATACTTGCATTGCACTTTGGAAATTGTTTGAAAATTCAGAGCTTTTAGCATACAACTGCAGTCCCATTAAAATTTCCAAATATATTCAAAACGTTTCATTTATTCCCGGCTTTTGACGCCATAAGAGCGGAAAAGAAAGGTTGAAAATTTGATGGCACACAGATAAGCGTACCCAGTCTTTCGCGCTTCATACTCGCCTTTTAAAAACTCAAGATGAGCTGCGCTGTGTAAAAGCCAACTTAAAACCTGAGCTGATTCGAAGTTCTAAAAGCCCGTATTTAGCTTATGATAGCACTATACCCAAATTTATTGCTCATCTCTTGTGTCACCAAAGCGCAAAAACTTCTTTCTTTCTAATCAAAAATAACGTCTGAACTAAGTGTCAGGCGGGTTTCGATCCCGCAGGCCCCGTAGCACACCGCTTTTCAGACTGATGCCTTAGCGAGCAGAGCTACCGAGCCCCCTAGGTAAAATGATTACGATTCGATTTAATTAGTCAGAAGTTACGTTTGAGTTTTGTTATATCTTATAGAAGTTTATCTAGATTAAGTTGCATTTGTTTACTGTTGTTTCTTTTTAGTCATTTGAAACCCAAAGTTCCGATTATTTTTACCTTTCGTCCCGAAATTTAACACATTTGACCTGGCAGCACTAGCAGTATGGCTGCCAGTGCCATAATTACGTGGCGCAGAAATTATGGCCCCACACGCTATATTACATAGTACCATAGTACCATGAGCCATGTAATATGGCTTCAGTTGTTTGTTATAATTTAGTGATGTTCCAAAAGGTGAAAGACTGTTTGGAGAAATGGGGTGTTAGCAGCCTTACCGACAAATTTTTAGGTGAGTAAATTTTGATATTATCGTTATCTCAAGTGAAAAATCATATGGAGATATATATATGTGGTGTTTGGTATGCGTGCAAGTATTTAAGGGTGGTATGTGGATCTATAGTTTGCATGAAGTTTTGGTTTGAAAGTGTTTTGGATGCTTCTTGCACTTCAATTCATTCTAACATAAAACATTTTTTTTGAAATTTATATAACAATACCCCTAAATGTTTGCACGCATGCTCTCGTAATTGAATCATTCTGATTTAAAGGCAATAGTTTTAGACTTCAAATGCTCATGATGAAAGTGTATACTTTTGAAGTTACATTAACGCAAAAGTCATATATATATATACTTAGTTTCGGTGCATTAGCATGTGATCGCCGCTCGAGTTGGCCCTCTTCATGTAAGTTCTGTTTGCGGTAGTAAGGGTCAAAACTATTATATACATTCTCGGACAAAACTCTTGACCATCCTGAAAAAGTTTTACAAAATCATAAGAAATGAAATTTTGTGACCAGAATAAGCACTAGCCTCAACATTTAGCCAATTACGGGTTTTCAAGCTTAATGTATTGTACGTTTTAACCTAACGGGACTTTTTGCGAATTTTTCTAATTTTTAGTTCAGCAAAACTGTGGGCCAGTAAGAAGAAAACAGGTTAATCCAAGATAGATATATGTTTCTCTGTTTGTCCACTATTATTTCTAAATACTTCTTTCATTCTTGTTGCGAGAGTGTGAATAAGTTTCTGGACACTTTGTTGGTCCATTTTGTTCCACTTTTCTTATACTTTAAACGTTAGTGCATGGCGTGGAGGGCTATAAGCCTAGCGTCTGCTCCTATATACTTTTCGCCATGTACTATGGCATGTGGTGCTATATTTGATCATAATCCCGAAATAGACTATGAATATGGGCCTAGGAGTCTATAAATTACGGCATCTGGCGCTATGTGTTTTTTTCAGTGTACAAGCACAGTATGAATTGCCGGACAAACAACCATTTCATACATACATTTGGCCACATTCAAATCATACATTTCGCATCACGGTCCGGTACTTGACGTCCCTGACGCGAAGCAGGACATGCGCAGAACTGGACGGATTTGAACCTCGTCATGTCATGATCTTTTCTTTTTGGTTCGTGATTGATTTGTACTTCCACTTCGCTCCCGACTTTTAAAAAATCGTCTTGAGTGGATGGACGTCTGGACTCATGCGTAGACTCCTCTTTACAATAAATTACTTTATTTTCATTGTGCTAGGCGCCGTTTTGAGTCTTAAAAATTTTCTACCAGCCGGCTGCCAAAACTCGACTTTCTGATGGGCTCTATATACGGTCGCACATATTGCACAGCATAGCGAGCGAACCAGTGCATTTATTGTGGTAAGAAGGTAGACACTTACCTTTTAACAACAACAAATGTTTTAATTTAAACCAATTTTTTTTCCTTCTGAAGCTAGATTTATTTTGATTACTCGACATATATCGATATTGAAAGGGTAATCTGCCCTCTTCTTCAGTGTCTCTTGGTCTAATCTGAAAATAACTTAGGAATCTTATTTAAGGTGCCTGACTAATCATCATCATACGGTGTATTGACTAATACTAATTACCAGCTAATTATCTATTAATTATATACTTAAGTACATTTGACTATTTATATTAATTATTTAGTCGCCTATCCATCGGTATTTTCAATATGTTCAGGCTTTTGTACGCATCCGTTTTGCAAATGACATTCTAGACGTACTTTTAAGGTCAAATCTAAGATCCTTACTTTGAAATAAAAGATTATATATTGATATACAAAATCCAAAGTTGGCAGTCTCTTAAACCATGAGATAGGTAGATAAGAGGTTACTTTTTAAGAGCCCTTTGTTTAAATCAGCTTATGGTTTTTTTTCGAATGAGATATTTCACTATCTTTTCATGATAAACAATTATATTTTTCAATAGTTGTAAGCCATAGCAGATTAAGTTGAGCCAGCTCAGTGAAAATTTTTATGAAAAACATAAATCAAGAAAATACACTAAAACATTACTCAACATGTAGGGTTGAGTTGGTGTTATTGAAACACAATTTCCATTAAATCCACACTAGCGTCTACTTCATTTACAAAAAATGGCATTGGAACCTGAGCTTTCGAAACTATGGTGCAATTAACTCTTCATGAAGAAAAAAGCAAAAAATTGCGTAGCCATAATAAAAAGCATAGGCAGACCCGAAAATAATTGCAATAAATTGGAACTGGCGCCTGCATGATATTGCACACCTACACCTGTTCAAGAATTCCGATCAGGTCAACCGACGATGGTCCAATCTGGGCCATTTAATTTTCAGGTGCGAATCACATCACATTCCTCTGGCCAAGTACCGTACGAAATCATGCATATTGATAATGATATCCGAAATCATTTCCGCGAACATGCTGGGGCAAGAGCACCGTCATCTTCGTCATCAGCAGCCGCGGAGGCTGACAACAAACGGATCTGCAGCATTGCACCAGTCCAAATGAGTGTGGCGGTGGTGCCGTTGGTGTAACAGCATCAGCCAACATTTATACCTTTGTAACGATATACGAAATCACGAAGAGAAATTGTATATTTTATTAGCGCTAAATGCCTTCTAGCTGGTACAAGTGAACTTTATGCCAATTTTATAGTTTGTATTAAAGATCGCCATCAATTTCGGTGTCGATGTGATTCAATAACTGCCATACTACACACCATAACCATTGTCGAGGCCCTGGCAACGCTCGATCGCTCGTCTGCTCTTGAAATCACTCGATGCAATCAGGGTGGCTTTCATATAGATTTTTATAATGTCAGTGCGAAATATTTGGTATCCATTAATATTTTTTTTTCTTGTCTTGCTTTGCATTTCGATTGGGAGGTGTTTTTTTAAACGAGCGAGACGGTGAATTGGTTTTTGGTGCAAAAGAAAGTGATTAAATAAATAATAGTGGCCTGTTTAATGCGACCTCGGGCTATTTTCAGATCGGCATTACGATTATACTGATCTTTATGACTGGCCTGTGCCGAAGATGCGACAAGCTGGCAAGTAGTAAAAGTTCATGTCCATCCTTACTGAGACAATATGACAGTGTTGGGCAGTGCAATGCAGACGTGCTGGGCTGATTGTTTGACTTTCTTCGAAATTTATGGGTTTGAACATAAAAATCCTTTTAGAGTTTGTTTGTTTTTTGGGAGAGCATTCTGGTGGGTGTATGTTGTATCTTTATTTTATAGATATTTTATTGGAAAAGTTATGACCAGTTAAGCAATAGTGTTTATGAGTTATACGCTGACGTGTGGAATGTTTTTTTGACAATGTTGATCTTACTGAGGTAGAGTGGATCGAGCTTTTTACAAAGAAAGGACTTTTCAAATACATTGCGTTTGTAAAAATGGAATGAAATTGCGTTAAATTCGGGATTGTTGTATGTCACTGGAGATTAAACTAAATATCTATTTAAATTCATTCAAGTACATTATGGTTAAACTTAAACACTGGCACGTGAAAGTTTCTTAAGCCAAAGTATAATCCTTCTTATTCTACGTACAGAGTCATGTGCCAGTGATGAAAAGCTAATGAAAGTAAACAATTTTCACAAGCGTGAAGCCTTTTGAGGCACTGAAAATTCCTTTAATTTCTTTTATATTCAAAAAACACATTCTGGCTTTTCCCGGACTGGTCCAATCGATTATCGTATCATCTCTACACTGTTTTAAATGAATTCAAAGTAGATTATCACCGGCTAAAAACTACATCCGCATGATTTAAACATATAAACCACAGAGTACGTTTCCGCGTATAATATGGGTTTTCCCTTCTTTTAAGATCCGGTCTTCAACCAGGAAAATTTCATTTAAGCCAAAACATGTTCAAAGGATAGAAACCATCACGTTATCCGTAAACGGATTATAAACGACTTAAGACAGCTGTGAATTGTACCAAGAGCGGAATGACAGTTGGTTCTGTGGTTTCGCGGAGATGACCAGGAAAATTGGTTTAATTTCGTCGTGGCCCAAAGGATCGTTAAATAACAATTCGACTGAGAAAAATATACAATATAAAACTTTTTAAGTAATAACGCATTTCCGAATTGCCTTATCATTGCTTCTTAAAGACGCTTCATTTTCGTTTTAAATCAAAAAGAAAACGACACATCAGTGAGAAATTCAGAAAATTATTCAAGCATATCATTTCACGACGAACTGTTCTTTAGAATACTGATGTACTACATAGTATGACCGGTCTTTGCGCTCCCGTGAACAATTTTACCCTGGCGGGAACCGCCTCTATTCACTGCTCGATTTCGAAAATGTTTATTGTCCTCTGAGATATTTTTTTGCTTCAAGACAATTAACACACCATCAGAGCAGTCACTCCTCGGAATAAAAGAACATAAAAGATAATCGATCTGAATAAATATTTATTTCAGCTTTGACATACTGTTATTTTATTCTCGATATTTTATATTGTGCGAATCTATCGATTATGATGTGAAGATCCTTCGTTAACCAGATGATAAATTATCGAGTGTCAATAGGCGTTCGACCGCAGGAATAGAATAGAGGGAAAAAATCGTATGGTTCAGTATGGTGACTGATATCTTCGGTGCAGCGCTGGTCGGTTTCTGTTCACTTACGAATATTCAGACATAATTTGAATCTGAAAAGGGGATTGAAGTCTGGGTCTTTGATTTCGTGTCTGAAGACAGTTCTGTAGAAAAGATTGTTTTTCGCTCTTGAACTTTATCCGGGGCAAGGTCATGTGTTGGGATGAAAAAAAAAAGAATTTTGTCAGTCATAAATCTCATGTTCGTTTCGGTTTAAATGAGTTTGGGATTGATTAATGATATTTTACGATCGTGTTGTGATTGAATGTGGTGAAGACGTTAAAATCGTGCAACAAAACGATCAAGTATGGAATACGCAAAGCTTTCTAACATCTAGCATATCCTATCCTTACATTTCCTACTCCAACAACTTTAATAATCGTTGAAAATTTAACACACAATTAATGTATTTCATGATGGCAATTTACTTTGCTTGAAGGTAATATGAATAGCAACAACACTAACAATAATTTTCATTTTGCCTATATTGCGAGCGAATTCAATGAATTGGACACGAAAACTAAAAGAATAGTATTGCAGCAGATGGATACATTTCGTTGTTCAAGGAATTCAGTCTTGAATATATTTCAAGCTTCAATGAATCAGAAAAAAAAATCGACGAGGAAAGCGAGAAAATAATCGACAAGAAACTTAATTAGCTAACTTACTTACTAAACTTAAATAGCGATTTTCGGTGGGCTTAAACAAATAATTTTTCAGAAAATTAATTGAAAAAAAATTGATGCAATACCAATGCTGAAAGCTTGAATATATTCTCTTAAAAACATCATTAACTGGGGAAACTGCTCTTCGTTTCATTCCAATAACTGTCAATTGCTTAAAAATATTTTCACTTAAGCAATAATTATACTAGCTTTTATGACATTTCATTAAACAACTCATGAATAATCTCATTACTAATACAAAAAGGAAATATGTATATATGTATGTGGATCCAGTTTGAGTGCAAACCACTTCCAAAAAGTACCCGTTTTCAAAATGCCCGTCTATCAAAAGTCAAATATAAGCGAAAATATTTTTCCAATTACATCGAATTTCTTTTATTTATAGTGAAAACTGCCATTTGAATCAAATAAATATTTATTATGTGTATAGATCACATATATATATATATATATATATATATATATATATATATATATATATATATATATATATATATATATATATATATATATATATATATATATGTATATATATATATATATATATATATATATATATAAATATATATATATATATATATATATATATATATAAATATATATATATATATATATATATATATATATATATATATATATATATATATATATATATATATATATCAGCAAAATGATTAAGGGAGATAATCTCTAAAGTGACCAATCCGATTGAGCTGAAATTTTTGAAGGGCGTAGAAGTATTTATTAGTTAGGCTTGTGACTTGCTTCAATTCAGATATCCTAAACTTTGTGGATGTGGTGAGCGTTTTAGTGAATTTTGAGGTACTCTCTATATTTCCAAGCAGTGTGAATTTTTGTTAAAATAAATGTTTGGGAATTAAAACTTAATATGTTTTTAGCTTGTCTATGTTAAAAAATTGGAAATTTTGAGCCGTGTGTGGGTGCAGCGTGCCTAAAAGTAGGCAAGAATTTTTGTTTAAATTTTGATTTGTCATTACTTCTGACAAAAACATTGGATCATCGTAAAATTTGCAGAGCGTAGTGATGTTAACTAAGATTTAACACACATGGATTTTCAAGATAGTGCAGGTAACCCTGTAGCTACTGCAGGCTCCTGAAAAAAAATCCTTCAAATCATTGACCCTCCTGAAAATGTTTTGATTTTTGACATAAAATTCAAATAATTGATAAATTTTGACCTTTTTCCATGATGCCAATTTTTAATTTTTAAAATTCCGATTTGCACAAGAACGGCTGCCCATCACCAAATTACCTCTATTTTCAGCACTCGAAAGTTCTGTTCACGAGAAATGACGACTGGATTATCCAATCATAATGAAATTTAAGGGACATGTTCGTGTTAGCTAAGAACAAGTTTGAAATGCGGGCAAACCTGCGGCAGTGGTACCATCTTGAAAAATCACTGAAAAAACCGGTTTTTGGCCTATAACTTCCGATTCAGCCATCAGATTTTAACAAAATTCACACAATACTTGGATCTTACTCGAAATTTGGCTGAAAAATTAGAATTGAGTTGCCAGCTATAGTGATTTTCGTCTCCTCAATCTTGCAACTTTGTTCAGGAAAATAAAGTTTTATTCCCTATATCTTCCGGTTCAGTGTAGTAATCAAAACGAAATTCATGCAGTAAATGGATCTTAATGTGAACAAAACGTTTTAGGAATTTCGTACAAAAATCATGAAAGGTCTGCCAGCTATGAACATTTTTGTAATTTTGTGAAATTTCTTTATTGAGCGGTTATGTCATTAGATTTGCAAATTGGAATGATCCTGCAATGAAAATTAACAACAAATACTAACGCTTTAAAAATTTGAAAAGTTTTGAGGGTGGTAGCTCTGAAATTCGTGTCACCCGTAAACTTTCCAACGCAGTGATTCAATCGAAACGAAATTTACTGGTTGGGTTTAACTAAACGTGAAGCAGATTTGGTATATATTTTGCTTTGCTGCTGACACAGGGTAACCAGCATTAGCCATTTTCATAAATATTGCACCAACATATGCTTTAAATTACATAGGATAAAAGTGGGATAGACGCCCTTGGAGGATAGACGCCGCACCTTAAAAAAAGAGAATGTAAAGCCAAATTCACGCTCTAGTACCAAGTTTCTCGGACATATCTCGCCCCCACAGCTCAGTCCGCGCACGCGCTTCGACAGGACTGCACGTGTCGCCGCTTGAGTTAAAAAAACGTTGCAAAATTTTATCGCGCTTGCATGATTCTTGTGACAGTGACATTTTGACGTGTTCAGAACTTTCGTTTTCGAAGGTAAGTTTTAAGTGTGTATTGTTATTTAAATAGTATGTATCATTTATATTTATGGTGTGTTTATAAAATTACGAAATTATTTAAGTATTTTTATTTATTTGCTGGGGCGTCTATCCCTACTAAAAAGGATAGAGGCCCCACTATTGACTGAGTATAGACGCCCTTAGAGGCATATATCCTCTATGACTTATTTACAGGTACTTAGGCTATAGGTAAGATTTTTTTAAATAACGTACCTATCTAGTTAATATGCAACTTAGTAGGAAAATTCACTTTCTAGTTTATTTATGAGCTGTTTATACCTTTACATGTCGTACTTCACTGTACTTGTAAAAAATAATGCAGCGTATCACCTAATTTCATTTTTTATTTTAGACAAAATGCCGCGAAAATATAAAAGGAAAATAGGGGCACCCGTTCGTGCTGCTTGGTCTGAAGAAGCCCTTTGCAAAGCTTTTGGGGAAATGGATAAAGGCCAAGTCGGTATAAATGAAATATCTCGTCGTTATGGTATTCCATCTCGAACTTTGAGGAGGCGATATGCTAAAAAAAACTGTGAAAAACTTACTTTGGGTAAGTAATCGAGGAATTAATTGCCCTAATCAAATTCAATTTAGGCACTGTCTTCTTAGTTTGTTTTTTCATACTTGTCCTTTTTGAATCCTCAGTTTTTTTTCTGTACCTATTAATTTCTTCTTTTTCAGGAAAACATCCCACACTGGACTTTGACAACGAGAAACGTCTCGTAGCGCACATACAAAAATTAGAAAAGGCAGGATTTCCCACAACACGACAGGATGTAAGAAGACTCGCTTTTGAATTTGCCGAGAAACTGGGTTTGGAAAATCCTTTTAACAGAGAGACACGTATGGCTGGTCAACACTGGCTCAAATCATTTCTTGAACGACACCCAGAACTCAGTATTCGCCAGGCAGAAGGTTTGTCTATTGCAAGGGCTCAAGGATTAAATCGAGATGAAGTAAACAAAATGTTTGAATTGTTGCTGAAAATAGTAACTGAAAATGATTTGATCGATAAACCTGATCGAATTTATAATACTGACGAAACTGGAGTTCAAATGAACAATAATCCTGGTAAAGTTATTGCTACTAAAGGTGCCAAAGTAGTAAATTCCATCACTTCTAGCGAAAAAGGTGAGACAATGTCAATTATAGCTTGCTGTAACGCTGTTGGCAACTATGTTCCTCCGGTGGTCATTATCAAGGGGGTCAATAAAAGACCAGAGTTCCAAGAGGGTCTTCCGCCCGGAGCCAACGTGTACATGAACAAAAAATCTGCCTACGTCAACTCAGAACTCTTTCAAAAGTGGCTGAAAGAACAGTTCGTGCCAATAAAACCACAGGGTAAGGTTTTGCTTATACTTGACGGGCATTCATCTCACACTACTGCTATTGATTTACTAGAATTAGCACAAGAAAATGACATCATATTGTTCTGTTTGCCAAGCCACACTACACAGGCTTTACAACCGCTTGACCGGAGTTTTTTTAAATCTTTCAAAACTTACTTCGCTTCAGAAACTAAAAACTGGATGTTGAGTCACAAAGATTGAAAAATAAATCGTTACATTGCTGGAAAATTAATAGGTAACGCATGGGCTCGCGCTGCTACCTCTTCTAATGCTGTGAATGGGTTTCGTGCATGTGGTATTTTCCCGTACAATCCTTCTGCTATTCCCGACAGCTACTTTGCTATCTCTGATAACAGCTTTCAAAATGTAGATGAAGGAATCCTTGCTCAAGACCAACCAGTAGCAAGAGAACTCGACGCTAATGCTGATGTGAATTCATATTATGTTGAGCCCCAGCCTGGTCCATCGTCGTCAACTATCAATAGGGAGTGGGAGCCTGATTTCGGGTTCTTACTATATGAAGATCTTGCAGCAGACGCAATTATTATTCCCTTAGAAGGAAATGTCAGTCCGTCCATACTTTCTCAGAATCATAATGTTGAAACTGTAGAAGTCATAACTCCAAGTAAATATCTTAACGAATGTTCACCTATCCCGAAAATTCCTGTTCCATTATACAAAAGAGGCAAGCAAGGTGCTGCCGTTTTAAATTCAGAAGAACATATTAACTCTAAGAAAGCTAAGTTGAAAGGTAAAGCTAAGAAGCAAACATCAGACAAACCTAGAAAAAATAACCAAAATTCAGTTCCTAAAAAGAAAAGACCGAGGTTTAGCTCTGAAAGTGAACAAGAGCTCGATGAATCAGATTCTGACCAGACTGAATCTGATAAAGAAAATACTCAATGCAGAGAATGTTTCGATGACTATGCAAGTACCAAGTCCACGGCGGACTGGATTCAGTGTCTGATGTGTAAACTCTGGTTACACGAAGATTGCACTCTATATGGCGATTACTGTAATAGATGTGGACACAAGAAGAAGCTTGCAGCTCTAAAAGCTAACCTGGCCAAAGTGAATTCAAAGAATAAGTAACCTGGCCAAAGTAAACAGTATCTCTATATTTGTTGATTATTTGAAAATTTTGATTACTGTTATTTTTTTTAAGAAGGAAGCTTTGTTTTTTCCCAAAGAAGTCTTAAGGGACGGATTTGTTTTAAGTTTTATTATTCCTAAATTTAGTTCTGTAAAGTTTTAAATAATTTTTAATAGACGTTGTTAAGTTGCTAAGTTTACCCAAAGAATGATTGAAAGACTGAGCCATTTGTTCCTATAAAAGTGCCATTTACTTCAGTTTTACGGTATATTTGGATAAGAAAACCTTATAATATATTATTGCAACTAAGAAAGCAAATAAACATTTTATTTAATTTTCTACGATTTTTTTTTTTATTACGGAGGCATCTATCCCATTGTAGGGCATCTATACTCATGTCGAAATTTTGCCAGGGGCAACTACCCCATACAGTAGGCGTCTATCCTCAAACAATAAGTTTTTTTAAGAGCCGAATATCTACAAATCTGCGTATGCATTGAATAATGATATGAGTAGATAGTAAGTATAAGGACTATAGTTGTTACAAATAGTTAACTCACTCGAATAGTGCTTTAAAAAAAAAAGTTATAGTCAGCTTACAAAAAGTGGGGCATCTATCCCACTTTTACCCTACTCATATGCAAAGCATTTGCAATAAAATTAAGGAACCAATTTTAATTTTGAACATTTTTCGGATGGCAGCCTCAAACAACGTTTAATCGCTGAAACTTTCGATGAAATCCTCCGATGAGAACGAAATTCAAAGGATAAGTTGATTTAAGTATGAGCTTGTTATGGTAAACTTATTGCTGCTTCGTTGGAAAAGTGTTGCCAGCACTGAATATTTTCATCATTTGTGTTATAGTAGTTGCTTTGGATAAGGAATGGTTGATATGATTCTACAAAAAAAGTGTATTAACGTCTTTCCAGATTTACATGTCACTCAAAGACAATTTCTTCGAAAATTAGTTTTCTAGCGGCTCTGATGCGCTAGACTTTTTTTAAATAGCCTTAAATTTGATGCATCAAAGTCTCATTCTGTCAGAATTCAGCTGCTAGCATTCGAATAATGCAAAATCGATTGTATTATTTACTATGGCATATCACACTAATTATGCTATTTATAATGGCAGGGCTTGAGCTTCTATTGGCCGCATTCTAAAAATGTGGTTGTTAACTCTAACTCAGAAAATTCTACCCTGGAGAAAAGATGGAATTAGCTGCACGATTGTAGTGGTGTTTGGAAAGCATGCATTTTGAAAATCGGTCCTACTCACCAAACTTTATCAAACGCATTGAACACGTTAAACATGACCATAATTTCCTTTGGTTAAATCTTGTACGTATGTGTTACTCTTGTGAGCTGGAGGTTTGTGGAGTGTAATGGCTTGGAGTCGAATAGCAAAATTACTTCGGTGAGCCGATCGAGGAGAAGTCGCGCAGCTACATTTCCAATGGCGGAGAGGAGACTGATAATGACACTGATTTTGGTTGATATGGAGGTCTTTACCTGGCTTAGGTTAAACTGTTATATTTGCTGACTTCCAGACTTCTGGGAAGCTCTTCATATCAAAGATTGTATGTAATATGTATATATGTTAAAGTCGACAGTATAATGTCAGGTGGGTGATTCAGCCACACGTTATAAATTGTTACACGATATAAAACTCGCTATTCACACACAAAACACACTTTAAACTCTGTATCCCTTTATCGGAGTTATTTTTGACCTGTCCTTCTTGGTGTACGTGTTAAGTGAGATTTGTGTTACTATATAAATCAAACTCAAAAACTCAAAATTCATCATTACTCGGAATTTGTCAGGCAAGTGCTTATCTGTGAGTAAAAAGAGTGTTTCGTTTACCTATTTTGAAAAAGCAAGAGTAATAAATAATTGTGGTAATATTGGACTTTTTAAAAGTGCGGTAAATTTTGATAAATTTTGTTGGAAAAAACCAAAATGGGAAGTTGCAAAGATATTACCAATGAAAAAAAGTTAGGTATAATAGCTCTGTTAAAGATCGGAACACTTTCTTTTCGTGAAATCGAGAGAAGAGAGAAAGTATCTCATCAAACTGTGATGAGAATATTGAAATCGTTGGAGGATAATCTAGGACAATCGAGCAATATGCGTCAAAATTGTCGCGGTCAAAGGAAAACAACGCCTCGAACTGACCGAATAGTTGTCCTTAAGGCTACCGAAAATCGTTTTGCATCTCTTAATACGTTACATCAAGTGTTATTACATATTGTTGATTTTTTTTGATTTTTCCAAGGTGAAAAAAGCGAAATATCTCCAATGACGCTAAGGAGACGCTAAGGTCCTACAAAGCCAGCCTTAAAGCAAGACGACCAGTAAAAAAACCAAAACTCACCGCAAAAATGCGTCAAGCTCAGTTGCAGTGGACAAGAGTTTATCACCACTATGCTGTAGCAGATTTTAAAAATGTATTTGACATTTTCAAACCGCATTTATCTGTTTAATTATCACTCGAAAACTAAATATTAATAAAATGAATTTTTCTCGAATTTCGTCTGATAGTATTTAGCGACGAATGCAGGTTAGAAGCTGTTACGGAAAGCCACCAATTGTTTCGTAGAAGGCCAAGAGAGCGGTATAACGAAGAATGCGTTGTAAGGACCGTGAAGCATCCTCCATCCATAGTGATATGGTCTTGTATCATCACCGACGGACCTGGACCATTGTTTTTTGTCGACGGAACAATGAACCAGGATGTCTACAGAGAGGTCATTGAGGACATTCTAATACCGTATTTTAATTATTTAAAGTCTTGTGAACTTTGTGACACCTTTATGCAAGATGGTGCACCCTGCCACACGGCCCGGTCAATAAAAAACATTTTTAGCGCCCATAACATTCTCTTGATAATTTTTCTGATTTAAATCCGATTGAAAATGTATATATATATATATATATATATATATATATATATATATATATATATATATATATATATATATATATACGACCAGCAAAATTATTTTTGTTAAGTATGACAACCGATAATCCGTTCGGAGGATTCATGCAATTTTACACAGAAGTTTTACACATTCAATTCCACACAATTCTAGTCGAGAGCTTCACCTATCAATACCATGCAATATTATTACCAAATCCTATAGACTTTAAGTGACTAAAAGCCTTCGCCAATTGAAAGCACCTTCATAAAAGTTTCTATACAAAATAGAACATACAAAAAGTAATGTAATAATATAAATCATAAAAAAACAGATAAAATAATGATTTATCGAATCCACAGCCTCTGGCAGCCCTTGCTGCATCTCGTAACTCAAACCAGCTCACAGCAAATATTCTTCATTCACAAAAAATCTGTACCAGCAAAGCAAAATAGTAACAATAACAATTTACCCTGCTACTAGTGAGGGGAACGCAGAAATAAGTTCCACATTAGTCATGCGTTCGCAGCTCCGCTTTGAGTCTCTCTCGTGGGAAGGTAATTTCCCCTAGGAAGCAACATCTTCATTGCTTCCAAACTGATCGTATAAACACATTTTTTTTTATGACGTCACAGTCTAGTCTGTATGGGGTCAAATAAACGCTCGTAGATGCAATTTTCACGTTGCCTAAATCTTAAATTTAATCAGTTCCTCAATGACTTGAAAATGATCGCAGTGTAGCAAAAAATTAAAGTAAACAATGAACTTATCTAATGGCGGTATTTTCTCTCGATAACACCTGACGAATAATAAAACTTGAAGTGTTTTGTTTTATTTTTTATATGATTTAGTGTCACACATAACACGTTGTTCAAATTATTTTCGCTTGAAATATTCAATTTAAGATGAAAACGGACCAACAAACACACATTTTAATGGAAAAGATCTAAAGCATAGTTATTCAAATAAACTGTAATGCTATTTAATAAATTATTGACCCTGAGCGATCCAATAATATGCAGTGTTCAAGTAATCCTCAGACACGTTTTCTCGGATTTCCGTCTTATGAAAACGTATTATATTATATAAACGATTTCATCAAAAACAAGGCTGAAAAGAAATAAAGCATCAGCAATAACAACCAACCACTAAATATTCTCATCAACATAATTATTCACTATTATTCACTACTCCCACACAAACCGTCAATCGACCTGCCGATGAAAACCCTCCGAAAATCAATTATCTTCCAATATTCCCGTCGAATTATCTATAAATCTACCATGAAGACTTATTAAACTGTTGAACTTTACATCAATTTAATATCTGACCATAACCAATCACTTAAGTACTCGTCAGTTCCTTCGTGGCTTTTTTTTACTTCGCTGCAGCACTCAATTGTCTTCAAAAAACATCGGTCAGTCCTTGACTTCTTCCTCTAGCGTAACGGTGTTGATCTAATTGGTGTTATCCATAGTGTACATACCACATATACACGTGCGAACTGAATACCTAAGCTGGAAACCGCTTGGTATCTATTAAGATGCAATACTTCATTTCGGCTCATGATTCAATCGTGCTGGAGTACTACTACTTGCCTCTGAGCTGGGAATATGCTTGGTCTGAGCCTGCGCCTGAGCCTACATAGAGCCGGACTGCACCTCAGCTTTTGCGAAGTCTGGTAGTTGATGTGTTTTATTAACTCTTTCGATGGGGTGCAATTTAGCGGAAATTATATTCAATTAAATCTCATCAGATGAGGATTTTCAATCCGTTCTGTTGTTTCCATTTTTCTCGCAGTTGGTGAGCGCTACCTTTTGTTTCACTTTGCTTTGAGTCGACGAGAGCTTTACTGAGGTAGGATGATCTGAGTGGCAAAATGTGTTGAGAACAAAGGAATATGAAAATTTGTAAGAAACGCTAATTTGGAGTTCAATGAAGATGAGTCAATACACTCAAGAACAAAAAAGATATTGATGATTTTCTTTGCAACGTTTTTTTCATATCCTCAAATAAATATTAATAATATCTAAAAAAAAAAAGTACAGTGGCTGATGCTTTATGTAACATATCGTGAACCTTGTAAACCATGAGAAGATACTCGCTTATGAATTTTAAATCATGAAACAAAGTACACAAATGCATTGCCTCAATCCCTTAAAATGCATACAATGATGTGAAGCATCTTTTGCATCTTTTACTGTGCACCTCACAGTGCGATTTGAAATGATCAAACTCGTCTCTAAATACCAACTGCTTTTGTTTCTATTCTTCTACGTCCGAAAATTACAGTTTCCGAAATTTAACATAAATACATCTAATCAGAACGGAATAAACGATTTCAAGCTTGTTTCGAAAACATCACTCCATTGTCTATCGTGTAAGACTCTTCTCGATACAATACAAACGCTCGTATTATAGACTTTCTGTATGCTTGCAACTATCTTTAGATTTCTAATAACGATTAGAAGCATAAATATCTAGTCTCGAGAAATTCTACATTACTATTCCCACGATAGTTTTCGCGATTCAAAGATCGTAACTAGATTGCATGCTGTGCGTTCATCCGTTAAAACAATCGATCATGTTGTTATAGTTTTTCAGCTTTGAGAGCAACAACTAACTATTGTTCAGTAACGAAAAGCTATATGGATGTATGTAGGACTAGGCGATACAGTGCAGAAAATGATGATCGCCAAATCGAAAAAATCGTTACATTTTGCATGGTTTAAATTTAACTAGGAGAACATTTTTCGAGCGCTGGGTATGTGGTGCGATGATGATAACAAGTTTGGCAGAAATTTGAATTGGATACAATTTAGATGAGAGCACGATTAAAATGATGCTGAGAATGGTAATTTGGAATGCCAGAAGAAGTATTTATTCTGATTTAGAAAATTGTGGCAAGTGATTGAGAGCTTTCAAGAGATATTATTATAATTCGTTTAATTTTTACAGCAACAGCACCGAATCTCGAACTAGTTCGCACAAATTTCGAATTGTTGTGATGTGCGAATTAGAAATGGTTTAAAATCGAATAACCTGCTGGTCTTAACGGGAAAATTGGATCAAATTCCCAAGTTTTGTAATAGTAAAACTGGCTTGTTAGATCTACGTTGCGAAGCATATTTTATATCCGAGAAAAAATAAAATCAATTATTATAAAATGCTGTGGGAAAGATTAAAATTTTATCAAAGTCAATTGAATTTCTGCAATCCTCACGAGTATAAAGCAAATCGAAATTATTAGTTAAGGTGTTAAAATTACTGCCAGGAAAATATATATAAAATGATTCGGTGGTTAGATATTGACTTATATTGAAAGTTTATTTAATTTACACCTCCTTTAAGGTTGACTTGATTAGTTGTGCAGCTGTGTTTCACTTCATTCCTTTTTTTCTATTTTAAACAATTCTAAAAAAGCATGGTTACTAAAAATCCCTCGTTCTGCATTTGCAATGGAAAATGACATGTCTATGGGAAAAATTGCAATTGAAGTCTTAGACACAGAAAATATGTTCATTGATCGAAAAAGAGCATCAATTGCAAGCGCTAAAAACTAGCGAGTATTCAATGACTAATACTTAATATAACAAAACTGATGTTAATTCTTTTGACGATTAATGTAGAGTAGAGTAAAAAAAAATGTTGTTAGCTGTTGACATTTTTGAAGATATCATAGTTTGATTGATAGACTCGGAAGACATTAAGATAATAAAAAAAAGTGGATTATCTTAAAGTCTCCGAGTCAGTCAATCATTAGCTATTATTTCAAAAATTTAGTCTTTTGGACACCTGTGAATACTTTTTCTCTGATTTCTACTCTCATAATGGGTCGTTCCAGTCAAATCTCCTTTGTTTGCATTTGAGTTTAATTTTTCGTCCATTATTATTTAGTATGTTCATTTGTGATCTTTTAAGTGCAGTATGTTGAAAATTTAAAATGTTGCAGACACTCTAGCTCTTCAGGAATTTGTAAATGCCCTTACTGTTTGATGTAGCACTAGTCACTTATTTTTTTATGCACTTACTCTTGTTGACAATATTACTGGTCACAATTTACACATTTCATCAAAGACTAAATTCAATATTTACAGCCAAAGCATCAACAAAAAAGCCTGCATGATTGGTGGCTTTGATAATACTTGATAATACTCCTTGAACATTGTTGTTGAATCTTCTGCTTTTCTTTCAATTATATGAGGCATTTCATATGAAGTGGACAGCAAAAAACAGTCGAGGTTCTGAATTTCGTTCACATTGCGTATAATGATACTTCTAGAGTATAAGAACGAGGATAAACCATTTTTGATTTCTATGAGGTTTGGCTGCCGAGTTATGGGCTTCTGAAAAATGCATGAAATTGATAAAAGGTTTTTTTGGAAGTGGATTCTAGGATTCAAAAAAAAATCTAAACAACATTAAAAATACTGATTGGTGTAGAAAATCAACTGTTCTTTTTAATATTGAAATTTGCTTTGAAAACCGGAAGTAAAAATTTGTGTGAAACTGGAAGTAACAATCTCAACTCGGTTTTTGAATAATGTGGACCAGGTCACTTTTGCTTATTTTTGTGACAAAACAAAGCTTAAAGTACATATTCTAATTTTATGATAAAAGTTTAAGAATGGAATGGCCAGTAGTTTTGGAGGTAGGTGAATTTCAATGCATACAAGTCGCATGGGGCGTGGTACCGAGAGCTTGTTTACGACAGCTAGTTGGTTCGAAAACAAAAATTGATATCGAAATAGGATTAGTAGTGCCATCTCTTAGTTGCAAAAGGTTTTATTTTCTCATGCAAACCTATTTAGTATATATGATGCCCATATAATTTATCTGGCGCTAAGCCATTTTGATTTTTCCGTGATTTTTTGATTTATAGTTCAGCGCTTGCAGTGACAATTACATTCGCTGATAAGTTAGAAAGTCCAAATTGTGTATATTATGTCTCCGTGTGGCTGTCGATGTTTTAATCCTATCGAATTGAAATTTCATCGGAAGGCTTAAGATCTAAGAAAAATTCCAAGAACATTATCAGAAAAGTGGAGATATTCATCTTATATGAACATCTGTGAAAGAAGTTACTGTAGAAACACCTCCAGTAATAAATAAAACAACCAGTTTAAGAAACGAGATTAAATTGTAAAAACTGTAAAACAAATTCATTTTCCATAAACAAGTAGTTTTTTTTCATTAAGTAAATTAGCATTAGCAATTTGAAATATTTTATCTTGGTTATGTAAGTGATATAAGTGGCATATAATAGTTTTACTACAAATGTTTTGTTTTCACACTCACTAGCTGTCCTAATCAAGCTCCCGGTACCACACTTCATATGACTTACGTGTATTGAATTCACCTGCCTCTTAAACTACTGGCCATCCCATTCTAAAACTCTAATGATAAAATTAGATTTTTCTAAACTTTGTTTTGTTATACAAATAAACAAAATTAACCAAATCATTCAAAAAACGAGTTGAAACTGTTACTTCTGGTTTCAGACAAATTTTTACTTCCCGTTTTCAAATCTAATATCAAAATGAAAAAGAACAGTTGATTTTCTACACCAATCAGTATTTCAAATGTTTTGTAGATTTTTTTTGAATCCTCGAATCCGAGGATTGACTTTTTTTCACTGTCCGCTTCACGTGAAATGCCCCATATATTAGATGCAGTTGAATTAGTGCAAATAAGGTTTTTCCGAAACCAATTTTTTTTTGCATTTAATTTATTAAATTGCTTCGGAGCTAAAATATATTGATTCTGTATAAATATTCCTTTAAGTAAGGCTCTTAGACCTAACCAACTGAAAAGAAAGATAAATACAAGTCAACGCTTACTAAAGGTACTTTATGCTGTTCTCAAGAGCTGCAGTTGCTAAAAATATTAAAATATTTATCAATTTGGACGGACCCTCATAAAACCATGCTGCTCGCAATGAAGAAAAATTTGGGAAAGAGCATAGATTTATCGTGGAAAACATTTCTAAGGTGTCAGAACACGGAAAAATTAAACGATGGTTGGTGTACTATATATGGTTGATGGACCACATATGACGAGCCGGAAGTCTCAAACCTCAGACGACTCCAAAAACTACAATGGGCTGGTCACGTCGAACGAATGAGCGACAATCGAATCCCCAAACAATTTCTCAAGGGGCGAGGAAGCGGAGCCTGGCCAGTCAGTATGCCACGCAAGTGCTGGGATGATTCGATCGATGCTGATAGCAGGTCACTGTTGGGAA
Organism: Nemotelus nigrinus; assembly: GCA_947369275.1. Lineage (NCBI taxonomy): Eukaryota > Metazoa > Arthropoda > Insecta > Diptera > Stratiomyidae > Nemotelus > Nemotelus nigrinus. The sequence goes on along the minus strand of OX376373.1, from coordinate 103,945,885 downwards.
CACCGAACTGGAGGACGCGGTCACTGAACCGAGACGAATGGAGGCAAAGCATTAAGGAGGCTAGGGCTCGACTCTGGCTGTAGTGCCCCGATAATGATGAGGACATCAGCAGTAAATTCAATCTTAGTAATTTTTACACCAAAAAACTAACGATAAGGAAATGGCTAGTGTGTAACAAGATAAATAAAATTAAAAGTATTCAAACATGATATTGAGATAACTAACAAGAACTGAAATTTTGGATCCTTATCAATATTTCATTCGAACAGGGTTAATTATCAAAAGCTTTAGCGCAAAGAAATCGTTAAAAATAATGATTTTTGAAGAAAAGAAGAGCAACCGTGCAGATTTTGAGTGGGCGAGTATATTCTACCAAACGTACATATTGTTGCTATTAACCTGTTTGGAAAGCCATTTATAACTCTGATTCAAAGACTACATCAAAACCCATAAGGTAGAAAGATTTTCAGAGTAAAGACAAGTATGAATTTCAAAATTTAGGAGAGTAAAGCATTTAGCACTTATATTCATGATTGGATGCTTGTGTTGTAAAATTCTGGAAGCGACATCACCAATAACATATATGATAAAAGCGTTCCGTGCTTGCAGCACTTTTGCAGCACTGCAAATAAGAGTCTACCGCAGTTGTATCATGTCCAAATCAACCGGCCGTGTTAGCTTCGTTATGATGCCTTAATCAAAATTTACGGGAGTAGAAAGTTGCTTGGAGCTACCATACGAAGAATTTCCAAAACTTGGAAACTTTCAATTTTGGCTACTTATTTTCATTGAACATGTTCGCTTTGTGAATAATTGATGATAGTATGCGTGTTACGTACTTCTCTATCCAGCAGAGAATAGAGTATATGCATTGGAAACAACAACACTCCTGTACCAGTGAATTCACTAGTACAGAAATGCTATTCCTCATTTGTAGTTCACGTCCTGAACTAAAGAATGTGCTGATAGAAAAAAGAAAGGCTCTTGAGAAGTTGTCTTTTTTGCTGTGAGGTGGCTTTGGGTTTTTCGTGATTATGTTGAATGTTTTGGTAGTTAGGAAATTAGAAAAACCGCGCATAATGTGTAGAAAGTTAAATGAAGTAATTTTCTGTTAGTCCTTTTTCTATTTTCTATCGATTGTGGTATTGTATATTTGTTATTTTCTCCCTTTATTTTCAGCTGTTATCACAGCATATACAGTAACCTATGTCAGTCTTAATGAATGCATTGCTGTTTTATACAAGATCGTTGTTTTTGCGGCATAGTTATATTCTGTTCTGTATCGTAGCAAAAAAACACGCCTAGTATATGCTACCTTTTCCAACTTTATAGCCAAAAGTATCCCACAATTGTGTGGGTGTAATTCACACCTCGAAAATTTTGTTCCGTTTCGATGTTAAAGGCGTAAAAAGAAATTTAGTTTGACCACCCGACAAAAATTTCATATATTTCAAATTCAAATATTTGTTTTTTATTGTCACTATAAGTCCATTTCTATTTGAAAATTTAATGACAACATATGTAGGTTAGTAAAGGAATTACAAAACCAGTTCTTTCATACCTAGTACTACTTAAGGCCAATACATCCTGTGACTTTCATATAAATCTGATTACCGGGTGAAGCGTCACCATTTTTATGTAAAAAGCAATTCAAGAAATTTTACCTGGCTGTGAAGACAAAATATGATACATAAAAAAATGTAATTTTCTTAAAAGCAAAACTTCTTCATGAGGGCCGTACATTTGAAGGTTTTCCGTTTGCGTACTTGCCGTAAAGTACTCGTATATTTATTTTGCTTACAAAAGCACCATCGTCCCCATCATCGGCGCTACAATCGGAGTCAGATCCTAGCCTCCGTCATAGCTTAAGTAGTATATATAGTACGTGATTTGCGATACAATTTGCAATATTTCCCCACAGATTGTGAGAAGCAGATAGCAATATTCAAGTCCAAGTTGAAAAATACTGAAAGTACCCTGCCATAGCTTAAGAACTATATATAGCTCGGAAAGTACGTGAATTGCAATACAATTGCGAGAAGTAGATAGCACTATCCAAGTCCAAGTTGGAAAAAGACACAAAGTACCCCGCCAAGCAACCCTGCTATGATCAAAAACGTTTCTCATTCCCACTAGGCAATATACATGTGCTTTGCCAAAGAGACTATTTTAACGAATGGCGATTTATGCAATATTGATTTTCTCAAAACATTTTCTCAGTATTAAAGTGGTAAGCGAAAAGGTAGTTAGTGCGGAATACTACTTTTGATACCATTTGGCGAGTAAAAGGAATATCTCCGACACTTTTATGCAACCCAATACAGGGAATTTCGTTTGTTGCCAGTGAATGTTCGCTGCGCTTACTGTTTTTTGATGGGATTATACGCACGCCAACACACTCTCACCTATCAGCTTACACGGATGTATACCTTCTCACCTGTCGTTTGACAGTATATTTTCTCACTTTCGCATGTGATAAAGTGATCTTATTTTGGTTTTATCTCTTTTTACGTGCCAGCTGATGGTAATTCCTTCACTCCCTGCCAATCTCTTCCATCAATAAATCACGTACTTTCAGGCCCCTGACCCTGCCAAGCAACGCTCCTACGATCAGATTCGTTTCTCATTCCCACTAGGCAATATGCATGTGCTCTGCCAAAAAGACAATTTAACGAATGGCGATTTATGCAATGTTGATTTTCTTAAAACGTTTTCTGAGTATAAAAATGTAAGCGATAAGGTAGTTAACGCGGAATAATACATTCGATATCATTTGGCGAGACAATTTTACACCGACACTTTTATGCAATGCACTACACACAATTTCGTTTGTTGCCAGCGAATGTTCGCTGCGGTTACTGTTTCTTTATGGGATTATACGCACGCCAACACATTCTAACCTATCAGCTAGCAGGATATGTATATTCTCACTTGTCATTTGAAACTATGCTTTTCTCACTTTTGTATTTGATAAATTGAACTTATTTTGGTTTTGGTTTTTATAGATGCCCAGCTGATGGTAAATCCTTCACTCTCCGCCAATTTCTTCCATAAGGCAAATTTCGTTGAATACCGTTCTTTCCGTGTAATTTATTAGTACTAATGGTATGCCTTCGTCAACAGTTTTACTCATTGTTCCCGATCGCGAGCCGATGTCATCCAATTGGGCACTCCTGAACACTGAGCGTCATGGTCTTCGCCATTCCTCTAGCGTAGACCAGGTCTCGCACGCTATCGTCTGCCGTAAAATCTGCCGCAAAGAGTTTTCCGAGCAGAATCCTCTTCACTCATTCCAGCTAGGTAACCTGACCACCGGAGTCTACCGAACTTTATCTTATCAAAACGTATTCTGAATTTTGTAATGATTTATATAAATGAAGCTGACACGTCCATAAGAAACACACTGGAGGGAAAGGGACCAAAATTTTTGTATTAACATGTCAGTTTCCCCTATATGACAGTGTCAAGCTGACAACCAAACACGTCGCGAGTGTTGTGTCCACTGAGATATGTACAAGAAAATGGAGTCAGCATTGACAGTATCACTTTCCACCAATAGCCCCCGCAACTGACGGCAAATAGACAAACCAAAGGCATATGTGATTTTAATTGTCCCTTTTCTCCTGGGGGTTCAGAATAAGATGCAGCACTTTAAAACGTTCAATTTTTGACTATTTAAAATTTCGAGTGTTATATATGAGTTCTTTAGTTGCAAAATGAGACTCAAGCGATTTTTTACGAAACTGAGTTAAACACCATTTCTTATAGGAAATCTTCTCAGGAATCGATTTGTGCACTTTATTTTATCCCAAACCCAGTCTAAATGCCTTAAAAAGTGATTTGAAAAACAGCCTTATTTCCAAAACGCGACCTGAACAAAGATTTTTTTCTTTCAAAATGGCGTCTAATATTTTGAACGGTTTGGTTCCAAAAAGCGACTCAAACCTTAGCAATGTCGGAAACGGTTCTTGTTATTTTTTCCAAAAACCGACCTAATGTTCTAACTTTAAGAAAAGGCTAAACTTCTGTTCGTCACATATTTTTAAATGGTTATTTTTATAATTAATCTTGTTTTAAATTAAGCGGGCTTTTTCCAGAATGATAAGAAATATTTCAAAGTTGGCCATACTGATTGCGACTTCACATGTTTGTTCTTAGAAATCGTGCGCCGACACATAAAATGTGTGCGTTGACTGAAGTTGTGTCATTTTGCTTCTATGCTGATTGATTGATTGTTTATCTTTTTATCGTTGTGTGTTTATTACTTTTTAATTTGATTATGTTTGAAAGAGAAATTAGAAGGATTCAAATTGTGGAAGCTGATTTTGGGAAAGGACGTAAAAAGATTGAACAATCACACAATTGGACGGACCATCAGTTTTTGAAGATAATGATAAAGTTATTTAAAACGCTGAACGCGACAGTTTTTTAGAAAATATAAATTCCGAGGATGAAACTGATGAATCCAAGAAGTGTTTTTATCGCCGTATAGATTATAATAATCTTACAGAGAACGATATTTGGGATGCGGAAGTAATTATTGACGAAAAAAAAATGTTTAACACAATATTTTTGCTGCTCATTTTTCCATGTTTTTAAACTTATTTTTGTATAATTGTTTTTTTTTTAATTTATGTTCTAAGGTAGGTACCTACTTTCTGTAAAACAAAAATTACAGGCAAAAATTAAAAATTAAAACAATATAATTGTTTTTGTTTTGTTCCAAAACCCGACTCCAACATGAAGTTTCGTTCCAAAACCACACCTGAAGGCGATTTTGTTCCAAAACGCGACCTGATGAACTGTAAATGCTGATTAATTAATATTTAACATAATCCATAGTTTATGAAAATTTGTAATATTGTGTAGTTTTTTATTTTCAATTTATTAAAAAAAAAAATGGGTTTGATATATTGACCAGGAAAGAAAATATAGTTTTTTGCTGTTTCTGAAAAGTTTCAAAAACCTTTCAGTCTCATTTTGCAACTAAAGAACTCATATTATAGTTATTACGACCTATTTAGGTGACCATAGTTTTTGATATTATAGGGCAAAGTATATAATATCAAAAATATTATATAGGCCGTGATAAAGTCAATGATATACTGCGGAAAATTACATTCACGGAATAAATGGAAATAGTATGTCTTGCAAAAACACAGTCAATGATGTATCGATTTTTTTTATCAAAAAAGAAGTTATAATATATTATTATACATTGTTATAATATATTACTTTTATACATTAAATGTACGGGATATGTATATACATATATGTATATATATATATATATATATATATATATATATATATATATATACATATTAATACATATATATATATATATATATATATATATATATATATATATATATATATATATATATATATATATATATATGCATATATATATATATATATATATATATATATATATATATATATATATATATATATATATATATAAATCTTGAATGCACGAGACGTGATCATAATTTGCCAATACTTCGTGTTGAAGCACGTTAATTTCAATGCAAAGGAACACAATAAATTCTAGATGCAATTCAATAAAATTTTTACCGTGTCAGGGATTCACATTTCCCGCAGTTAAATGCGTAGTAATGGGATTATTCTGAAAGTTTATATATATTGTATTTAAACTCCAAACGAACATTCAAATTATTTATTTAAGCGGCATCTTTATTAAAAATTATTATATACATATATTATACAAGTTACTTATGAAATGGACGATCTTCCCCACATAGTTAATTCCATTTAGTACTTAATAAAATGCCTCTAACCTTATAATGAGTTCCACAGCTTTGGATTTTCAAAGTACAAATTGTCATGGCGGCAAACGAAATGTAAAGAATGATCTATGAGTTTTAGTAGAATTCAAATTCTACAATGCAACACCTGCCACATTGTAATATTTTTCAAGACTTATGCGAGACTGTTGCTTGTCTTTATTTTGACCACTTACTTGGGAAAAATGAGTCCAAACGGTTGATACTTCATCCTATATCATCAAATCGTCGGCATTCCGCATTTCTTTTCGCTTTTTTGCCTATGGAAGAAACTGTTACAAAAAAAATATATACTTTCGTTTTGCTGGTTTTCCGCACACATCAAAGCGGACCATCATGCGCAACCGAAAAATCTTGATGGGGCCATCTAGCGGCCCAGTCTGTGGAGGCGAATTTGGGATGGTGACCGTAATTGTGGCGATCATTGCGACCATTGCAGTGGCGGATGATGGCCCACAATGAGGAGGCAGGATAAGAACTACCACCAGTTGCTGCGAAAGAAGGTGAAAATATTTTTGCAAATTTAGTTTTTAATGAGATGCTCATAAGGTAGCATATGGATTAGGATGGGAAAAAATCACATGGCTTCGTAAATTTCGACAACGGAGGTGGCTGTAACATTTTGACTACGCAAATGTTGGCTTTCTTCGATGTGTGTACCAGTAAGTCCTGTAAAATTACTCGTGTCAAAGGATCTAGCCGGTTAAGCATATGCAAAATGCACTCGCGCCTGATGAAGAGTTCTTACCTTGTTTTTATTGTTTTGCATCTAAAATAGCCATACGCTTAATCTCACACCCCTAACCCCTATAGTAAGGGAATAATGGGGGTGACAACCCTTCACGTAATTTTTTTTCATGAAATTGAAATTATATATGACTATCAATAAACTAATAATTATAAAATTTTGCAATATTAGAAACTGTAAAAACCGAGAACTATATTTTTTGGGGGTGGTTTTTTACACCAACCCCCGAAGTGAAACCTAACAAAAAAATATTTCTTATTTGTTAATTAGCTAGCTATTACATGTTAAAGTTGCAAAAGAGTCCAATTAGTGGAACATAGCTTTAAAAAAATAAAAATCAATTAAGATATGTAATTATATGAAATAGTGTATTATAATTAATTCAATCATACAAAATATAAACACAATTACGAATTACGTTATTATACTGAACATTCAGTCATCGTCACTGTTTTCTTCAACAGTAGTTATTATATCAGTCGCATCAAACATGGAGGTCAATATTGCTGCTGGTTTTATAATTTTTGATTTATAACGAGCATGTGCTAAGTATTAAATAACAGCCACTACATGAGCGTTCTGTTCCCATTTGCCCAGTCACAAACATATCTTCGAATTCCTTTATAGGTGTTCGAGTTTGGCTCATACTCGATAAAGCAATTATATGTCTTTCTATTAATATGCCTTGGTCTAACATATATATTTTTTTGTCAGGTGTCACTTTGGGGGTTGGTGTAAAAAACCACCCCCAAAAAATATATTTATCGGTTTTTGCAGTTTCTAATATTGCACAAAATCTAGAAAAAATATATTATAATAAGTTTATCGATAGTCATTTATAGTTTCAATTTCATGAAGATATCTTCAATAGGTACTGAGAGAAAAAAAATTACGTTAAGGGTTGTCACCCCCATTGTTCCGTTACTATAGTGGTTAGGGGTGTGAGATTAAGTGTGCGGCTATTTTAGATGATAAACGATAAAAACAAGGTAAGAATTTTTCATCAGACGCGAGTGCAGTTTTCATATGCTTAACCGGCTAGAGCCTTTACTCATTTTCAGTATTTCTTCTGAGTCAAAAGCACACTACTTCACTTTGCAATGTTGTAATGGCGCTTAAATGATGCGAAGTACTTTGGATGAAAAAAAAAATTACCCTGCCCAGATTACTTGGCTTGGATGTGCGTGATACCATGGCCAAGAGATTTGTTACCATTTGAGAAAAAAAGGCCGAGTTGTTTACTAATGTTCGAAGAATAACATTAGTAGTAAAATAATTTTGGCCAAAAATGCATATTTCTATGTATACAGTGGCTCACAGCTTATTTGATACAGTGCTTCTTTAAAAAATTAAGTTGCAATAACTCAAAAAATAATAACAATATCAAAAAAATTTGAACACCAGTTTGAGGGCAATTGTTTGTTGTTCATCAAACAAGTTTATATTTGTTACAAAGTTGCTGTTTTACATCTTAAAAAAGAAAAAAACTCAAAATAATAACAAATTTCATGTCACAGCTTATTTGATACAGTTTGATTAAACATTAAAATTGTTGTGAATTATGAGGTTTCCAGTTAATTTCAATACTTTGTATGATAGTCCTTAGACTTAAGCAGAGCCTGGAGCCTATTCAGCAATGAATCAACGAGTTTTTTTGTGATGTCAGGAGTAATTTTTTGCCATACCTCTAGCAGTGCTTTCTTCAGGTCTTGTTTATTAGAAATCTTGTGTTTTCTAATGTTGTTATCCAACAAAGCTCACAGATTCTCAATGACGTTTATATCTGGTGACTGTGCCAGCGGAGACATCGAATGAGGGCAATCCCAAATTGGCCAGGACTGCACAATTCCCGACTTGTGGTTTGGATCGTTGTCTTGGTACAACCGAAATTGGTCGCGAACACCCAGTTTGTTAGCACTTTGCAGCAACTTGTTTTTGAGTACATCAAGGTACTTTGTTTGGTTCATTGTATCCTCAATAAACTTTAAATTTCTGACTCCGGCTGCGGACATGCAGGCCCAAACTATCACATTACCACCACCATGCTTCACAGTAGCTTTGAGGTTCTCCTTGTTTAGCTCAGTGTTTGCCTTGCGCTAGACATATGACATTCCGTCGGAGCCAAAATGCAAAACTTGGACTCGTCCGCAAAAATAACCGTGTTCTAGAACGCGGATGGCTTTCCCACATGCTCTTTGGCAAAGGCAAATCGGCTTATTGTTTTTTTTTGGAAATGAAAGGCTTTCTACGCGCTACTCGCCCGTTGAAATCATGGTCGCGAAGCACTCGTCGGGCGGTTTCAGCACTACATGACTTCCTTAACTCACGATGAACCTCAGTAACCAATTTTGGAGCGGAAATCTTTGTGTTTGCTTTCACTTTCCTTACAATGTATCGTTCGTCGGATACGGTGAAAATATTGTTTGGCGTATTTCTCCTCTTATTTTCTACCCGATTTTCGTGTACGATGCGCTCAATTATGTGTTGCACTGTAGAGACACTTAAATTCACACTTTCAGCAATTTTTTCAACACTTTGTCCTTTTTTAAAGTGGTTTAATACCAATTCGCGCTGTTCAATTGTGGTGTGATGACCCATTTTACAATTTTGGCTCATTTTGGCACTTCAGCTTACAAGGTCTTGCTAAAAACTACCTAAGCCAATGTCTAACACAATCAAAAATTCAAGAAACAAAAACAAGACAGATTAACAGCGCGACAAATAGAAGTTTATTCGCATTGAAGTGTCAATATCAAATAAGCTGTGAGCTGCAATTTTTCTGCGCCAGTGGTATTTCTCTTTTACCGGACGCCGAGGAATATTGCTGGAACATTTTTTGTTTGCATTGTATTCGTTGAACATGCATCTAGTCAAATACGTTTAAATTTTTTGGATAGGGTTCTCAATTTCAAAGTTACAGTGATTTGCATTTTTAAACAGTGACTGTATCAAATAAGCTGTGAGCCACTGTATATATATTACATATATATATATATATATATATATATATATATATATATATATATATATATATATATATATATATATATATATATATATATATATATATATATATATATATATAAATATATATATATATATATATATATATATATATATATATATATAATATATATATATATATATATATATATATATATATATATATATATATATTTTTTTTTTTTTGTTATTTTTGTTTTTTTTTGCTCTAGGGGGGAAATCCACTTGGATACCAGGTTATGTCGGGCGTTAACCGACTAAAACCCCCCTCTTGCTCTTCGCCCCCATCCCCATGGGACTGCCGATCGGTATTACTTCGTGGGCGGGGTCAGCTTTAGCTGCTCACAGTTCTTCTTCTTCTTTCCTTGTCCTCCTTTCGAAGAATTGCGTGTATCTGCGCTACTGCTTTTGTCAACTCGGTCCATGCTGCTTCAGATGCCAGCATCATGTCAATCAGATTTTTTGTCGATAATGACAGGTTCGTGTATCGTTGCAACTTGGCTCTGTATCGGGAAAACCGCGTGCAATTGAAGAGAATGTGCTCCGGATCTTCTTCGGTCCCGCATGTCGGGCAATTTGGAGAGACATCTAAACCGAAGCGATGTAGGTACTTTCGGTATGCACCATGTCCAGTTAGAAAC
>OX376373.1:103880688-103935483 GCA_947369275.1 Nemotelus nigrinus | reverse complement strand
GGTTTATTGGAAGCCGATTCTGCGATTGAAAAGAGAATATAAAAAACATTAAACATACTGATTGGTATAGAAAATCAGCTGTTCTTTGAAATTTTGAAGTTAGATTTGAAAAACAATTTTTTTTCCTGTGTTTAACTTGAAGTAGACATTTAAACTCGTAATTTGAATAATTTGGGCCAGGTTAATTTGGTTAATTTTTATAACAATTTTAAAACAAGTTTAATCTATACTTATTTTATCATAAAAGTTTTAGAATGGGATGGCCAGTAGCTTAGGAGGTAGGTGAATTTCAATACATAAAAGTCGCATGGAGCGTGGTACCGGGAGCTTGATTATGATAGCTAGTGAGTGTGAAAGCAAAATATTTGTAGTAAAACTATTATATATCACTTGTATCACTTACATATAGAAGATAAAATATTAAAAATTGCTAATTGCTGATTTACTTAGTGAAAAAAAAGCTACTTGTGTATGGACAAATGAATTTATTTCACAATTTTTACAATATTACTCTCGTTTCTTAAACTCGTTCTTTTTTTTAATAACTAGAGGTGTTTCTACGATTAGTTTTTTCCTGCAGATTCGACATAATTTCTTTTCTGCTAATATTCTTGGAAATTTTCTTAGGTCCTTAGCCATACGATGAAACTTCAAATTGAATGTATTGAAACATCGATAGCCGTACGAAGACTTGATACACATAATTAAGACTCATTAATTTATCAACGAAAGTAAAAGCGTTGAACAGTAGCTCGCAAAATAACGGAAAATTTGAATTGGCTTGGCGTCAAATATATTATGTACGCGTCATATATTTTAATTTGGTTTTTATGGGAAATAAAACCTTTTTCAAATAAGAGATGGCGCTACTAATCACATTTCGATATCAATTTTTATTTTTGAGCCAACTAGTTGTCCTAAACAAGCTCTCGGTACCATGTCCCATGCAACGTGTACGTATTGAAATTCACCTACCTTCTAAACTACTGGCCATCCCATTCTAAAACTTTTATGATAAAATAAGTATACATTAAGCTTTGTTTTGTTATAAAAATAAACAAAATTAACCTGGTCCAAATTATTCATGTTACGAGTTTAAGTGTCTACTTCCGGTTTCACATAGACAAAAAAATTTGTTTTTCAAATCTAATTTCCAAATTAGAAAGAACAGCTAATTTTCTATACCAATCAATATGTTCAATGCTGTTTAGATTTTATTTTAAATCTCAGAATCGGCTTCAAAAAAACCTTTCATCAATTTCTTCAGTTATTCAGAAGCCCATAACTAGGCAACTAAACCTCATAGAAACAAAAACTTGTGCATCCACATTCATATCTTCTAGAAGTACCATTATGCACAATATGAACGAAATCCAGACCCTCGACTTTTTTTCGTTGTCCGCTTCACGTGAAATGCCCCTATAAATAAATACAAGACTCATAAAATTTCCAAATGGGAATGATCCTGCAATACCAATTAAGAACAAATATTTACGTTCAAAAAATTTAAAAAAATTTGGACGGTGGTTACCCTAATATTACATTCACTCCTATAACTTACAGCGCAGCCATTCAATCGAAACGAAATTCATAGGGAGGGTTTAACTCAACGTAAAAAAGCTATGGTGCTAACGCATGATTGCCAGCACCAGACAATTTCGTAAATATTTTACCAACAGATGCTTCCATTTTGTATTCATAAGCAAAGCATTTACAATTTTAAATCTTAAGAGTTTTGGAAATTTTTCGGATGGCAACCCTAATCATAGTTTAATCGCTAAAACTTTCGATGATATCCTTGGATGAAAACGAAATTCAAAGGATAGGTTGATTAAGCACGAGCATGTTATGGTAGATTTATTGCTGCTGTGTTGGACAAATGTTGCCACCACTGAACATTTTCATCATTTCTGTTATAGGAAATACTGTCAGAAAATGATATATGTTCCTTTGAGTAAGAAATGGTTGATATTATACTACAAAGAAGTGTATAAAGTCTTCACACATTTTTAAATCCCTCAAAGATAATTTCTTCAAAATTTAGTTTTCTAGCGGCTCTGATGCGCTAGAGTTTTTTTTTCATATTGTCATGCGTCAAATTTTTAGCAAGATATTGTAGGGACTAAGTACTGACGTTAGTAACTTTGTTTGATTTCGAATTTTAGTGTTTCTCATCTATTATGTCAGTATTGACTAATAATTTGGAATTCCTGTGGAATACCGATTATTGTTATTGAGCGACGAGTATCGAAAGCGGGTAATGTAGGGCACTAAACATTTGCTAAACCACATGTGAAATAATTTTTTGCATTTTTTTCAGGACATGTAAGGAAAATGCTTAGTTTTACCAATAAGCTGTAATAATATTGAAAACCAACCGAGATGAATGAATAAAAAAAAATATTTTTTCATTGGCTTATACTGGTTAAATTATCGAAAATATCTTCAAAGCCAAATGCAGTTCGACAGAAGATATAAGAAGAAACTGAGCTTACTCGGGTCCCGATCGAAATAAACTTAGACTTGATTAAAAATGCTTAGATTCGACTATGATTGCCTACATGCAGCAGTGATGATTCGGCTATATTTTCGTGAACATCATCTTCAGACGGCCGATTCATCATTGCCTTGTTTAGACATGGATTTTTCGGACAGGTCAATGATGGAACCAATCAAAGGTGTAAAAATTATGATAGAAGACTAAATTATTGCTCAAATTTCAATGCTCTTGGCTATGATGAATGGAGAAACATAAAAACGAAAGGAGTTGGAAGGTGGCGAAAAAAAAATGCTCAGGCATCCAACAGCGCCAAAAGTCGAAATTTCTTATTTTTTTCGAAAGGTACATACATAAATGAATACCATATACCACAATCATTCAATAAATCTGCAAATTCACTAAAACTTTCAAACAAAACACCCTTATCCGAAAACCCTCAAATTCCAACCGCACTTCATCATACATATTTGTATTACCAAAACTGCATTTAAAACCTTTCCGATTTCATGTGCTCAATATCCTTTCCATATGCTAAACAGATGTTTCGCATATTTCCACCAACGCTTTCGCATGCGATGCCGGACTAAATATTCAACCTTTTGACCTGTACCACTTTATTTCCAGACGACTTAGCCGCAGATTATCCGATCTGAGCATTCACAGTAATGGTTAATTACACGCCCGATTAAACATCATTTATGAGTGCATCATGTGCGAAATATGTGTGGGTTTTTCATCTGTTTTTCCTTCCTTGTGGTTTTTTTGTGGTTAGTATCCGGAGCACTGGTCATTCTTGAGTTGATTGAGAAAATATTGTGATAAGTTGAAGATTAAGTGCACGTTCCAAGACTTATATTGGATGGATTTAACGTGTGATTTGATGTCTCGAGATTAAAATGTGTGATAATAGCAGGCGGCAGATAAAGGTTTAGGCGTGAGTTTTGATTGGTGTATTATTTTGACGAAAAAAACAACTTTAGGGCGGGATAGGTTCAATTCATTTATTTGACTTGTGAAACTGAATTAATTACAAACGTAAGTAAAATATACAAGTGGGTTAAATTAACAGACAACATAATACTTGATTAAAATATTTTGAAAAAATATACCTTGCAGTTTTTAAAAACCGCATTAAATAAAATTTAATTTCTCAATTCATTTTTCATTTGTTTGTTTCTACTTCATTGGAACAAATCGAAACATGAGTAAAATTAATCAAACTAAACTATAACGAAGCAATATTATTTTTATAGCCTCGGATAAGAGCATTATTAAAAATCATATAATATTTGATTGCCTTAGTTTTTGTGTGTAACTTAGCGTCTTCTACCTCCATAAGTTGATAAAAGTAAGTGACCTTTTCTTAAAATCTTCTTCATTTTTTAGATGGTTTGCAGCTCGATTTAAAAAACAAAGTCTAGCGCATCAGAACCGCTAGAAAACTAATTTTCGAAGAAATTTTCTTTTAGTGACAAAAAAATGTGGAACGTAATACACTTTTTTGTAGAATCATATCAACCATTCCTTATCCAAAGCAACAAAACTCAATTATAACACAAATTATGAAAATGTTCAGTGTTTACCATAACAAGCTCATACTTAAATCAACTTATCCTTTGATTTTCGTTCTCATCGGAGGATTTCATCGAAAGCTTCAGCGGTTAAACGTGTTTGAGGCTGCCATCCGAAAAAATTTCAAAACTCGGAAAATTTAGAAATTGCTTTCTTGTTTTTATTGCAGTTGCATATGAGTACGTGATTTGAAGGATCTGTTGGTGCAATGTTTACGAAAATGGCCAGTGCTGGTTACCCTGTCTCAACAGTAAAGCAAAATATATACCAAATCTGCTTCACGTTAAGTTAAACCCAACCAGTAAATTTCGTTTTTAAAGCGTTAATTTTTAAAGCGTTAATATTTCTTGTTTATTTTCATTGCAGGATCATTCATTACCATTTGCAAATCTAATGACATAATCGCTCAGTAAAGAAATTCCACAAAATTACAAAAATGGTCATAGTTGGCAGCCCTATCATGATTTTTGAACGAAATTCCTACGACATTTGATTAACATCAAGGTTCACTTACTGCGTGAACTTCGTTTTGATTTCAACACTGAACCGGAAGCTATAGGGAAAAAAGCTTTATTTTGCTGAGCAAATTTGCAAGATTTAGGAGACAAAAATCACAATAGCTGGCAATTCTATCCTAATTTTTCAGCCAAATTTTCATCAAATGTTATCTAAAGTAGATACTTTTGTTAAAATTTGATGGCTGAATCGGAAGTTATAGGCCAAAAAAATGGTTTTCAATTTGATATGATGGACAAAATTTCAATTTGATATGATGGACAAAGGTCAAAATTTATCAATGATTGATTTTTTTGTCAAAAATCAAAAATTTTTGAAGAGGGTCAATGATTTGAAGGATTTTTTTTCAGGAGCCTGCCGTAGCTACAGGGTTACCCGCACTATTTCAGGCCTTATGTTTTAACATAACAATGAAGATGCATTTAAGTGTTACCACTTTGATTACTTTCCTCCCAATTTAGGTGCAGTTATTGATGAACATGGGCAGCGATTTTCTCAAGACATAAGAGCCATGGAAAAGCGTTACGAAGGAAAGTGGACTCCTTACATATTAGCAGGCTATTGTTGGACATGTTTATGTGATAATATCAACTACCATTATAACAGAAATTTAAAAACTATTATATCGAGTAAATAAAAGGAAAAAATAAAGTTATAATTAGCACATTTTGTAGACACATTTTTTTTTTGTTTTTCTCGTAACCAGGATTTTACCGATTTTTTTTAGTAAAAAGAAGTATAAAAATAGTTGGCTTGTGTAATCTGTTTCTGGCAACTGAACTAATATATTAAGCTGAAAAACTACAATTTTTTAAATACAAACAAACGACCCTCCTTGTTTCATTTATAAAATTCAATGTTTATCTATTTCCATAATTTTTAGAATTTCAATTTCACAGGTTAACTCTGCGCAATCGAGATTCGAGAATAAAAAAATTTTACGAGTGCCAATGCAAATTTTACATTTTTTAATCAGCGATTTTTACGTTGACCGGTCCAATTGCCGTAGTTACAAAGTGACGCCAGGGCTCATCGCAGTGATCTCACTTTTCGGTAAAAATGTGTACTGAACTCTAGCTTCAAATAGTACTGAACTATATGAAATAGTACTAAATTGGAGGAAGAATCAAAATTATCGTTACTTCTCCAGTAACGTGCTGAAGATCATTGCAAAATTAGTACATGGCTCATTAAATGTAATTAAATGTAAAAAAAATAAGTGAAAAGTAAAATTAGAGACTAATTTTAATTGTATATTCATAATATAATGAATAATAGACATCCTCTGTTACACAATCTAATAAATTTGTATTAGTTAAATGAACTCAACATTGTGCGAAATTTTCGGGAAGTATCAAATTAAATTTTTAATAATAGCTGAAAATGTAACATTTCATGTTATTCGATCATCTATTCTTATAATTCAAATATCGACTTTAAATTTTAACGATTCATACCTTCGAGTGATAATATGAGCATCTTATGCGTTTTATACTTGCCGTCAAGAAACTTTTAACTCCTAGCAAAAAGTTCTTTCTGCGAAATCCAAATTTCACAATCTTTAGTAATACCAACTAGTACGCTGCTTAACATAATATAATTTACAGTTTTCACAGAGAAGTTATTACTTTTTAAAAAAAATTTTTTCCAAATTATTTAAATCTGAAAGCTTGCGCTCTACTGTGGCACTACTGCTTTAGAAAAATGAAATTATGCTATGTAACTCCAAAATAAAATGCGTTCCAGAACTCATTAATTTGAATCCAAAAGTCGCAATAATTTGAACTTTTCTTCTATGAGGTCAAATCTTTCTTAAATTATTTTAGTACAAAGTTCGATTGAAAAACTGAATATACGTATTCGTTTTTACTTCAGAAATAGTTATTTTACTGGCTTCACTACTCACTTAATGCTTTCAAATTCTAGCACGCAAAATTTTGGCTTAGCTCAGTCTCGCGAAGCATATGATTGCTATGTCAATATAGTTAGCGAAAACATACTTCACAATCCTAAGACTATTTTCGACTTTGTGAACACCAAGCGAAAAGCTTCTGGTTATCCCAAATCGATGCAAAAAAACAATTCAGTTTCTTCTGACCCATAAAATACATGTGACTTGTTTGCTGACCCTTTCCAGCAAGTTTTTTATCCGCTTAGTGGCTCACCTAACACGCCACTTTTCCAAACACCTCAGCTGTCTATCGTTGATGGGATACATTTAACGAACGTGGACATTACTATGGTTTTGAGAGAGCTTGACATGAAAAAAGGCCCTGGACCAGACCTACCTCCTCCAAGCTTCATAATTAAGTGTGCAGATACTATTATTTCAGCCCTGCAGATAATTTTCAACAAATTACTGCATTGCGGTATATTTCCTCGTTTCGGGAAGTCTTCCCATCTTACGCCGAGTTTTAAAAGTGATCACAAACGATCGGTAGAGAATTATAGTTGTTGATCCTCTTCTAAACGAGCAACAACATGGCTTCAGAAAAGGTAAATCCACTACAATCAACCTTATTTTAATGATTTTGAATGTGCTTTGCAATAACGAAAAAAGACGCCAGGTTGATACTATATTAGTGATGGACAGCACCTGTGCGTGCTTAGCACAGTGTGCTAGCACACTTCGGTGTGCTGTGCGAGTGCGGCACTTTATAAGTGTGTCGGCAGCACACTGACACACTGACCCATTGACACAGTGCCGACACACTGACACAGTGCCGACACACTAGCACAGTGACGACACACTAGCACAGTGTCGTCACACTGACACAGTGCCGACACATTAGCACAGTGGCGACACACTGACACTGCCGGCACACTGACACTGCCGACACACTGACACAGGGCCGACACACTGACACAGGGCCGACACACTGACACAGGGCCGACACACTGACACAGTGCCGACACACTGACACTGCCGGCACACTTGTACTGGCAGGCACACTCCACGGGAACGAATGCTGTACGAGTGGCGTTGATTTTGCCCATTAATATGATGTGCTTCGGTAACAAGGCGTTGTTTGCATTGCAGAATGTGTACACATTTTGCGGTTTCGAAAGCATTAGCTATTGAATGCATTAGCTGATGAATGAGATAATTAGGGAACGAAAAAAGGCAGATAAGATTTGTTATTCGTATAATTTCTGGGTGAAAGTTTTGATTTTGAGTACACTACCGATGATTTGTGTTTTTCTAAATGCTGCGGACGTCTTCAAACGGGATGAAAGTTTAAACACAGATACAGATACGTTTACTTGCGGTGCATATGAAAGAAATACTTTCACGTTGAAAATATTTGTGGAAAATAGCTTTTGAGCAGATAGAAGGGTTTTGTCGTAACATACAACGATAAAATGATAGCGATAAAATAATTTGCTGCAGATAGAAGGTTTATGGTAAATAGTGCTATGTTTTTAAATATTCAAATATTAAAGGAGTTTTTAAGGCAAAAAAAGCTGAAATCGGCCAATTTTGGGTTAGAGTGATTTCGGACATAACGGGCCAAGACCTATTGCTGTGATTAGTGATGGGCAGCACCTGTGCGTGCTTAGCACAGTGTGCTAGCACACTTCGGTGTGCTGTGCGAGTGCGGCACTTTATAAGTGTGTCGGCAGCACACTGACACACTGACACAGTGCCGACACACTGACACAGTGCCGACACACTAGCACAGTGACGACACACTAGCACAGTGGCGGCACACTGACACAGTGCCGACACATTAGCACAGTGGCGACACATTGACACTGCCGGCACACTGACACTGCCGACACACTGACACAGGGCCGACACACTGGCACAGGGCCGACACACTGACACAGTGCCGACACACTGACACTGCCGGCACACTTGTACTGGCAGGCACACTCCACGGGAACGAATGCTGTACGAGTGGCGTTGATTTTGCCCATTAATATGATGTGCTTCGGTAACAAGGCGTTGTTTGCATTGCAGAATGTGTACACATTTTGCGGTTTCGAAAGCATTAGCTATTGAATGCATTAGCTGATGAATGAGATAATTAGGGAGCGAAAAAAGGCAGATAAGATATGTTTTTCGTATATTTTCTGGGTGAAAGTTTTGATTTTGAGTACACTACCGATGATTTGTGTTTTTCTAAATGCTGCGGACGTCCTCACACGGGATGAAAGTTTAAACACAGATACAAATACGTTTACTTGCGGTACATATGAAAGAAATGCTTTCACGTTGAAAATATTTGTGGAAAATAGGTTTTGAGCAGATAGAAGGGTTTTGTTCTAACATGCAACGATAAAATGATAGCGATAAAATGATCTGCTGCAGATAGAAGGTTTATGGTAAGTAGTGCTATGTTTTTAAATATTCAAATATTAAAGGAGTTTTTAGGGCAAAAGTAGCTGAAATCGGCCAATTTTGGGTTAGAGTGATTTCGAACATAACGGGCCAAGACCTATTGCTGTGATACAAAGATTTCGGTTTTGTAGGGGAGTAAGGGGTTTTTGGGCATAGTTTGGCAAAAATTGTCTTTATGGCGCTTTAAATGATTGAACGTGGTCGGAGAGTACAGTAGTGATATTTTAAGGACGAAAAAATGTTTGATAGGGGAAATTGGGCAAAACCGTCGAATTTTCCAAATTTTTTTTTTGGTCTAGCATGAATTCGGGGACTTTTCTGAGTTGTTTCGAGCGAAATTTCCATACAAGTTTGGGGAAAAGCGACCTAGTTTCGAAGATACGGCAAAAGTAGCTGAAATCGGCCAATTTCGGGTTAGAGTGGTTTCGGACATAACGGGCCAAGACCTATTGCTGTGATACAAACATTTCGGTTTTGTAGGGGAGTAAGGGGTTTTTTGGGCATAGTTTTGTAAAAACTGCCTTTACGGCGCTTTCGATGATTGAACGTGGTCGGGGAGTACAATAGTGATATTTTAAGGACGAAAAAATTTTTGTTAGGGGAAATTGGGCAAAACCGTCCAATTTTCCCAAAAAATTTTTTTTTTGTCCAGCATGAATTCGGGGACCTTTTTGAGTAGTTTCGGGCGAAATTTCCGTACAAGCCTGGGAAAAAGTGCCTTGTTTCGAAGATACGGCAACATGAAATCCGCCGGAAAACTGTCTGGAAAAACTGAAAGTAGCACTAAAAGTGCTAAGTAGGAAAAGGTTCAGATCCTCTTTGGTTCGATAGTTGGCTTCTCCGGCTGTGCTGGACAAAAAAAAATTTTTTGGGGAAATTGGACGGTTTTGCCCAATTTCCCCTAACAAAAATTTTTTTCGTCCTTAAAATATCACTATTGTACTCCCCGACCACGTTCAATCATCGAAAGTGCCGTAAAGGCAGTTTTTACCAAACTATGACCAAAAAACCCCTTACTCCCCTACAAAACCGAAATCTTTGTATCACAGCCATAGGTCTTGGCGCGTTATGTCCGAAACCACTCTAACCCAAAATTGGCCGATTTTAGGTACTTTTGCCGCATCTTCGAAACTAGGCCGCTTTTCCCCAAACTGGTATGGAAATTTCGCTCGAAACAACTCAGAAAAGTCCCCGAATTCATGCTAGACCAAAAAAAAAATTTGGAAAATTCGACGGTTTTGCCCAATTTCCCCTATCAAACATTTTTTCGTCCTTAAAATATCACTACTGTACTCTCCGACCACTTTCAATCATCGAAACCATGGTAACGGCAGTTTTTGCCAAACTATGCCCAAAAAACCCCTTACTCCCCTACAAAACCGAAATGTTTGTATCACAGCAATAGGTCTTGGCCCGTTATGTCCGAAACCACTCTAACCCGAAATTGGCCGATTTCAGCTACTTTTGCCGTATCTTCGAAACTAGGTCGCTTTTCCCCAAACTTGTATGGCAATTTCGCTCGAAACAACTCAGAAAAGTCCCCGAATTCATGCTAGACCAAAAAAAAAATTTGGAAAATTCGACGGTTTTGCCCAATTTCCCCTATCAAACATTTTTTCGTCCTTAAAATATCACTACTGTACTCTCCGACCACGTTCAATCATTTAAAGCGCCGTAAAAACAATTTTTGCCAAACTATGCCCGAAAAACCCCTTACTCCCCTACAAAACCGAAATCTTTGTATCACAGCAATAGGTCTTGGCCCGTTATGTCCGAAATCACTCTAACCCAAAATTGGCCGATTTCAGCTACTTTTGCCCTAAAAACTCCTTTAATATTTGAATATTTAAAAACATAGCACTACTTACCATAAACCTTCTATCTGCAGCAGATCATTTTATCGCTATCATTTTATCGTTGCATGTTAGAACAAAACCCTTCTATCTGCTCAAAACCTATTTTCCACAAATATTTTCAACGTGAAAGCATTTCTTTCATATGTACCGCAAGTAAACGTATTTGTATCTGTGTTTAAACTTTCATCCCGTGTGAGGACGTCCGCAGCATTTAGAAAAACACAAATCATCGGTAGTGTACTCAAAATCAAAACTTTCACCCAGAAAATATACGAAAAACAAATCTTATCTGCCTTTTTTCGTTCCCTAATTATCTCATTCATCAGCTAATGCATTCAATAGCTAATGCTTTCGAAACCGCAAAATGTGTACACATTCTGCAATGCAAACAACGC
Source organism: Nemotelus nigrinus (assembly GCA_947369275.1). Classification (NCBI taxonomy): domain Eukaryota; kingdom Metazoa; phylum Arthropoda; class Insecta; order Diptera; family Stratiomyidae; genus Nemotelus; species Nemotelus nigrinus. Next base: position 103,924,299 of record OX376373.1, on the reverse strand, counting down.
CTTGTTACCGAAGCACATCATATTAATGGGCAAAATCAACGCCACTCGTACAGCATTCGTTCCCGTGGAGTGTGCCTGCCAGTACAAGTGTGCCGGCAGTGTCAGTGTGTCGGCACTGTGTCAGTGTGTCGGCTCTGTGCCAGTGTGTCGGCCCTGTGTCAGTGTGTCGGCAGTGTTAGTGTGCCGGCAGTGTCAATGTGTCGCCACTGTGCTAATGTGCCGGCACTGTGTCAGTGTGCCGCCACTGTGCTAGTGTGTCGTCACTGTGCTAGTGTGTCGGCACTGTGTCAGTGTGTCGGCACTGTGTCAATGTGCGGCACTGTGTCAGTGCTGGGAGCACAGTGCTAGCACACTTAAGTGTGGTGTGCGAAGTGTGCTAGCACAGTAAAGTGTGCTGGTTTTACCCATCACTAGCTGTGATACAAAGATTTCGGTTTTTTAGGGGAGTAAGGGGTTTTTTGGGCATAGTTTGGCAAAAATTGTCTTTACGGCGCTTTCGATGATTGAACGTGGTCGGGGAGTACAATAGTGATATTATAAGGACGAAAAAAATGTTTAATAGGGGAAATTGGGCAAAACCGTCCAATTTTCCCAAATTTTGTTTTGGTCTAGCATAAATTCGGGGACTTTTCTGAGTTGTTTCGAGCGAAATTTCGATACAAGTTTGGGGAAAAGCGGCCTTGTTTCGAAGATACGGCAAAAGTAGCTGAAATCGGCCAATTTTGGGTTAGAGTGGTTTCGGACATGACGGGCCAAGACCTATTGCTGTGATACAAACATTTCGGTTTTGTAGGGGAGTAAGGGGTTTTTTGGTCATAGTTTGGTAAAAACTGCCTTTACGGCGCTTTCGATGATTGAACGTGGTCGGGGAGTACAATAGTGATATTTTAAGGACTAAAAAAATTTTTGTAAGGGGCAATTGGGCAAAACCGTCCAATATCCCAAAATTTTTTTTTGTCCAGCATGAATTCGGGGACCTTTTTGAGTAGTTTCAAGCGAAATTTCCGTACAAGCCTGGGAAAAAGTGGCCTAGTTTCGAAGATACGGCAACATGAAATCCGCCGGAAAACTGTCTGGAAAAACTGAAAGTAGCACTAAAAGTGCTAAGTAGGAAAAGGTTCAGATCCTCTTTGGTTCGATAGTTGGCTTCTCCGGCTGTGCTGGACAAAAAAAATTTTTTTCGGAAAATTGGACGGTTTTGCCCAATTTCCCCTAACAAAAATTTTTTTCGTCCTTAAAATATCACTATTGTACTCCCCGACCACGTTCAATCATCGAAAGCACCGTAAAGGCAGTTTTTACCAAACTATGACCAAAAAACCCCTTACTCCCCTACAAAACCGAAATGTTTGTATCACAGCAATAAGTCTTGGCCAGTTATGTCCGAAACCACTCTAACCCAAAATTGGCCGATTTCAGCTACTTTTGCCGTATCTTCGAAACTAGGCCGCTTTTCCCCAAACTGGTATGGAAATTTCGCTCGAAACAACTCAGAAAAGTCCCCGAATTCATGCTAGACAAAAAAAAAAATTTGGAAAATTGGACGGTTTTGTCCAATTTCCCCTATCAAACATTTTTTTCGTCCTTATAATATCACTATTGTACTCCCCGACCACGTTCAATCATCGAAAGCGCCGTAAAGACAATTTTTGCCAAACTATGCCCAAAAAACCCCTTACTCCCCTAAAAAACCGAAATCTTTGTATCACAGCAATAGGTCTTGGCACGTTATGTCCGAAATCACTCTAACCCAAAATTGGCCGAGATCAGCTACCTTTGCCCTAAAAACTCCTTTAATATTTGAATATTTAAAAACATAGCACTACTTACCATAAACCTTCTATATGCAGCAGATCATTTTATCACTATCATTTTATCGTTGCATGTTACGACAAAACCCTTCTATCTGCTCAAAAGCTATTTTCCACAAATATTTTCAACGTGAAAGCATTTCTTTCATATGTACCGCAAGTAAACGTATTTGTATCTGTGTTTAAACTTTCATCTCGTTTGAAGACGTCCGCAGCATTTAGAAAAACACAAATCATCGGTAGTGTACTCAAAATCAAAACTTTCACCCAGAAAATATACGAATAACAAATCTTATCTGCCTTTTTTCGTTCCCTAATTATCTCATTCATCAGCTAATGCATTCAATAGCTAATGCTTTCGAAACCGCAAAATGTGTACACATTCTGCAATGCAAACAACGCCTTGTTACCGAAGCACATCATATTAATGGGCAAAATCAACGCCACTCGTACAGCATTCGTTCCCGTGGAGTGTGCCTGCCAGTACAAGTGTGCCGGCAGTGTCAGTGTGTCGGCACTGTGTCAGTATGTCGGCCCTGTGTCAGTGTGTCGGCCCTGTGTCAGTGTGTCGGCAGTGTCAGTGTGCCGGCAGTGTCAGTGTGTCGCCACTGTGCTAATGTGTCGGCACTGTGTCAGTGTGCCGGCACTGTGCTAGTGTGTCGTCACTGTGTCAGTGCTGGGAGCACAGTGCTAGCACACTTAAGTGTGGTGTGCGAAGTGTGCTAGCACAGTAAAGTGTGCTGGTTTTAACCATCACTATACTATATACACTGACTTCAGCAAGGGCTTTGATCGTGTCGACCATGATGTTTTGAAATTTAAGCTGCAAAAATTTGGCATTTCAAGAAACCTACTGAATTGTTTGGATTGTTACGTAAGAAATCGATTAAGCATATAAAATTTCAAGGTTTTCTCTTCACAAAAATTACCCATCCCTCTGGGGTAACGCAACGCAGCCACCTAAAGCCGGTCCTATTCAATATTTTTACCTCGAATCTATCGGAGGCGTTATCAAATATTCCACATCTTTTTTGTGCGGACGATCGCAAAATGTACCACACTATTCAATCGGAATCTGATTCAAAGTTTCTTCAGTTAAAACTCTTATCGCTTGAGCAATGGTGTACCCGAAATAAACTTTTTTGCACATTTATGTTATTTAATTTTTATTTTAGCTTAAGAAAAACGTAAATTGTTATTTTTTTTGTATACACCTTGTTTGGCTTGAAATAAATAAATAAATAAAATATATGGTTGATATCAAACAATTTAATATGTTGTTGATATCTGTCTGGATGTATTCTGGTTTCACGAAAATCTTCAGAATAGAGCATGGTTGTATTGTATCAACTTGATACTTTCTCACTGATAGATTATATTACTGATATAGAATGTCACTGATACACAATAATGATACAACCAAAATATATCAGGTATTTTAAGTAACAACCATCAAAGTGAGGTACATTGATGCACGCCCAGCCAAATCAAAGTCAACCACAAGCTACAATATTTCTAGTTCTCATGTATGTGCAATACGTACTCCATGCATCTTGTGATCGAATACGAAAACGATCTTGTTGGTATAGTACCCGATCCGTAAAGTGTACAGCCGTACGGTTTAGATGGCGCAATTTTATGTTTGTTACTGTACTCGCAATGGCATTGCTCGTTGAAAAAGTATCAGTGGCACAAACAGTGGCGGCTCGTGCTTGTTGAGATTGGGTGGGCCCAGTTTTTTATTGTTATCCGATTGAATTTTCGTTGATTTCGTTATATGCAGGTCAGTTTTCTCAAATAAATAAAATTTAGTGTTTTGGTCGCTATTTATATAACACTTATATGCTCACCTTTCAATCGATCCAACCATTCTTTTTGGCCCAGTTAGTTATCTACTACGTTTACGCAGTAGATGGACTTCCGAGAAATATTCAATTTCAATGCTCCTCAGTATAAAATATATGAAACTAAAACACTTGTTTCAAGTGGTTTAATACACATATATACATGCAAAATATTCTACATCAAATTTAACATTTTTCAAACGTATTTAAAAATAAAGATTAAAGCGTGATATAGTGCATAATTTACTACACATGCTTGTAAATTATTTGGTTTTGTCTACTCTTTGATGAAGCAAAGAGATCAATTATTTGGTTGTGAAATTTGAAATTGTAACCTTCTCGCAACATTTTAACTAAATCCCTTTCAATTTCCATTGTACTTAAATCGGAAAGCCTTGTCTGACAAATTGAATTTCGTAAAAAGGTTTTTACTCTCTTAAGAGCTGAAAAACTTCGTTCAACTGAAGTGGAAGAAGATGCCAGTGAAGCAACTTGACTTAGCAATTTATAAATATCCAATACTTCTGTTTGTAACTTATTATCAGATATAAAAATTAAAAGGTCCGATAAACTCTGCGTGATTCCAAATTTGTTATGATCAGATTACTACACACAAAGTTCGTTTGTGACTGTTTGTGAAGCCTTGTCTGACAAATTGAATTTCGTAAAAAGGTTTTTACTCTCTTAAGAGCTGAAAAACTTCGTTCAACTGAAGTGAAAGAAGATGCCAGTGAAGCAACTTGACTTAGCAATTTATAAATATCCAATACTTCCGTTTGTAACTTATTATCAGATATAAAAATTAAAAGGTCCGATAAACTCTGCGTGATTCCAAATTTGTTATGATCAGATTACTACACAAAAAGTTCGTTTCGTTGCTTAATTTTTTCAAACATTTAGGGGTAGCTGTCGATAAGAGAGTCTAGTAGATTTTTAAGAAAAGCCTTCGCAAATGATTTGAGATTACTACTATTAATGTTTCATTAATAGTAGTAATCTCAAACCATTTGCGAAGGCTTTTCTTAATTAAAAATCTATTTTTTTCATATCCGAAAGGTTTAGTTAGATTTGTCTAAATTTAACGCATGAAGTCTTTTAAAATAAGTTTTTACATCTGAAATGCTACCGTAATCTATTTTACATCTTATAACAGGTTGCCCAAAATTACTGCAAACATCGTTAAATTTTTTTTCAAAATATGTATCGTCTCCTCTATATGATTTTAATGTTAGTAGTAAGTTACTGACTCGCTCTTTACAATAATTAATATCTGCACTTAATTTTACAATAATTAATATTTCAAATAGAACACCTGTTTGTTGACACATAAGGTTGATAGTTTTTAGCAAAAATAAAAACGAGAAGACCGACAAAATATGCCAGAAGCCCACAGACCCTTTAATCGTTTCTCTATGTTGGACAAAGGCTTCATCATTTAAACATATTTCGAAGACTTCCAGCAACTCATTTGTACAATTTGAAAGAACTTAAATTATTCGAGACTTATAGTTCTATCGTGTATTGCTGCAATCAGGTAGCCACCTACGATTAACTTTATCAACTACACTAGTTCGCTTCGTCGAGTTGGAAAAAAATGCTAATAACCCAGTCAAATTCACGAAAAAGATGCGACATTCTTTTATTTTGCAAGTCCCCGATATCACAAAAGCACCATCATAGGTTTGTGCCACTAATATGCTGGCAATATCGAAATGCTTAAATGTTTAGTTAGTAAATTATAGAGATCGCCAGCTTTTTTGCCTTGACTTACATAAAAAAAACTATGAATCTCTCTACTGTAATGCCTTGTTCTGAAACTTATCGAAAAATCACTGATAGTTGAGACAAACACTTGGTGTCAGTGGACTCATCGATTTGCCAGGAATAACAAGGAGCGTTATGAATCTCAGCAAGTATAAAGCTTTTTAATGTAGTACAAATATAAAGTTTTTTTTAATATAGTACATTTACTAATGATGAGATCGTTTTGAATAGTTTTAAAAGTACCACTGAAAACGGAAGACTCATCCAGAAAAAGTTTAAATCGTGTAAGTGTTTAGCGCTTTGCTTATATTAACGTTCTCTGTGCCGTTTTCACTTTACTATTTTCTTTCCTACGCATGCATGATACAAGCAAGCCCCAAGCCAAATGCAAGCCCCAAGTCCCACACAAGCACCGAATCACATAATTTTCTGATGGAGTCATTTTCCATCTCATTGAATGAAAAAAAAAAGATACCTTGAGAATGCAGCTGAGCTCAGACCTCCACATAATTTTTGAAACCGTAATAAGAAACCTTGATTGTATTTAGTCTTTCTAACGCCATCTGCAATAGCTGTTATTGAAGAATTTGGAAAATCTGTTAACACAGTTTATGGACTAACTTTATGCTAGCTGATTTATTTCCATTTTATAAAAGAGTTGTCTTTTTTTTATTTGATATGAAATATGAGAGATGCATTTTTCTTCTTGAAATTTTTACACTTTGCATTTTACACCCAGGATCTAACCTAACCTTTGTTTCAAATTTATCCTGAGAAGACAAATAAGCATTTCATGCTTCAAATCCTGAAATTAATTTTCTTTTGGGATATATTTAAAAAACAATCATGCAATAGGTAAATTCCCATACCTATTCGCTAATTTTTCACATCGGAAAAATTTGCATCTTTTGAATACATGCAGGTGTACATAGATTTGTCTTCCGCCACATTATTCTTCTTTTGATTTTCAGTACAATATTAACACACGTCGCATTACATTTTTTTTCATAATATTTTTCACAAAAATACTCCTATTAATGAAATATACTATAATCTAACTAAGCTCATTTCTAGTTTATAATTTTACAAAAAATGCTGAAAAAAATACCACAAACAATTTTTCATTCATTCATTCATAAACCGAACTCTCCTGGTGACGCACCCACAAGCATAGAGCTGAGAGAGACTTGCGCGCGTCATGATCTTATAGTACTTTGATTCAAGCTACGCATGTAAACGCATGATGGGCTGGCCCAATATGCAACATAGATTTTGATGCGATTGCACACGTCAATTTTTCGTAGATGAAGAGCCGGCCCAATATACAAAATCAATTTTGTTGCGATTGAAAGCGTCAATGCTCATAGATCGCAGCTTGGACTGGTAACAACGCATAGTGGGCCAGTGATGCTTGGGCCCACCGAGCCACATTGATGAACAGAAATCGATAAACACACAAACGCGAACTTATACCTTCGCTTATACTTATGTTTGTAGCATAGTGTAGATGTTTTAAAAGAACTATGAATGGGCTAGTGATGCGTCTGCCCGTCATGGCATGTATGGGACTGAGAAGAGGAATATCAGCAAACACAGCACTACTTCTAAAGTGCTGCAGAAGTCGTGAGTAAACCCGTGAATGCTTTTAATGCTAGAGATAGCATTTTACCCCAAAATTCACCTATTTACTTCATATTACCCGCGTACGTGTAATATGTTTTGTTTCATGGTTGATCGTTTCCATCCCACAAGTAGGAAAAAGACAAACGATAGGAATAGAAGGAGTGCAAAAGCACTGCTATACTACTGCTGAAGTGGTGAAACTGCAGCACGTAAAATGTACTGCTGTACTACTGCCTTAGAAGCAGTATAGCAGGACATTGATATGGCTGCCCAGCTATTATGTCACCAATAGTATATTCGCATTACTTTGCATTCATGCCATTACATTTGCATTACTTTGTATTCATGCCATCTTTAATTAGAACAAAAAAGACCTGTTTGAATTATAAATTTCAAAATATTTCACGTATCACTTGCGAAGTATGACTGACGCTTGACGTATAGGCAACTCGATTTGATTTTCGGGAAACGATTTGAATTGCACCATCTGGTCACCAGTTTGGCAGTAGTGCAGCAGTACTTTATATTCATTGTAAATAGGGAACCGTAAATATATAAGAGATTCATCAACGTGTCGGAAAACTATAACAACTAGACAGCCTGTTCAGGAGTTTAGCAGCAGTACAGCAGCATGTATAATCATTGAGAAATAGAAAAGATAAATACTCATTAGAAAATGTATCAACACATGAAAAAGTTTTTACAACTGTATGCGAAAGTGCTGAACGCACGTTTGCTGGGGATTTATGTTTACAAGATGCAGGTGTATATTGTATCGTATAGTTTACCCAGCAAACAACGCACTACTTCTAAAGTGCTGCAGAAGTCGTGAGTAAACCCGTGAATGCTTTTAATGCTAGAGATAGCATTTTACCCCAAAATTCACCTATTTACTTCATATTACCCGCGTACGTGTAATATGTTTTGTTTCATGGTTGATCGTTTCCATCCCACAAATAGGAAAAAGACAAACGATAGGAATACAACGAGTGCGAAAGCACTGCTATACTACTGCTGAAGTGGTGAAACTGCAGCACCTAAAATGTACTGCTGTACCACTGCCTTAGAAGCAGTATAGCAGGACATTGATATGGCTGCCCAGCTATAATGTCACCAATAGTATATTCCCATTACTTTGCATTCATGCCATCACATTTGCATTATTTTGTATTCATGTCATCTTTAATTAGAGCAAAAAAGACCAGTTTTAATTATAAATTTCAAAATATTTCACGTATCACTTGCGAAGTATGACTGACGCTTGACGTATGGGTAACTCGATTTGATTTTTGGGAAACGGTTTGAATTGCACCATTGGCAGTAGTGCTGCAGTACTTTATATTCATTGTAAATAGGGAACAGTAAATATATAAGAGATTCATCAACGTGTCGGAAAACTACAACAACTAGATAGCCTATTCAGGAGTTTAGCAGTATTACAGCAGCATGTATAATCATTGAGAATTAGAAAAGATAAATACTCATTAGAAAATGTAATAACACATGGAAAAGTTTTTACAACTGTATGCGAAAGTGCTGAACGCAAGTTTGCTGGGTATGCTTGTAGCTTATTGTAGTAATTGTTATATATGTATGAAAATATGTTGATACATTGCGCGATGGACATTCAATGTATGTATGGCACTATGTGATTTTACGTCATTGCATGGTATGAATGAATGATATAAAAATGTGATGTTGCTGGATTAAAATTATAGAAGGATTTATTATGTTAAACGTATATGAATTAATATGTAAATGATGACTCAAACTTTTATTTAAAATTATTATTTATGTGTTTTAGAGGGTGGGCCCGGCCCACTTTGCCCACTGTGACGAGCCGCCACTGGGCACAAATAGCATTATCAGCTTGTACCTGATATATAAAATTCTTGTTATAGCTTATCACTTGGTATATTACGCGTACAGAGTGCATGCATACAATTTGAATGAATGGATCTGTTTGAAGGCACTGTCGTATGTATGATAAAAGGTCATTAAAAGTATCAGTCACATAAGGAATCAGTCATAAAAGGTATCAGTGACGAAAAGTATCAGTGAGAAAAAAGTTTCAGCGACAAAGAAGTAACCGTATCAATGAGTACTTGATACAAAATTTTCCTGTCAAAACCCATCTCTACTTCAGAAGGTCAATATAACCATGCTCCGTCTCCGTGAGAAGCATATGCATTTTTCTATTATCTGACTGAAATATTTTGTTGATTGAAGACATTTTTTTTAAGCGTTGCAGAATAGCAATGATAAACGCAACATAAACATATTTCGGCACTTATTATTTATAACTAACGCCATGAAGTAGTGAAAAAGGCCGTCAGAATATTTTTTTACACGGGTGACACCTTGCTGTAAAGCTAACCATAATGCAAAGCTGGGTTTCAGAACTTTGTGGGATTTAATGTTGAGTTGGTTTTAAAATTCCTAAAATTTTATTTGTCTTTTGAAACTGAATGAAAATAAGATTCTTTTTAATTACTTGTGAAAGCTCTGTTATAGCAGCTGAGACACGTAAATGTAAAATCTGACGGAAACAGCCTACGCACGCTAAAAAATCATTATTCTACCCTTAATATATTTTGCAGCTAATGTATTAATATTAAAAACATTTCTTAACATTATTATATAAACCTGGCAATAACATTATATTGCCAGCACATAGCATTCTTAAAGTTTTATATATTGACAAGTGTGTGGTGAATTTGTCTGTTACAATATTATATTGGTAGGCCAATAATAAATATTAACATGGCAATAAGTTATATTAATGTTTTACAATACTATATTGGTAGGCCAATATTAAGTATTCACATGGCAGTAAGTTAACTTAACGTCTTACAATACTTTATTGGTAGGCCAATAATAAATATTAACATAGCAATAAGTTATATTAACGTCTTACAATGCTATATTGGTATATCAATACTTATAGTTAGTATTAATGACACACGGTGTTCACAATCGGTCCTCCATCTAAGTAGTTACCGCCCCCAACACTGCTTAACTTCAGTGATCGCACGAGAACCGGTTATTCCATTGTGATATTACCGTATTAAATATTAACATCCTAACATACAATACTAGCATTGTACTTTGTTGTTTCAACATCAATTTCACCACCCTTGGTTAATAAATTTATATTGGCGTAGTATTATATTTATGTTAATAGGTTAGGTTAGGTTTAACTGGCTGGCACAGAGCCATACATAGACCCATTTGGTCCGTAGCGATACCAGATAAATGGACCCGGAGAAGGAAAGTTCAGTCCAAACGGCCGTCAAAGGCCTCCGACTTTTTTGCGAACTGAAGTATATCCTTCATCCTCTGCTCCGCTACATGTGAGAGATCCACCAGCCAGGGCTCACCGAAGCAGCGTTGCCTGGTTTTCCCCAGTGCCGGGCAGTTGCACATAAGGTGCTGGGTTGTTTCAGAGACTCCCGGCACTATACACTTCCTACAGGTGTCGCTGGTTAGGAGTCCCATTTTCATGGCATAAACTGCTACAAGACAGTGGCCAGTTATGATACCGACCAGCCGCTTGTAGTCAGTCCGCGTTAAATCGAGCAGGATCTTAGTCGCTGCGTGATTGTTTGACCCCCACATGATTTTGGTTAGCTTGCAGGTCTGAGTTGCACGCCATCTGCACATCGCACCTTGCATTACATTGGAGTCTAGAGAGTATTTGATCGTCTCGATTGGAGTTGAAATGTCAGGGGAAGGTTAGCCCCGTGCTTGGCTAGCGCATTCATCATCTCGTTTCCTTCGATGCCTTTGTGGCCAGGAACGCAGAAAATTCGGACTATACCGTTGTTGCCCAGTCTGTTCAGGGCCTGAATACAGTCCAGTACACACTTCGATTTGTATGTGTAAGATATCAGAGCTTTGACCGCTGCTTGATTGTCTGTAAAGATTTTGTGGTATCCTAGCGTGTGCTAGGCCTGCGGCTTTACGTTTCGCAAAAACCTCCGCCTGAAAAATACTACAGTGGTTAGGAAGCCTGAAGGCTGCTTCCATAGTTACATCTGCAGAAAATGTTGCAGCACCCACTCCGGCAGGCGTTTTTATCTTGCCGATCCCCCACATTCACTTGATATCCCCGCTCAAAGCACAGAGTGGGGACCAAGTAGTCGGTGCTACTTGCGTACCCCCGCTCAATTCTGCTGTGGCCGAAGGATCGTGACTCGAAGTATCCCGATTCTCTAAGCCTAACAGGAGCTTTTGCGGCGGCACCCCTAACGAAGAGGTCAAGTGGAGAGAGATGAAGCAGGATGTTCAGAGCAGACGAAGGAGTCGAGGCTAAGGCGCCTGTGGTACAGAGAGCCGCCAACCGCTGAACTCTGTTCGTCATGCTGGAAAAGGTATGTTTATTCACAGCTGGCCACCAGACCAATCATCCGTAAGCAAGGATAGGTCTGGCTATCACCATATAGATCCAATGTGTTAAAGCAGGGCTTAGACCCCACGTCTTACCCAGCACTCTCTTACTGGCGTAAATCGCATTGCTTGCCCGCTTAACTCTCTCCTCTTAATTCACCTTCCAGGTGAGTTTGATGTCCAGAATAAGATCCAAGTACTTAGTTTGTGACTTGAGACTTAGCTTGGCGCCACTCAACCTGATTGGGGCTAATTCAGGGATTTTGTACTTCCTAGTGTAAAGCACTAGATCAGTTTTATTGCAGTTGATGCCGAGGCCCACGGTGTTTGTCCATTCCTCAACCAGCCCCAGAGCATACTCGATGAGCTGGCCGAGAGAGTGCAGAAACCTGCCCGAGATTAGTATAGCAATGTTATCGGCATAGGCCACAACCGTTAGTCCTTTGCGTTCCAACTTATCCAAAATTGTAGTTATAACCAGATTCCACCAGAGAGGGGGTGGAACTTCTCCCTGCAGTGTACCTCTATGGACCTTTCTAGTGATTTGTGACCCCGCCCACTCAGCCGTTATGTGCCTTTGCTTAAGCATATTGCTTATCCAGCTGCAAACAGCAGGGTGGGTGCTGGTTGCGTGGAGGCTCTCCATAATGGTTGTTGTGTGCACATTATTGAAAGCGCTTTCAATGTCTAGAGAGGCTCCAAGAGCGTATTCTTTATAGTTGAGTGCCCTTTCTGTTTGGAAAACTATCCTATGGAGAGCCGTTTCAACGGATTACCTTTTCATGTACGCGTTTTGGGCTCTCGATAGAGTTTGAGATTCAAGTCTTTGTTTGATGTAGAGATCTAGTAATCTTTCGAAAACTTTGATAAGGAACGAAGTCAGGCTAATTGGCTTGTAGTCCTTGGGGTAAGCGTGATTGACTTTACCTGCTTTAGGCATAAAAACAACCTTAGCGGTCTTCCAGGCTGCAGGCACATGGCTTAGTGCTTGACAGCCTTTGTAAATTTTAATGAGCCAAGGAACGGTGAGCGTACCTGATTTTTGGAGCATGGCCGGTAGGACCCTATCCAGACCTGGGGACTTGAAGGGCTTGAAGGTGTCAATTGCCCAGACTAGCCTCGGCTTGGTGACAGCTTTGCCAATGCCTTCTATGTCATGCAGAAAGGACGCCTGTTGACCAGTGAAGGGGGTGGACTCATCCAAACAGCCCGGGAAGTGAGTGCCTACGAGAGCCCTCAGCGTTTCCGAGCTATTGCTTGTCCACTTCCCATCCGGCTTACACACCAGGCTAGGCGCGACAGGGCGTTTAGCCAGCAGATTTCTAAGTCTCGCCGTTTCTGATGTGGCTTCAACTCTACTGCACAACTCTTTCCAAGAGCTCCTTTTGGCTTTCCTAATTTCTAATTTATAACTTAAGAACGTCTTTGTATTCATTCCAGCATTCCCTGCAGTCAGCTGCTTTGGCTAACTTGATCAGTTCACGAACCTGCTGTCTACGACAATCCAGGTCTCTTTTTCACAAGGGTGGCCTGCGTTTGCGCCTCGGACGGACTTTGGGACAGGACTGTGCAAAAGCTTTAACGAGTTTACCCGTGAGTACGTTAACCGCAGCCTCCAAGTCAGCTGCACTGCCAATCCTTGGAGGAGGGCCTGAGCCATTAGTCACTTCCCGTTCAAAGTTAAGCCAGTTGGTATTCCTGGGATTGCGAAACGGTCGGTAATTGCGGGCTACATTGAATTTATAAGAGTAACTAATGTAACAGTGGTCAGAAAATGATGGGCCCTTAAGAACGCTCCAATTCTCTATTAACTGCTCGTTTGAGTTATTGTGCAGAGTTTTATCTATTACGTTTTCACTACGAGGTCCCCTGTAGGTAGGAACATTTCCTCGGTTTGCTACGATTAGATTATGGTTGATTATAAAACAGAGTAGTGACTCACCTCTATCGTTAATATCCTTGCTGCCCCGTACAGTGTGATGCGCGTTCGCATCCACCCCCACGAGCAGCAATTCGTTCCTCTTGAGTGTCTCCGCAGTGAGTTTAACGACCTCCTCCGGCGGAGCAGCTCTGTCGTGAGCCATGTATGCGGATACTAGGAGAACATGCTCCTCTTCGTCCCTGTCGCATGCTACCACTGTCATATCGTCCGTGCTGAAAATAGATAGAAGGTAAGCGTGAAAGCTCTTCCTCATCAACATTGTTCTTGCTACTGTGGTGGGGAAGAAAAAATTGAAAAGCTCTGACCCTAGGTTGAGTTGGAACATCTGGATTCTGCCTTTGCAGTAGCTTCAAGGCCACCTCCGGTTCCACTACCTGCGGTATTGTTACCTTCGCTCTAGGTAGTGCTGGGATGTTCCTTCTGTCCACGATCTGAAGTCGAGCTCCTTCCCATAGACCCGGTAGCACCGAGACTACAGCTGTGCACCAGCACAACGTGAGCTCGTTGTTGCACTTAATAATTTTAACACCTCTGAGCCAGCCTGCCTCGTCAAACGAAGGCATAACCAGCTCAGGATGCTTCTCCACACGGTCAATCATCGTGTTGAGCAGGCCCGACTATACGGTCTTCCACCTCTAAAGCGACTATTGACCCAAGAGACTGCTGCGGTCGATAAGAAGCACGTTGAGGTGCTGTTTTGCCACATCGCTGGCCTTCATGGCTTTCTTTGGCTTGGAGCTGGAGGGATGTTGGACCCCTTGCCGACTGGACACGTTCTTTGGCCTCTTGGACGCCAGTTTTTCATCCTCGGTTGACCTCTGCCTTTTGTCTGCCAGTCTCTTAGACAAACTCTGCTCCACTTTGTTGTGGAAAGCAGAGCCCTTGAGCACTAGCTTTTCTTTCTCAGCGAAGTGCTCCCGGCCTTTTGCCAGCGTCGTTCGAGCCCAGCTTAGCCGATCCTTCTCCTCCGTGGAGGAGGTTGGTTGGTCGCTGAGCCTGTCGACAATGCTCAGTGCCGATTTGTAATCCGCCAGTGCTTTTTTGCCCTCTTTGCTTGGCTTGGGTCTGTTCCTCTTGTGGGGACCAGCACCTTTGCCTCGCTCAGGCAATTTGAGGAGCTCCTCCTCCGCTTCGCTCGAAACCATGCTCTCCGAGTCTACGAGTACTCTAGCACCCGAGCGCATTAGCTTTGCGCGGCTTGAATGGCGGCCAGCGCAGGTTCTAGCTCCTAGATTGATTGTTGTTCGAGGTGGGGATCGTTGTAGCTTAGAGCTCCTTCTAAAAGGGTTCGCTACCGATTTCACCACCTCTGCGAGTTGTGTGGGACCACATGTCATTGTATCTGCTACGGTGACCAAGTGGTTAAAATATGTTAAAACATTTTGTCGAATTATGTTTACAGATGTTCTTTACATCAAAAGTCAACAGCCTTAATATATAAAGAGAACCTGCAAATATAATATTGTAATTTCCTAACATAAAATATTGAGTTGGTAAAATTATGTATTAGTGACAATGCTGTTACTTTTTTTTTTAATAATATTAAGATGTTAATATATTGATTTCAGTCATTTCTCAGCGTGTGTAAAACATGTTCCGATTACAAAAAATTCTTAGATGTATTTATAAAAAATAAAGCTATCAAGAATGAAAGTGGGAGCACATAAAGCACTGTTTGCGCAACGCCTGTTGAAATCTAACTAGTACTAAATATTGTTTAGTACGTTCTGTAGATGTTAGGACAATTGAATAGTACTAAATCTTGTACTATTGTACTAAAGTCAGATCACTGGATAATCACTGGTTCGTTATGTCGATTTGTAGGGGCTACTACTTAATTGGCTTTACTTTCTACACGAGATGAAAATACTTGAGCTATATTCAACAACTTACTCTATTTGCAGAAACCAATCAGTGTTGTTGAATAGTACTAAATCTAGTACTATTATACTAAAGTCAGATCACTGGATAATCACTGGTTCGTTATGTCGATTTGTAGGGGCTACTACTTAATTGGCTTTACTTTCTACACGAGATGAAAATACTTGAGCTATATTCAACAACTTACTTTATTTGCAGAAACCAATAAGTGTTGTTGGCTGCTGAAGACGAAGTGATGTAAATGGGTGGCGATGGTGACGCCTCGGTGCGGGAACAGTTGATAACATTTCGATCATGGTGGCCAACCTTGTGTTTCCGACAAATTTCCAACATGTATGCAATGATTGGGATGTCAGCTGCCTCAATTACTGCATCTGACATGAAAGAATGCGTCTCAAATGACAATTGACATTGATTGTCAACAAAAAAATTATAATCAACGACCTTCCAGAAATTTTTTTCTTATTACAAGAAATGCAAATTTTTGATAAATGTTATTCTTCTCATACTAAAATAATAAAAAGTCAGTCATAATAATAATCCGGAAGTTCCTCTTTGCACAAAACTAATAACTTTTCACCAAATTATCTCCATTTGTAACACACGAAAATTGTGTTTGCAGGAGCTCACGAGCCAATTATCGATTCAATATAAAATTCATTCTTAAAGTAAGTAGAACCAGGCTTGATAAAAGTGATTCTAAAATATTGATAATCCTGTGGCCATGGTGTCATTTTGAATAATCGCAAAGAAAAACAATGCGTTTCGCCCTATAAATTCAAACCCAGCCATGAGATTTCAACAAAATTCGAAAAGTATGTAGTTGGACCTCACTTTAAACCAAGTTTGATATAAAGTTGATTGGAAAATTAGGATAGAGCTGCTAGCTTTAAAATTTTATGTATATATGTTTATATATACATATTAATATATATATATATATATATATGTATATATATATATATATATATATATATATATATATATATATATATATATATATGTGTGTATTAATATATGTACTATATATATATGGGGCATTTCACGTGAAGCGGGCAACGAAAAAAACTCGAGGTTCTGGATTTCGTTCATATTAAGTATAATGGTGCTTCTAGAAGATATGAAGGTGGATGCAAAAGTTTTCGTTTCTAAGAGGATTAGTTGCCGAGTTATGGGCTTCTGAATAATTGACGAAATTGATAAAAGGTTTTTTTGGAAGCGGATTCGGAGATTAAAAACAAAATCTTAAAAACATCAAACATAATGATTGGTATAGAAAATTAGCTGTTTTTGTTAATTTTGAAGCTAGATTCGAAAAACAATTTAGTTTTCCTGTGTGGAACCGGAAGTAGACACTTCAACTCGTAATTTGAATAATTTGAACCAGATTAATTTTGTTTATTTTTATAACAAAACAAAGCTTATATATATATATATATATATATATATATATATATATATATATATATATATATATATATATATATATATATATATATATATATATATATATATATATATATACTCAGAAAAATATGTTTCCGAAAATCAAAGAAAATATTTACTTGTTTACGAGATGTTAAATATTCCACAAATCAAATAAACTTTTATTTGATATCAGTAATTTGTATAAATAACATTGAAAAATTTCTTACATTCAATGGAATACAATTTTTACTTTACCTTATTTCAGGTAAGTAATTTCCCTCAAATCTTGTAAATTATGTCTATGAATTTAGTAAATTATATCTACACCGCGAATATTTTTTTCTATGTTTCAACAACAACCACGCTTCAATATTCGACGAAAAAATTGATAGTTTTTCTGACTTCTATCAACTTTTCCTCTACACAAATAAAGGGTCGATGGCTTAGCTCGCTAATGTGTCAATCCAAAGCAGCGATCTACCGCTCGAGGGTTCGAATTCCGGCGGGTTCATGTCATGGTTGACTTTGTTCGTCTTCAGTTGTCCTAACTTCATTGATTAAGTGTCAAATTATAGCTTAAAGTGGCGACTAGGCATAAATAATACTAGCGATTCAGCAAATAAGAAAAAAATGTGGCACTTTAAAAAGAAGAAAAAATGGAAAAAAAATTTTTTTCACTTCCTTCAAAGTAAGCTACTCTTATGATAGGAAGGAAGGGAGAGTTTTGGTGTGCCAACAACATGCGACGCTTTCAAAGCGGTCCCCCATCTAAGTAGTAACCGCGCCCAGCACTGCTTAACTTCGATGATCGTACGTGAACCGATTTATGCCAGATGCCAGATGCTCTTGAAAATATATCAGATTTTACTCAGGGCAAGTGCAATATCAGTGCTTGCAATTCCTTTCTTTCGATTGAGTAAATATTTCTTTGAAACTATACCAGTTTTACTCAGGGCAAGTTCAATATTTGTTCTTTGAAATGAACAAATTTCTTTCTTTGGATTGAGTAAATATTTCTTTGGCGCAGAATCATTACCAATTTTCTTTGATAACGTGTTCATTTTTCTTCAAAAAATAGAAGTATTTTTCTCAGTGTATATGTGTATATATATATATATATATATATATATATATATATATATATACATATATATATATATATATATATATATATATATATATATATATATATATATATATATATATATATATATATATATTTGTATTTTCGCAAATATCAAGCAATGGTAATGAAAACTGTTGATGTTTTAAGCTTAGATTTGATATATTCGTAGAATGTAGATTTCGAACCCTACACTCACAAAAATACTGTAATTTTTTGAGGAAAAGTGAACACATTATCAAAAAAAAATGGTAGCGATTCTGCGCCAAAGAAATATTTACTCATTCAAAAGAAAAGAATTTATTCATTTCAAGGAACTGATATTCAGCTTGGCCTGAGTAAAATTTGGTATAGTTTCAAGGAAATGTTGCCATAAATCTAGCATCAATCGGTTCTCGTACGATCACCGGAGTTGAGCAATGTTGAGTGCGGTTCTTACTTAGGTGGAGGACCAGTCGAGAAAATTGCATGTGGTTGGCACGCAAAAACTCTCCTTCCCTTCATATCAAAAGCACGGCTTACTTCGAAGGGAGTGAAAAAAATAAAAAATGAGTGAAAGAAATGGGAGATGCCGATATCAATTTTTCAATTATTCTGTTTTGTTTTTAGTGCCACATTTTTTTTTGATTTTCTGAAGCGTTAGTGTTATTTATTGCCTAGTCGCCACTTAAAGCTATAACGTGTCACTTCATCAATGGAGTTAGGGCAGCTAAAGGCGAACACAATCAACCATGAGCCCGGCGGAATTTGTACCCGCGAGCACTAGATCGCTGCATGGGGCTGCCGTGCTAGTCAGCAAAACTACCGACCCCTCATTTGTGTAAAGGAAATGTTGATAGAAATCATAAAAACTGTCCATTTTTTTCGGCGAATTTTGAAGCGTGGTTGATGTTGAAACATGTAAAAACATGTTCGCGTTGTAGACATAATTTACTCAATTCGTAGACATAATTTACTAAATTTGAGGAAAGTTACTTGCTTGAAATAAGTTCAAGTCAAAATTGTATTTCATTGAATGTGAGATATTTTTACATAATATTACACCAAATAAAAGTTTATTTGATTTGTGGAAGATTCCACATCTCGTAAACACGTAAATATTTTCTTTGATTCTCGGAAACATATTTTTCTGGGTGTAGATAAAATTGCACTCAGGTGTTTTCTATGTGTCATTCTAGTGTAACAACCAACCTAAGCGAAAGCTCAGCAAATGCAGCAACGTTTTTAAAATACAGTATGTTTTCAGCTCGGGATCGTTTTTTTACAACCCTCCGTTAACTTGCTCTGCTAGGTTGCAAAAAACGCACCTAATAATTACATCAATATGAAAGTCACAGGAAATATTAGTGTCAGGTAGAATCAGATCTGATAGACCTGATATTGAAATGTGGACAGCCCAGTGCAACTGATGCCACCTTAAAAAATCACTAAGAAAATAAACTACTTTTATTCTATAAATTCCGATTTAGTCACCAGAATTCAACGGGGCTCACACAGTAGCTGGACCACAACCTAAGTCAACTTTTAAAGTTTGGGCTGCAAAGTTAGGATATATTAGGATATACTATGCTAATTTTTGTTGCTTGAGTCTTGAAAACTGGTTCCGCAAAATAAAAGGTTTATTCTCAATAACTTTTGGCGCAGTCATGAAACTAAAACGAAATTCTTACATTATATGGTTCGTGTTGTAGGCCAAATTGAATAGGAATTTGGTTGAAAAATCACGATAAAACTGCCAGCAAAGGTATTTTTTTTCGCCATTTTTTCAACTTTTTACAAAGCGATTATGTCATTGAATTTTCAAATGTTAATGATCTTATTGTGACAATGAAAAACAAATATTTGGAATTCGAAAATATGAAAAGTTTCACGTGTCTCTTTAACTTCCAATAGCCATTAGATTGACACCTCAACGTCAAGCATGATAGGTATACTTTTGGATTTGGTGTCAGCCAAGGGTTTGCAGTAGCCATTTTTTTCGTTAATTCCGTATCAGCTGATGCTACCGTTAGATATTCATATGGCAAACATCCAAAATGAAAAAAGTAGCCTATGTTTAAAATTTGATAGTGTTGAACATTTTTCGGACTGCAGCCCTAAACAGCGATCTATCCTTGTTACTTTCGATGAAGTCATCAGATGAAAACGAAATTCACAGGGTAGGTTGATTGTGACGTGAATCAGTTGGTCGTTGTGGTGGTAAAGTATTGCACGCACTGAGCGTTTTAGCAACATATCCTCTAACATAAATAATTGTTAGAGGATATGTTGCTTTAAAAGTTTTATGAGATTCGTAAAAAGTGCTTTGCTTTTTTAAATTTTGATTTTTTCTATCCTTTGAGTCAATGCTTCGGATCAAAGTGGTACATGAGCCTCGAAGTCGGTTGGTTGCTGAAACAAGCACAAGCTATCACAAATATGGCAAATGCTGAAAAATTTCAGAACAGTATGAATTGATCACTCCAAGTATTTACAAATCCATCGAAACTTTCAAAATGCTGCTACAGATGTTACCCTAATTACAATCAACTTTACATATTTTTAATATTATTTCGACGCTTAATTGTCAACATACTATTTGAATCACACCACTAATTTATCCCATTCTCATTCTTACTTCCATCGTTTTCAAATGTCCGTCCACGAATTTGTCTGAATTCAGAATCTCTCGAATATTCCCTACAATCAAACAAACCTTCATTTATGTATGTATCATAATTTTGCGAAATCATCAACACCGCATTACTATTACTGGCGATGCACCTTTCGTTTTCGAATCTGACTATGTGCGCTTTTCGCAAAAAAAAAGATGATCTACGATGGCGCAAAATGGCATGGTGGACTGATGAAGATGGGTGAAACAGCAAACAAGATGCAACGACGACAATATCATAGGACGAGATGAACTTTGAAGTGCAATATGCACGCATATCTGTACAGTTGCATTTTATCCAAGGTACTATCTTACGGTTATTGCAAACAACGCGATGCCCTATCGCTGGACCTCTTCAATCATCATCATTATCATTTAATCGTTATAGCGGATAAATTGTTAATGGCACAGCTATTTCCTATAGATTTTTTGTTTGTTATATGATGGCGATGGTTTTTTTTTTAGATTATATTACATTTTTGTGTGCTTGCTTATGACTATTTTTCTCATCCTGCTGTTGGAGGGCAGATAATAGATTTTTTTTTCATACTACAGGTACATGTGTGGATTCAACTGGGCTGGGCAATAGATGAAAGTACGAAATAAATACTCGTGCATCCTGAATGAAA
Source organism: Nemotelus nigrinus (assembly GCA_947369275.1). Lineage (NCBI taxonomy): Eukaryota > Metazoa > Arthropoda > Insecta > Diptera > Stratiomyidae > Nemotelus > Nemotelus nigrinus. The sequence goes on along the minus strand of OX376373.1, from coordinate 103,903,212 downwards.
TTGTTTTCTCGTCGCATTAAAGGAACTCTTACGCCGCATTATGGGTACTCGTACGTAACATGATAAACGGAATCCCATACGGAATTCAATGTAGCTTTAATTTATCCGATTAGTAGAAAAACGATTCCCATCATTAATTTCCAAACAGACGACGATGAAACGTATCGTTTTTCGCATTCAGGGATATTTTTCCATTATCGTTTGGTAGACTTTCGGTATGATTCGTATTATTTGCACAAATTGTATGGCATGGAAGTGAGTTAATCGAACAATGCTTAAGATGCATTGAATTTTAAAGTGATTTACAATTTGGAGCTTATATCAAACGTGCCGATAGTAGTGTTTCTAAAAATGCACTCCAGGTACCTATGTTGCAGATTTTTCATCAATGATTAGCGAAAACGGAATGGAATCATAAAAATCATTTCAAACTATGCATCGATACCTCTTCTCGTTCTATTGTAATACGCACCCTAACTTCAAAATCACTTGAAACACCACGAACAAGAAACGGGGAATCGCGATGACAACAAGATTTTCTGCTGCACTTTTCGCAGCAGATAAGTCACAAGCTTGTATCTGTAATTTTATAGTTACACTTAGCCATAGCAAAAAACTAAACGACACCTGTTTGTGTATATCTTTGATTATCTGCGATTTTACTGTGACCAGTTAGATTCACGCAGTCACATAGCGTTTTTCCATGCAACACAGCATCCTCGGTCCGTGCACCGTATCTAGCACCACTTAAAATGTTAGCGATCCCACAAAGATCTTTTTGCAACATCATTCATATAGATACGCGTATCGCACGGTCGCATCGCGGTGCTTGAACGGATGGTCTATGATGCAGCACAGCCGAGTCTAGGCCTCTGTCCGTACACCTCATACAGACTTTCAGGTGTTGATGATGAGGTAACACTTTTTTGCATTTTTTCATCGTTTACCTGCGGCTATAAACTCAAACCAACCCAGCCCAGGATAACCTAGCCTAGAGTCGCAAACAGAACCGGGCAAAGCAACCAGGGAAGGCTGATACCGCACTTTGAAGAAGATTTCCGTAATTGTGGCCCAAGGTATCAGGAGGCTGTGTGTAAGTGGTGTGGTTGCCATTTTTCCCTTCTGGCATTTTTAGACGTTATCATGTTGTGGCATTTTATTGGTCGTATGACTGTCAAGCTGTCTTGTATGACAACTAAGGTTACTTGCTACACTTAAATCACCTTAATGAGACATGCAACTTTAGTTGCGCAGGCACTGAGCACCGAGTGCAGCCGGGGTCATTCTGGGATATTGACTGTGTGAAAAAGGTCATTGATGCTGACTCACACACTCTGGTCGTGCAACGATCTTTACTAGTTTAAAATTCATATGAAACACAGATATACTACAAACTATGTTTTCTATATTTTATACTGAGCACAATCATGAACGTCTTCACTTTAAAGTAGTAAAATCGCATTGAAAAAATTACCTCTAAGAAAAAATTATCTCACTATAAGTAATCATTTTCCTTCTCCAAGTCCGGATTGCTAGCTCTTCGAATTATAATTTCACTCATAGCTCCATTGTCACTATCTCCAACAATTTGTTTGTCTTTGTCCGTTTCGCAGTTCCTCTTAATCAAAATCTTCCCAATATTGAAATACTTCTCCCTAAGCTGGTTTTTGATTTCATTTTCACTCAGAAATGTGCTAGCTTCACTGAAATTCAAGATAATTCGTCCAGCTTCGTCAGTTTTCAATGGAAGGATTTCAGTACATATGGTTCGCGCTTTCGATGAATTCGCGGAGTTCGTCGAACCAGTTGACTCTTCCATGTGAAGTTTTGCATCGACCGATTGACTGCGTGGTGCTTTTGTTGATTTCTTTTTACGATTTCGCAAGCAAAAAGGATCACGATCACTCGCTTTGATATACTGAACAATCGGACGATTGACACCCCATTTTGGACGTTCTTCAATTTTCTCACCACGTTTTTTCGACTTGGATTTTGCGTGGTAAGTTGTTGTGGTAGTCGTGGTTGTGGTGGTTGTTGTTTCGGAGTCTTTTTCGGGTATCTCACAAGTTGCGCTTGCTGGTTTGGTTTGAGTGGTGGTTGTGGTGGAAATTTCACGCTTTAGGAAAATTTTATAGAAATGATTGTGCATCAGACAGAGCTCGCAGGTCGATGGCATATCTGTTTGAGTTTCGGCATCATTTGTGAATGGAATCGAAGACTGCGTCGGCACAAGAGCTAGTTGATTAGAGTCCCCAATTTGAGGTGAAGTGTTTGCAGGAGTACTGCATTTGCCACACACACAACATCTGCAGTTTTCGCTTGACGCTTGCATGTTGTCATCAAACTCCAAATAGCTTCGGCTATCAACGGTTGCCATTGACTCGGGGGTTCGTACAAAACCCACATCGGTTGTCAAAGTGCTTTGGTCGACTACGATTTTCTGCTGTGGTTCGACTGAACACTTTTGATTTTGAGTGAGTTGTGATATAAGTTGATTCTGCTGCATGAAATATGCAGCAACTTGTAGATTTCCATAAGGATTCTGCAGCCCGAAAATGTCTGTCGTCACTGGCAACGGAATCAATGTTGTCGGTTGTAGAACCAAAGCAACTCCATCAGTCTCACGGTTTATATCTTTATTTTCAATAGTCTGATTGTTTGTTTCTCTTTCCTTTGGCTTAGGCTCTGGACTTTGTTCTCTTTCTAAATGATGATTTTTTAGAACAGCCTTTTTCATTTTGATAGGCGTACCAATCAGAATTTTTTCTTCAAATTCAGGAGGCGGAGGAAGCGTTACGTTTTCCTCGATTGCAAGTGGCTCTTTCTCTGAAGATGGCTTCTGAGGGGTGACTTCTGTTTTACGTATGATAATTTGCTCTTCTCTTTCCATTTTCGGCGCTCCTGGTGACAATGGTTGAACAAACCGTTGGCGTTTGCGTTTTTCCTTTTCCTTCTTTGCATCTTCAGCAGCTTTCTGCAAGGCTAGCCGCATAACTTCTTCTTTCCGTTTTTCTGCTTCTTCTTTCTCATTTTGCAGCTCACGTTCATACTTCAGCCGACTTTCTTCTATTTGCCTCTGCCGTACAAGTCGTTCGTCTTCCAAACGCTCTTCTCGCAACTTATTCTCTTCTTCCCGTTTTCGGATCCGCTCACGTTCTTCCAGTTGCTGCTTGATAGCATGTTGAAACTCCAATGCTTTTCGTCGCTTATCAACCCTCTCGGCCAAGATAATTGGATCAAGGGGGATATTTTGGCCCCGGAGATACGAAAAAGACTGCATTGATTGAGTGTCATCTTCGCTATCTTTCACATCATGTACGCCACGACTTAGCCATTCAGGCCCACTTTTCTGACTAAATATCTCTGACCCATTATTTTTCCAATGATTCCATTTTGCCCGCTCAATGGTTTGTTCTGGGTGGATTGGAAAGGTACTGGAAGTTGAAACGTCTCGACTAACGTTCGATGGACTTACTGGTGGAATGTAGTAATTACTGAAAGTGTCAATAAACGAACAATTAAAGGTCAGTCAAATTGGATAGTAAAGGCAAACAATACCTTTGATACTGCTCATCAATATCGTTTCCTTCATTATTGAAATTATTTCCTCCTGCTAACGGTATAGCTTGATCACGCAAATGCAACGGAGCAACTCGACTGTTTCGACCACGCAAGCTGACCGTTACTGGGGAATAATGGTGGCTGGGCTCATGGTCATCTTGATAGTAATGACCTTTCATACTCCTGTCGTAGTTTTGTGAATTCTTATAGTTTTTAGAAAGCTGTCGATTGTCGCGGCCGTCGTCACGATGCCATATATCTGGGCTTTGGCAATTGTTCCCTGAGTCACTTGTGTATCCTGATGTGTCCTCTTCATGCCGTCGGTTGCGATTCTCGTGGACCTGGTAGCTACGCTGGCGAATTGCAGGCAGACTGGGGCTACGAAGCCGTTGATTTGGAGGAGCCACATAGTGGCTCTGCGTCAGGGACAAATCACTATTATTTGCAACATCATTGTTTTTTCGATTACTGTCTCCGAAAAATTGATTCTGGCGACTTAAGTCTGTGTTAGAATAGTAGGTCCTTACGGACGTGCGTTCGTATTTGTGAGAAGATTGTGAAAATATTTCGCCCATACGAGCAAGCTCTTCTGAAAATGTACTCATTTACTAAAAACTATTTTCAAAAGTCAGTCAAATCACCGACCTCACCTTTCTCTTTAGCCCATTGTAGCTTTTTCAACTCTAGTAAAGATGACCGATGTCTGGGATAGCTCATGACTTTCAAACAGTTTTATCAGTTGAAATTCATTTCGAATCACTCACTTCGCCTTTGAACAAGCACAACTAGCTATTAAACTGCACAAATATACTTGATATGAATTTATCGGCTAAACTTCCGTGAATGCTGTTGGATACCGTGAGCCATTGACAGAAAAACATTCACAGAAGGCAACATACCTTCAAAGCTAAAAGTTCTAGACGCTGAATCGAGTTGTTGTCGACGCTGTTTCCATGGCAACATCAGAAGTCGAATTTGGAAGGTGCAGTGAGAGGTTCAAAAATAGTTTAACATAAATAAAAACGAGATTGAAAAGTATTCGATTTAGTCTCTTTGATAAAAAAATCAAGACAATCTTGAAAAGAGACAATTTTCTTAAGTATGTCAAAAACAATAGCTCTTGCAGCTAGCCATGTAACTTGAATTTTTCATAATAATATAGAAATTATTTCGAAAATTGTTCTTCAAATTTTCTATAAACAATTTGAATATATATTTAGAATTGCTGCTGCTCCTGCATCGGAGCCTTTTTGTTTCAAAATAGTCGGCCACTCAAAAGTGTTGGACTACCACATCCCCTACTGGAGCCTCATATCAACAATCAACAACTTCCGCTATGCTGTGAATGTAAACGGGTTCTATGCATGTCAAACACCTCAACTTTGTTGACTGTTCATTGCTTTTGATTTTACAGTATCCTCGAAAAACAACGTCCTTGTAGTGCTCAAGCCCCTGGCTGTGGCAGTCTTTGCAAAATCGATTTTGCATAGCAGACGCTGCATTAGACTGTTTCGTATTCTATAGTAGTCATTTCCTCTTGGGGCCTGTGTCTGGAAAACAGTCAATGACTGGACAGTTGAGTGTCCGTTAAATGATGTCTACGAGTGACTTATTTCGAGAGGAGGCGTTGACCTGTAAGAAGGATTTCGAAATCAATAAATGGTCTTATAAAAGTGACCGCGTAGCAATGATAGAACACTTTTCAGTTTGTCATGAAGAGACTAAAATCGGAATGTGGGTTAGCATTATTTAATGTAATAAAGTGATATTGGAGACGGGGCTGCGTGACATTACGCACCATTATTTAAATGCGTACATGTCGCATTCAAGATAAGATCTTTTGTTGGCCTAATTCTGTATTCAGTATGCAAATTGGTTATAGTGTATATTTTTGGTTTAAATATTGCTGTTTGGTATCGTCAAGTACACAACAAGAATAAGGTACATAGCCGTGAAACCTCGAATATGAATGATTGAATTAATTACAATAATTTTGTCACGAATGACCTAAAAAAATTATTCATTTAGTCAACTTTAATTCGGGCAGTTTCAGGAGAGTCTAGTTATTGATTAGAGATTTTGAATTAAACATTTCTTGAGAAGTGCAGTTTTTATTAATAAATAAAAGCTTGAAATGCTGAAATTTCAAGTACTGCCATATTTTTACTAATGTTCGAATTTCTCTGTGGCAACACTTCTGAGGAATATTAGTTTGCGTCAGAAAAAACGTGGCAGTCATAGGTTTTTGGAAAAACATTCGATCCGACTGTCAGTGGCTGCAGAGATAAGAGCCTAAAAAAAGAGATCAGGAAAATTTGAAAATTTTTATATTGCAATAACTTTTGACAGAGCTATGAAATCATTATGTAGCTTTCAGAACATATTAGTAATTATGTAAAGAGCATGTTGGTAACCATGTAGCAAGGGCAGGCGCTGAAAGTGAAAACTTTCAAATCTTCGACTCTCCTGAAAAATTGTCGCTCTTTGGAAAAAAAGCGACTCATATATAAATCTTATGCTTTGTCTACATAGCCAAAGTAAAACATGAAATTTTACCACGGGCAAGAACGTTAACCCTTCCCTAATTTACCTATATTTTTAGCATCAAATACTTTTGTTCTCGGGAACTCATGACCCGATAATTAGATACAGTTGAAATTTTATATTATATTTATTTTTGTATTGGTTTTGAGTAGAACCAGGTCTCAAAAAAACGATTTTGGAATTCGGACAATTCTGTACCAGTGGTGCCATCTTGAAAAATCACTAAGAAAAATAACTGCTTTCACCCTATAAATTCTGATTGTCATTCGAATTTGGCTAAATTCACGTAGTAGGTGAATCTTACTTTAAGCCTTGTTTGATAGAAATTTTTTTCAAAAATTCGGTTGGAGCTGCTAGCTATGGTAATTTGGTGTCTTAAATTTTGAAAATTTGCTCAGTTCATTCATGAAATCATAACGAAATGAAAATGGCAAATTAAACTTCTTGTAGCCAATATTCAGTAAAAATCTGGATGAAAAAACAACGATAGGGTTGCCAGCTATGGTCATTTTTGTATATCTTAACATATCTTTAGTAAGCAATTTTATCAAACAATTTTCAAATTGTAGTGATCTTGTTCTGAAAATAAACACCAAATATTAAGATCTTAAAAATTTGAAAACTTTTGCGAATGGTAGCCCTAAATTTCTTTGTATCCCTATAGTGTTATCGGATCAATACGAAGTTCGAAGAACAGCTTGACTTCAACGTTAGGCAGATGTGACTTATTTTTGGCTTCGGTCCTAGCAAAGAGCTGCCAGCACGAGGTGTTTTTGTTATTTTCATACCAATTACTGCTTGCATTAAGTATTCATATCGCAAACATTTGCATTGAAGTAAACAATGTTTAAATTTTCTAAGGTCTGCACAGTTTTCGGATGGCAACCCCTATCGCTGTAACTTTCGATGAAATCATCGAAATTTAATTGACTTATTATTAGGGGTATATAAGCCTTAAGTAGGAAAAGCAGCTAGTGGTCGTATACACACTCAAAATCTGCACAAATCCTCTACTGTTCTTCAAACATTATTGTTTCTTGCGGCTTTGATGCGCTAGGGGTTTTTTTTTATTAGTCGATTGCTTATCTGTTTATTTGTCTCCTCAGCCAATTTACTTGACTTCTTTTTCGATACGGACTCACACATTTATATACTGCGTTTTTCAAAAAAGGCAGAACAATTTTGCTTTTAAATAACCGCTCTTCGTGAGCGCGTGATCCGATTGAGCCGAAATTTTTACAATACATTGGTATATGTGTGGAATAGATCTCAGTTTAACCTAATGTTAGCTATAGTCAATTTTTTCATAACGGTGTATGATGTATGTGTGACGGTGTATGTTTGTCGTTAACGAGCTCGCAAATGAATCAAAAACAATTCCTTGGTCCTACTAAAATGGCCATCAGAGTAGATTCATTTTTAACGATTCGTAAATGAGTCAGAAAAAATGTGGTTTTAGCGAGTATATATCACCCATATACTCGTTAAAAGTGATACTTATATGAAATATTAGCGATAGCTTTAACGATTTCAAATAAATTAGCTGTTATGAATTGAAAATGAGTTAAAATTATTTACTCACAGTAGAGTAAATTTGAAAGACTGAAAGAATGGCTGCTAAAGACGAGCATAACACATTGTCATATAAGAACAATGTTCAGCACAGACGAATTCACAGCACAGTCGAATGAAACTGAAATTTTGTTTGGAATTAAATTAGCGGAAAAATCGATTTAAAATCTGCTGAGCCGCGTAGGCGATAGGGCACAAACACATGGCTTGCATTATTTATTGCATCGGTCATCATAATCAAAATTATTGCTGCGTATCGTTTTACGAACAGGCTTGGTTTTGTATGAGATATATGTCTGTTGATTGTCGATAAACTATCGTTTTTATTGAACGCTCACTAAATTGTTTGCTGGGTATTGATTATGTTTCAAACATGTATACGATGGTGTTTTGGAAATTTTCAACCTTAAAGCCCTTATTAGTCATGAGTCCATGCGTCCACGCGTCCATGCGATCTAGCGTGCTTTACTTACACGAGTCAATTCGATCTTGTTTATATAGGCGACTATAAAGCGAAGGAGATGAAGTATGCTGATTCATGTACAGTTAATTTTATAATGATTTCTTTCACTCAGTGGCATGTGTGAATGATTCGTTGATGATCATTTAAATATATGTTTTATGGATGATTATTTTATGGTATGATGATGTGGATAATATTATTTTCGCATCCGTACGTGCATGACTACTACGAAAAAATTATAATGCATACGAATATCTAGACACAAACATATATATGAAGGTATATATAGTCATATGGATAAATTTACAGTGGACGCTCGCAAATTAGAACTTTCAGAAATGAGAATCTTCCAGAAATTAGAACCAATGGATTCCATGCATTGGTTCTAATTTTCGAACTTTTTTTGTTATTTTTCTTTTTTTCTCGCCACTAAACGATGAATCCCCATATTCGTTTTCATATAACTTCGACTAATGAAACTTGGAAGGGAAGCTACGTGATTATGTGAGTAGTGGTTTCAATTTCAATTTTTTATTTTCTTTGGTCAGTGCGCACGTTCAATTTAATTCGCGTAATTTGCCCATATTTGACTCGATTTGCTTATGAAAGTTTCAGTGAAAGAACACTTTATCTCTAGATACAAAAGTAACAATTTTAAAGAAGTTTGATCAAGGCATTCAAGCAAATCACCTAGCGCAGGACTTCAATGTGTCTAAATTGGCTATAAGCTATATAATATCAAAAAAAGATGCGGTTTTAACTGCAGTTTCTTCGACTTATCAGGAATCTCGCAAATAAATTTTTGCACAGTGCCGAATATCCTGCAATAGAAAGCCTTCTATACCAGTGGTTCTTAAATCAAGGTCAAAAAAATATTACACTGACCGGACCAATCCTAAAAGAGAAATGCTAAACAAATTTATCTTGATAAAGGTGCACATGGTTTTAAATGCAAGTGATGGTTGGTTCACGAAATTTAAACATCGCCACGGCATTCGCTATTTGAAAGTTGGTGGCGAAATTTTCTCTAATGATGTCAACGAAATCGTACCATTTTTAAGGATGCTACGAGCAAAGGTAGCTGAAATGGGTTTATTGGATACACAAATATATAATGTGGACGAAAGTAGATTATTCTTTCGTTGTCTATCAGACAAAACATATGTTGCTGCTTGTGAAAAAAGACACGAGGCTTCAAAAAACCAAACGAACGTATTTCACACACCTATTGAAAAACTGCAAAGCAAATACGGCAATATAGTCGCATATTTTTTTCCCTCCAAATGGAACCACAGCTGTACAAACAATGGATCAAAGCCCTATAAAGATGACAAAGCTCATTTACAGAAATAAGCTGCTATCACAATTGATTGCCGATGTTGGTGAACTAGACAAGCGCTTAAAGCGACTTACTATTCGTGACGCGATAGTCATACTGAAGCAAGCTTGGGACGAGTTGCCGCAAGAAATTTAAAAAAAGTCCTGGTCCAAACTGTTGAATTGGGACGACAAAGAATTTGACAGCGAGGACGATTTGCGTCTTGCTGAATTTGTGCGCGCAAACCGAGATCAAAACGAAGCGGAACTCCTCGAAAGAAACCAATTTCTTCTAGCAGCTACCGTTCGCAACCACTTCATCACTATTGAAGAAATCAAAACATGGAATGAATACATCTTTAATTGCGAATCCGATGAAGATAATAGTACTGACGAGGCTTCATATAGCAGCGATGAGAATGATATCGATGTCATGTCGATTGTTCTTTATTCTACAGCTATCGAGAGTGTTAATAGTTTAATAAAATGGTGTAAAAGAAGTGAGCTGTACTTTGCTAAGCACATGACATCCCTATTACCCATCCGTAACGACATCGTGGAATTAAATTTTAAAAACCCCAAAAAATTAACAGATATCACTGCTTATTTGTCGGAAAAAGCTTAATTACCAAATAATGTAAAAGAGATAATATAATAATGTAAAAGAGATAATATAATATTAACAAAAGAGATAATATAAGACTGAATTACTTGAAAATAAAGTGTTTTAAACTATAAGTTCATCTACATTTGTAACTTTCTGTGATAGTTAAAAAAAGACGTCCAGAAATTAGAACATTTCAGACATTAGAACTACCCGATGTACAAACTGGTTCTAATTTTCGAACGTATACTGTATACAATTTTCTGGTACCAATTTATTTGTACGGAGAAAAAAATTGTGAAAAAAAATCCATCCACTAATCATCTCCAATTGACAAAGAGCGAAAGCAAAGCAATTAAGTCAATGGTATATTAATCAATATTCAAAACCCCGTTGAAGCTGGCAGAGAGCTTCATTACAATTTTTTAATCAATGTGAATACGAGTGTGGGATGATTAATTCCACGACGCACTTTACCCTTGATTTTTTAAATCAGGAAACTTATCAGAGCTAGATGAACTCAAAGTTTGGTGCGCGGACCCTGGTCCAAACCTGAATTCGAACCAGAGACCCTACACGCAACAGGCCAGTGCTCTATCTAATAGGCTCCTTAAGCTTCTTAAGATTCTTGTGCGAATTACATACCACGACAATTAGTAAACTGACCACCTTCAGCTTCGACAGACGGAACGAATGCAAACACTGAGTATGAAGGCTCAGTTAGCGAACCTCCAATGCGTGCGTTCCGTTCATTCAGTTTCAGTTGAATTTGACAGGCTTCATATACTTTGCATAGGAAAATGCAACGATAGTTATCCAACCGGTGCGTCGAAAGGAACGGAGCGGAAGGGATGAGCAAATTTCAACTTTGGACGCATACTGCTCTAGCAAAAAAGGTATGTCAGCCACATCATTTGCATTGGTGGGAGTAAAGAAACCACTAATACTATCTGCAATTTTTCCTGTAATATGGCTTTGCAAGTAGTTGTACTTTTCGGTACCGTTAAGTTCCAAACTTTCATGCACTGCAATCCTGAAATTTTCCAAAATGGTAGACAGTGCTTGAAATCCCCAGAAAATGTTTTAAGGGCCGATTTCGGCAATTTCGCTGAACTGGCCTTATTGGTGGGATTTCCTGCACTTGCCGAATTGGTGTCGTCATATTGGAGTTCGTGAAGCTTCTTTAGACGCTGCTTTAATCGGGCCAATATACCAGCAGCTTTATCTTCATATTCCAGGATAATTTCCAACTCTTTTTGCGTGTTTTCTGGCTTAATATTGCCCCGTATAGCTGTATTAAACCATCGCGAGCCCCGGCTAAACGCTCGACATATGCCACTAATTCCTCCTTCACATTATTCAACTCGTGAATTTCTTCTTCGCACACTTTAGAGTCTGAGCTCGTAAGATTCGCCAATTCGCCAATTTCGTTAATTGACCTCGATACACAGTACAAGTCAAAGTATCCCTCGTAGGTACGTTCTTTCGATTTGTTCACTTCCGGGTTTCGGCACCAAAATTTGAAAAATAAACGCAATGCTTTGACTAATGCTGTTTTAATTTAGTAGCTTATGCATTGACCGACAAATTCACAATAATATTCATTGGATTTAACAATACAATCTTGGAGATAATATCTTCAGTTATGTATACGTACAATCAGAAAAATTTGTTTCCAAAAATCAAAGAAAATATTTACTTGTTTACGAGATGTGAAATCTTCCAAAAATCAAATAAATTTTTATTTGGTATCAGTAATTTGTAAAAATGTCATGTTTTAAAAATTTCTTTTATTCAACGGAATACAATTTTTACTTTACCTTATTTTAAGTAAGTAATTTTCCTCACATCTTTTAAATTATGTCTATGAATTTAGTAAATTATATCTACAATTCGAACATGTTTTTACATGTTTCAACAACAACCACTCTTCAATATTCGACGAAAAAAATTGATAGATTTTATGACTTCTATCAACATTTCCTCTACACAAATAAGGGGTCGATAGCTTAGCTCGCTAATGTGTCAGTCCAAAGCAGCGATCTACCGCTCGCGGGTTCGAATTCTGCCAGATTCATGGCTGACTTTGTTCGTCTTTAGTTGTCCTAGCTATCACATTATAGCTTTAAGTGGCGACTAGGCATAAATAATACTAGCGCTTCAACAAATAAGAAAAAAAATGTGGGACTGAAAAAAAGGAAAAATGGAAAAATTGATATTGACTCCATTTTTTTACTTATTTTTTATTTTTTCACTCCCTTCATAGTAAGCCACTCTTTTGATATGAAGGGAGGAAGAGTTTTTGCGTGCCAACAACATGCGATGCTTTCAAGCGGTCCCCCATTTAAGTAGTAACCACGCCCAGCATAGCTTAACTTCGGTGATTTACGTGAACCGATTTATGTCAGATGCCAGATTTTCGTGAAACTTTATCAAATTTTACTCAGGGCAAATTCAATATCAGTTCTTTGATATGAAGAAATTTCTTTCTTAGGATTGAGTAAATATTTCTTTGGCGCAGAATAATTACCAATTTTCTTTGATAATGTGTTCATTTTTGTTCAAAAAATAGAAGTATTTTTCTGAGTGTAAAATTTCAACAACGTGAAGCAGATATGGTATATTTTTGGCTATGCGGCTAACGCAGGGTTTCCAGCACCAGACATTTTCGTAAATATTACACAAACTAATGCTTCCACTATATATTCATATGCAAAGCATTTACAATAAAAATAAGGAACCACCGTTTAAATTTGCTGAGTTTTGAAAACTATTCGGTTGGCAGCCTCAAACATTGTTCGATCGCTGAAACTTTAGATGAAATCCCCGGATAAAAACGAAATTTAACGGATAGGTTTTTTTAAGCATGAGCTTGTTTGGTAGACTTATTGCTGCTTTACCGGAACAGTGCTGCTAGCACTGAACAATTTCTTCATTTATGTTATAGGAGATGCTGTCGAGAAATGGTTTTGGTTGCTTTGAGTAAGAAATTGTTGATATAATACTATAAAAAGGGAATTCAGTCTTCAAGACTTTTTGGTTCACTCAAGCACAATTTCTTCTAGCGGCTCTGATGCGCTTAAAATTTTTTTTGGTTGTATTTATAAACTGCACCACGGAAAAAAAAACTCTAGCGCACCTGAACCGCTAGAAACACTAATTATCGAAGAACAGTAGAAGAATCGTGCAGGTTTTGAGTGCATATTCCACCACATGAGCTGCTTATTACGGCCAAACTGTTTCAAACGCCACGTTTTACTTTGGTCTCAAGAAGGTTTCAGAAATTACCACTGGCGTGAATTTCAACGTTTATGAGAGCAAAACACTTGTTAATTATATTCGTCATCAGTTGCTTATTTCACAAAATTTTAAAGCAGCATCTCATATAACATGTAACTGAAGTTGGTGGATGCGATTCGAAAAATTTGCAGAACTTTGGGAATTGAAACATCGGCTATTTATTTTCATTGCAATTGTTTCCGGTATTAATACTAACTGTAAGCATTTATTGCTACAAAAGTAGCACAACCGACTCATGCTGGCAACCTTTCGCCAATATCAAAGCCAAGAATATATCACATCTGCTTCACGTTGTTATATTACATTCGAAGTTATAGGAGTATAAAGAAATTTCGGGTTACCTGCAGCAAGTTTTTTCAAATAATCGAAAGCTTAATATTTGCGGTTTGTTGTCACTACAATATCATTACCAATTGAAAATTCTACGGTAAAACCGCTTAATAAAGATATTGCAAACAAACACAAAACCAACAATAGCTGGCAACCCTATCGTGGATTTTCAACCAAATTTTAGCCTGAACAAAGATTATACCAGGTTCCATTAATTGTATGAAATTCGTATTGATTGCATGACCGCACTGGAAGTTATAGGGCAAAAAGTTTTATTTTCCTGAGCGAATTTTCAAAATCAAAGACACAAAAATTACCATAGCTGGCAGCACCAATCGAATTTTTCAACCAAATTTTTATCAAACAGAGTTAAAAGTAAGGTTCAGCTACTGTGTCAATTTAATGAAAATCTGGTAACTTATTCACATTTCATAGGGCCAAAAGCAGTTTTTTTTCTTTGTAATTTTTCAAGATGGCACCACTGGCACAGAGTTGCCTACAATTCAAAATCGCTTCTATCAGACCTGGTCCTACTTAAGTCCAATGCATTCTGTAAATTTCAATTGTATCTGATTATTGATTCGTGAGTTCCCGTGAACAGAAGTTTTTGATGCTAAAAATATAGGTTAACTGGGAAAGGGTTGCCGTTCTGGTCCGACATGAAATTTCCAAAGTTTTACTTTGAATGTGTAGATAAAGCATAACATTTGTATACAGATTGGTTTTATTGTAAGAAACGGACATTTTTTAGGATATTCGATGGTTTGAATGTTTTCACTTCCATATTTTTATTTTTCAAATTTAAGACACCAAAATGATCATAGCTGGCAGCTCTGACCAATTTTTTCAACCAAATTTCTACCAAACGTGGTTTAAAGTAAGGTCCAGCTACTGTGTGAATTTTGTCAAAATCGAACGATTGAATCAGAATTTATGTGGCTAAAAGCAGCTATCTTTTTTAGTGATTTTTCAAGATGGCACCACTGGCACAGAATCACCCGCATTTCAAAATCACTTCTATTAGACCTGGTCCTATTTAAGACCAATGCATTCTGCAAATTTCAATTAATTCTGCGCATTGGATCGTGAGTTTCCGTGAACAAAAGTTTTTGATGCTAAAAATATAGGTAAATTGGGTAAGGGTTACCAGGCGTGCCCGTTATACCATATCAAATTTTATCTTTTGTCTATGTAAATAAAGCACAAATTTTACATATGAGTGGCTTTTTTTTTAGGAAACGGCATTTTTTCAAGAGAGACTATGATTTGGAGGTTTTCACTTTCAGTGCCAGCCCTAGCTACAGGGTTGCCAGCACGCTCATTAAAAGCTACATAGCTTTACAACTAACTATTATCAAGATGTCTTGAAAATTTCGCAATGATTAAATAGCTCTATCAAAAGTTATCGCAATTTAAAAATTTTCAAGTTTTTCCGTTCTCTTTTTAGGCACCCAGCGCACACATGGGGTTAAAAAATTCCAAAGCGTTATCCGATTCACATGTAAAACACGTTTAAAATGTATTTCGTCAACTTTATTTTTGCAAAAATTATTTGTGTACGGAATAATAGGTATATTAAAAATATCACTAAAATGGCCGCCGGCGCCAAAGGGTTAAAGATTATTAGCTTTTTTTGAGACCTGGCACTATTTTGCATACACACCAACGTGTCTTGAAAATTTCAGTTCAATCGGATGGCACGTTCCTGAGATTTTTTCACTGAAATTTTTTGATGATATATATATATATATATATATATATATATATATATATATATATATATATATATATATGTATATATACATGTATATATATATAGAAATATGAATTTTTGGCAAAAGTGATTTTAATACTAATGTTCTTCTTCGAACATTAGTAATAATCTGGTGACGAGCAGCCAAAATTGATTGACAATGAAGATTTAGTGAAAACGAAACGTGTAAGAAAATTAAGAAAACAGAAAGTCAAGTTTTCTCTTCTGGATATTGAGCTCACAAAGAAGAATTACAGTAACGAGTCGAGTAACGAGTTTATTTATCTATAAGCGAATGTGGTTCGGTAATGACTTTACCATTGGAAAAGTTGAAGCAGTTTTACTGAAGATTTTAATAGAAACACTAAATATGTCTAAACCAGATTCATCAAATAGTAATGTCAATGAGGAATACACTGTTCTTTAGATCATAAGTCAGGAAACATTACTTACTAAGAAAATGTAAAATTAAAATGACAAATTAATCAAAGTAAAAATTAGTGGGATTAACATGTATAATAATTGAACTAAAAATCAGCTACAATAATTTGACAACATAATAAATCATATGGTAAAGCGAAAGGCAGCCGTCTTTAAAGGAGTATTGCCTGATTTCATGTTTAGTCATTTTAGTGAAGAATTCTAATACAATGTACATAACCAATAAGAACAGCCCTCCGGAGCTGAAAATCCAAACAGTAAGGACAAGATTCTAAAAATTAAAATAAAATGTATTAGTTGTTACCAACAATAATTAATCGAAAAATTGTTCGGGAAGAACAATTGATTCCAAATAATAATCAGTAAAAAGAATTGAAAACAAAAATTATTTTTTGTTATCAACAATAATAATGAATTAATAATAGAAAGGAAAAGAAGAGTGAAGAATATAACATAATAAGAAAAGTTGATATTAAAAATTTAGAAACGGAGTAACAAATCAAAATATTACAACCTGAATGAGCAGAAAAGGAAAGTCAATTAGAGGTAGTATGAGAAACTTTAATACGAACATAGACATATAAAGAATGGACACGCAATCACAATGCATGAGCCCGTACGTGAGTGAAGTAATTTTACTACACATGCAATCTTACTCTCTGTAAAACAGCTTTCCCCTCAATGCCGCACGCACCACCCCTCAGCGCTGTAGACTCTCTATGTAAACATTCATTTCAATCCATCCAATCTACGGGTTGGTTGGGATAACGGGGAAACTAATACATTTCAACAAATTTCCAAATACATCAACTTTTCTACATGAAATTTGTTATTGTTTTATACAAACACGTTGAGACCAGAGGTCAAAAATTGCTTCATTTCTCTCGGCCATAGACATATAAAGAATGGACACGAAATCACAATGCATGAACCCGTACGTGAGTGAAGCAATTTTACTACACATGCAATTTTACTCTCTGTAAAACAGCTTTCCCCTCAATGCCGCACGCACCACCCCTCAGCGCTGTAGACTCTCTATGTAAACATTCATTTCAATCCATCCAATCTACGGGGTGGTTGGGATAACGGGGAAACTAATACATGGACACAAATTTCCAAATACATCAACTTTTCTGCATGAAATTTGTTGTTGTTTTATACAAACACATTGCCACCAGAGGTCGAAAATTGCTTCATTTCTCTCGGCCCATTTCGTATCCATTCTTCTTATATCTATGCTCTCGGCCCATTTCGTATCCATTCTTCTTATATCTATGAATACGAACAACGACACAGCAAGCTTGACCACAGCAAAACATACTGACAAACATACACTATATCAGTATATTTGCGGGCAATGGAGCAGTATTAATAAATGCATTCATACGAAGCACGGAATTTTTTCTGGACATGATTGAAAGCGTCGAACTATGAAAAACTGCAACGAGAAATATATATTTCTAAAGAATAGAAGGAGAAGCCAAAAACACAATTATCGGGGAAGAAACGTAAGAAAATTTGAAGTAACGATATAAACCAGAATTTGAGCCGGCAGATATTTGTCGACAATTTCCAGGATTAAGGGCAAACAAAGTAAATGAACTTTGTTCGGAAATACAAAACATTAAATGCAAAGCGGATGAAGTAATAATATATTACAAATATGAAACATATTTAGACTTAAGTAATATAGAATATTTATTGATAAATACTACAAAATAAATTACACAAGGGATATTATTAGATAAAAAATTTAATACTAAAACAATATATGAAATTATAAAAGTAATGAGAGAGAGACGGTTTAAAGACAGTTGTATAAGACCTGAATTTTGAAAGATAAAATATTTCAATTCATACAAAAACAGCAATAATAGTTGTTTTAAAATGAAAAATAATGAAAATGTAAATGAAGATTATCACTATCAAAATAACTACCAAAAATCAATACGCTAACTATTCATACAAAAATAGAGATTTGCATCGAAATTATACCGATAACTCCAGACAATTCAAGCAACAAAATAACATAAATAGTAGTGGCAACAATAATGAATATTACAATACTAATAAACCACACAATGACAATGGACAATACAGAAATTTCGGACAATTAAGAAATTGTGGACAATTTAAAAATTATGCACAGTACAGTAATCAAATACACAATTTAGCCATAAACTAGATAACAATAATTCTGGCCGATTCAGATCTTTCTTTTCTCGAAGATACTCTGAGCCATGTTGGCAGCCGATGAAAGTGGAGAATATTGAAAATTTCATCCGAAACAAACATCAAAGTAATCAACCGGTAGAAAGCAGTAAAAACACCACCTAAAATTGGTACCAACGTATCCAATCAAAATTGGAGACTTACTTAAACGAAACTGATTTTTTTTTTACGAGCTAACTTCAAATGAATCACCAATGATAGAAATAACAATAAATGTTTCTCAATATATGTATATAGCGTTAATTGATACGGACAGTTTAAAAGAAATTGAAAAAATAGAAATTAAACCTACACAGTTTCGGAATAGACGTAATTGAATTCGAGTTTCATACTGAAGCTCATACGAAACTTAAATTACCAACAAGTGTTTTAACACGCTGGAAAGTCAGAGACTTAGTTAATAGTATATTCTCTATAAAAGGAATCGATTTATAATACAAATTATATACTCTTATAGACATCAAAGGCAGAACTATAACACTAAATGACCAAATAGTGCCTTTTATAAATAGTCCTTACCCTTTCCATGAAGTAGGTATGTTAGAGCATATAAAATCAGATTATATGAAACGCTTAAAATGAAACTACTTGAATGTCGAAGAATATCCGGAAAACAAATTAAAGAAATTTTAGCACAGAGAATCATTACTGAAAGCCGTTTTAGGTATTTAAGTACCATAATAATTAATAACTCCTAAAAAGACGGATAATTTTGGTGAAAAGAAGTATTGGTAAGTTTTTCATTACAAAAGGTTAAATGAAGTAGCTATAGATGACAAGTTTCCTCTACCTAATATTGAATCAATTCTAGATAAATTGAGAAGAGTCCAATATTTTTCCTCAATAGATCTAGCCAAACACTACCACTAAATATTGATACAAAAAAGAAGACGGGCATAAAACCACTTTGTCAAACCTTAAGGCCGATATGAGTAATAAAGAATGCCATTCGATCTCAAGAATATTCTTGCAACATTTCAGAGGCTAACGAATGATATTCTCCACAATTCCACAAACAAAAATTGCGTAGTTTATTTAGATGATGTTCTGATATTCAGTACATCCTTAGAAGAACATGTTAACTCTTTAATAGAAATATTTGAGATATTCGAAAAACACCGATTTAAGATACAGGTTGATGATAAGTGTAATTTCTTGAGATAGGAGACTGCCTTCCTATATTATCCTATATTATCACAAGTAAAGGGCTGAAGACAAATCCTGAAAAAATAAACGTAATACATCAGTTAAGACTCCCTAAAACGTAAAAGGATATTAAATGTTTTTTTTAGGCATGACTGGGTTTTATCGTAAATTTATTAGGGACTATGCAAAAGTAAACCAATAATAAAATTTCTGAAGATCGAAAGCAAGATAAACGTCAGAGACCCTAATTATATTGAAGCATTCGAAAAATTTAAGTTACTCATTAGTTTTCCACTAATTCTGATATTTACAAATTTAAAAAAAAAGTTTCAGCTTACGACAGAAGCATTTAATTACGCTATTAAAAGCACATGAAACAAATTACTCGGCAACAGATAAAGCGTTTCTGGCGATAATGTGGTCTGTCAATTATTCCCGTCCATATCTCTATGGAAATAAATTTGAAATCTCAACTGTTCATCTCCCAATTAAATTTTTTCACACGAACCACAAAGGTACAGATTTGCCACCACGTTAACCAGACTTAATCAGTCCGAAGAAAATTACCGTGATGCACTTGAGGATGAAAACCGAACACATTCATACTCTTAAATTCCTGCTTTTTTTGCTGTCAAAGAAGATGATAATAGCAGTATGGATACAATTCATTCAGCAGAAGAAGAACTTCTCGACTACATCCCTACACAACAGGAAATTGTAAATAAATACAAAACTCAGATAATAATTGCAAATAACAAAGCTAAAGCAGTAGATAATAATATAAAGGACAAATCATTTAGATTGCAGAGTATGATTTCGGTAATCAAAAAGACATTTTGAGCTAATGCATTAATAAGGGTACAAAGGGTATTTATTCAAAATCCTCGGACAATAAATACAATGTTGTACAACAGACATTTAAGGAAATGTTCTCCAAAGATAGGCAAATTCATTTTATCAAGTTTTCTTGCAGATGAAAGATATTCGCACAGAAGTAGAAGCAATTAACAAATATCCTTATATCATGTCAAGGAAAGCCCCCACTCAGGTATTAAAGCAACATTTAATGCTATAAGATTCAAAGTCTTTTATCCAAAATTGTTAGAGCTAATGCAAATAGTCATTAACCAATGCGAAATTTGCCAGGAGATCAAATACGATCTAAAACTAACAAAACCCAAATATCATCTAACTGAGACCATAACATAAATCAACCAAATAATCCATTTAGATATTAACACTATAATCAAACGTAACTTCCTAGCAATAATTGACAAATTTTCCAAATTTGGTGCGGCTTGCTATCTTCCAGATAGAAATCACGTAACAATAATCGGAAGATTGCAGGAACATTTCGCTAAAATAGGCAAATCGGATAAAATAATTGCAGGTAACGGATTTAACGGAGTTCTTATTTTCTGCAGAAAGAAAATGTTGAAATTTATTTTACAAAACCGCATTGCTGACGTTGAACGTTTTCATGAAATCTTAGTAGAAAAAATTAAGAATTATAGCAAATAAAAAAGAAAAACTATCTCCGAGAAGCATAATCCAAAAAGCGATTCGAAATTAATATAATAAATTCAACTCGACAATCAAATATACACCAATTGAAGTACAACAACATAAACAAAGTTCTAAAAAAGTGGTAGAGAGAGAGAATAAAAAATAAAAAGAATAATAAAATTACACAAAACCAGAGATGACTATGAAGAAAACAGAACATTCGGATATATCAAACACTAAAAAGCAGTTGGACAAAAGCAATTTCCAAAATATTGAAAAAGTCAATTAGAAAATGTTCACTTAGCTAACATAAAAAGAAAACCTATATGCGAATAAAAATGAAAACAAATTCAACAATAAATAGAGAAATCAAAATATTGATAGAAGCATTAGGCTTCAAATTCAATTCAAGTGTTACTAGAGCTGATGTTTATTTATAATTATATCTTTTTCATTGTTGAAAGTTGATTTATTGTTGAATGTTTACATCATTAGTTAAATGAAGTAAAAATCAACGATACCTTACGAAAATGTAAAATGTTTATTTATACCACGTTATATAATAATTTAATCAATCATTTTTTTTACTGAATATGACAATTACATCACCAACTAAAGAACATATAAATGTCTATGACATTACAGTACAATCAAAAGATACAGAAATACAAATTATTTAAACAAAACGCGTAAATATTTAATGCTTACAGAATTGCTATGTTTGAGAAATAAAGTGAAAAATATGATACTACAAACATTAGAAAACAAGGATGATTTATTTTAGTAGATCTTACGCAAAAATAATTTTTTGAAGCTTTGAACAAACAATTCAATCACTATTAAACCTACTAAAACACAATTCAAATGAATGTAAACACAGGCGTACTCCAATTTACGACGAATTTTTTGATTAGTGAATTTTTTGCCCCGCACTTACGACGTTTTCGTTTTGGATATTATTTCTGCATTGGAAAATTTTATCCTCTTTCCTTTGATGAATGAATGATTTTATTCTTTTTCCTTTTATATATTTACGTCGTTTCAAGTTATGTCACTTTTTCCCGAAACGTAGCCCTATCGTTAATCGGGGAACGCCTGTATTAAAATGCTTTTATTACCCGATTTTTACAAAATAACAAACGTAACAAATAATATAAATAATTATTGACCATTTAGTTAGAAATATAAAATATAATACAGCTATATATATATATATATATATATATATATATATATATATATATATATATATATTTATATATATATATATATATATATATATATATATATATATATATATATATATATATATCTATATATATATATATATATATATATATATATATATATATATATATATATATATAGAGATATGTTTGTATTTATTTATATACACACACATATATATATATACATATATATACATATATATATAAATATATATATATATATATATATATATATATATATATATATATATATATATACATATATATATATATATATATATATATATATATATATATATATATATATATATATATATATATATATATATATATATATATATATATATATATATATATATATATATATATATATATATATACATATATATATATATATATATATATATATATATATATATATATATATATATATATATATATATATATATATATATATATATATATATATATATATATATATATGAGTATAAATAAAATATTACAAAAGTTTGCCAAACAGATTTCA
>OX376373.1:103817772-103880488 GCA_947369275.1 Nemotelus nigrinus | reverse complement strand
ACAGCGCAGCAGAAATTTCAAACCCCACAGTGTTGCATGCTTTATCATTCACATTTTTCCGTTTTTACCGAATGAATTTGCTCTTCAATAAACTGACCTCTAAAAATAGCTTTTTTGATTAAGGACATAAACTGGAGGCAATTCTGTGACGACGTTAGCAGGGTAATCTGCCTTGACCACTTTTTGTGCAATATTGTAGGCACTGAGCAGATTGATGATCTTATTAACCACGCCACCAGAATCATTTGGAATTCGGCCCAAAAACCCCCACACCACACGGTGAAGTGCATCCAAAAGATCATAATGTGATCTTAATTTGTTATCTTAATTTTTAAGATGGAAATGAATCATCTTAACAAAAGGCTCAAAGATGAAATTGCACGTTCGAAAAATGCTGCCTGGAACAATTTTGTTTCAAGCATGAATCATGGCTACCAAACTATGTGGAAAATACAGAAAGCCTTGAAAAAAAGCATTCTGTCAGCTCATTAATAATCGAAAACGATGGAAAGGTAATCTGCCAAAGCACTAGCGAAGAGCGATTATCCTCCAGATCAAACAACCTGGTAAAACATCGGAGTCTGTCTCAGATTTCCACCCAATTAGTCTGCTCCATACGCTGGGAAAATCATTTTCTATCGAATATAGCTATTTTTCGAAACCATAAAAGTTATACCTGATTTTCAATTTGAATTCAGACAAAAAAGCTCTACAGGCTCCAGCTATATAAAGTACTACAGTATATCACAAAAAGCATTTAATAACAAAAAATCAGTTGGTCTTGTGACCTTTGACATAGAAAAGGTGTTCGACACTGTTTGGCATCACGGTATTGTGTATAAACTAATAGAGCTCGCATTCCCATTATTAAAATCATTGAGTCCTGCCTTTCAAATTACACATTTATGGTAAAACTCAAAAACGCTTTTTCTGTGTAATATCCTATAACTGCTGGGGTCCCGCAAGGCGCAGTTTTAAGCCCAACATTATACATTCCACAGTATCACTTCATTGTATCACCAATATTATGATGTTTGATAAACTTGTAAAGAAAAACACTGTTTTCTTTTATAATGAACTGCAAGATCCTGACTACCAGCTTCTTGTATTTATCCTATCCAGTGCATATTTCTGATGTAAAACTTAGGTTTAAGATTATTAGTTCATTAGTCATATTAGTTAGGAGCTCTAATGATACATAAGCAAAGTTTTTTGCAAATTATCTTTGTAATATTTGCTATAAGTTCTGGATAAATAAATTCTTAGCTCAGGCTAATTTATTAATCATAGTTTTATAAAACCTCAGTCCAAACCACTAAAAATCTAAGCTTGTATGTATATAATTGAAAATACTGAATAAAACGTGCTATCTATCCATTTATAAAGACCAGCTTATTTTGTAGTCAAAAAATTCCTGTATTATTTTTAAATAGGAATAATCTTTTAGAAAAAAATTGTTTGCCATCAAATAAGATCACATTAGATTCCTGTATAAGGCGGATTTCAACACAGTAAGTTCCAAGCGGATGCTGATGAATTAATTTTCGAAAGTTTATTTAAGTCTTGTTTGGATTCTTAAAATTCATAAAACTAATTATTCTTAGCATTGCACAAACACATTGTTATCATTCGAAGCATTTGAACTTGATTTTATAATATTCTAAAAAATGTTTAACATACGTTATGTGTTACTGTTTTGAGCTCAATAAAGTTTGCTGAACTGGCAAAAATGCCATATTTGAATCATGTTTATCAATCATATTTATTTTCCAGACTTTGATTTTCTTACTAATATATTTCATGATTCAAATAGAGTCGTAAGTCAAATAGACTAATATTAAACTGTCGACTGAATGTCAGAACAACATCGATATGGCAATAAAGCTAAGCTTATTTGAATTGAAATAAAAAAATCAAGTTATAATTCACAGTTACTACTTCACAAAGAATGAATGCAACTTTTTTTAATTTGATTGTAAATCTTATTCCTTGTAGGTTTTTATCATTTGAATAACTGTATCCGCGCTGATTCAAAATCCACAAGCTATGTCAAATTCAACAAAATTTCGCATGAAATCATCTGAGTAAAGCAAAACGTTCAATCACCAAAAAACATTTTCGAAAAGTGCATCACCAAAAAAAACTCCTACCACCATGATTAAAACCATCGCCAGTAAACGAGGATACACAACAGTGAACCAACATAGAATGAATACAATCTGAATCAAGACCACCTTTGAAGGATCAAGATCAAAATCATTTTTCATGATCATTTCCCATACAATAAAAGACCCTCTCGCATTCACTCTCTTTATTTCGGGGTGTCGTGTTGTGACATAATTTAACCTGAAATCTTTTATCTTCTTCAATCGAATTCGATTCTTTTTCAATGTTCGGTACTGTTGAGATTGCCAAGTTTTTTGTACGCGACCAGTGCACACTACGTGCGTCTATTCGGGAATAAAATTTCCCATTGTGAAACTGTGCAATCATAACACATCATTAATTAATGTCTATTTAATAAATAAAAATTTAAATTACCTTCAAGTACCTTAAAAAATGTATTTGATCAGCACAATTCATCACTTACAAACGTTTGAAACGTGCAAGAGGGTCTGCCATCCATCAGGTAGACTGGTT
This sequence comes from Nemotelus nigrinus, assembly GCA_947369275.1. Classification (NCBI taxonomy): domain Eukaryota; kingdom Metazoa; phylum Arthropoda; class Insecta; order Diptera; family Stratiomyidae; genus Nemotelus; species Nemotelus nigrinus. The sequence continues at coordinate 103,877,848 of OX376373.1, read as the reverse complement.
CAATTGTAGAAGATCGAGTTTGTATCTGCGAAGAATGGTGACGGGCTTGCTATGCTATATATGTGAACGTGTGTATGCTAAATGGCCACAATCAATCTGAGAATCGATCGAACGGCCTATGAATCAATATCGTGATTGGTCCGATCGATTTGTAGCTAGTTGTACTTGTTGATATTATTCCTATGCTTTTTTTCGCACTCGTCAATCGCCATTAGATCATGCATTGTTGGTACAACTATCGATTTGTTATTTTTCGATTTGAACTTTTTATTCTTCAGTGTGGCCTTTAGTTTGCATGAAAAAAAATCACTCAATTGGCTAGTATGCTTACTAATGATCTCAGCTCAAAAGCCATTTAAATAACAATCGAAAGAAAAACTCTCCGGAATTTCGAGCATCACAGATGTACATACATCATATTATCTTATGATCATTTATTAAATACAGTTTCATTGACTTATGGTGTGAATGCGGTGACGTAAGGCTTGTTTCATGTGTAAAGTGCACTGAAAACATTTACTTGAAGAGCTCTGAATGCAAGACAAAGATAATCTTTGATTTGAACAGTTGTTTGAATTCTTGAAGTCATGTAGCTCACTTCGGCTATTTTCAGCGATTGTTGAGAGTGTAATTTTGAAAAATGACTTGGATTTGTACAGACAAAGTTTTTTCTGTTATCGCTATGGAATTGATTTTGCAAATGATACATCAAAACGACTGGCTCGCCTTAGTTTTGTATCCTTGAACTAATTTTAGGGAAGGAAGTCGAAATAGTAATTGCGAATGTTGATGTAGTGCAGAGGTTGCACGCATTAGTTGGTGATTGTTTAAAGTAATTTCCGCAATTCTAAACGTGAAATATTTTAGGCTCAGTAGTAGCCGCCAGTTATTCAGGTTCAGTATGACGTTTCAAGCATAAAAAGTTGAGTTGAATTTTTCTCTAAAATATTATACTATTCATCTTAGCACCCCACGAGATGACCAATGAGGAAACAAACTTTATTGCTCTGGATCGATTTATCTTTTAGAAGTTTCATCAAAAATTATAGTTTTTTCTGTTGCTAAATTTCTCAAAAAATATATATAAAATATTTTGCTTGCAAAGCATAAAATTTTATATGGACGTGTCTTTTTACTTTTCGGGTCGCCACGCAAGAAGTACTGAAATTTTCATTCGCCAATCGTATACGATCTTAGGAACTTAAGAATTTCTTGAAAGCAGGAGAAAAAAGTGATATATTTGGACAGAAATATACAAAGTGGTGACATGAAAGTCCTTATTTTCTATGAGTTTGCTTGACGCTTGATATAACTGGGAAACTAAGAAGATAATTCAACAGTTCTTATGTTTTGATTGCTAATTATTTAAGAATAAGTTACAATACATCCTATGCCATAATTCAATCCAAACATTATAAAAATGTTAATTAATTTTATTAGCCTTTTTGGGAAAAAAATCATTCTCGCCTACGTTTCAATTTCCTGTGTGTTATTTCTCAGTATATTTTGCCATTATTTAATACAAATAGCGGTCGAATTTCGACCACATAAAATTTCAATGAAAATCAAGCATTTATAATTAGTCCTTAAGGACGATGGCCAGTTTCAAGCACTAAGTTTTAAACAGAAATATAAATATGATGATGTTTTTTGCATGATATAAATAAATACATTGCTCTCACTAATATAAATCGAAAATCCATGAACCGAATTTGCTATAAGGGCTATCAATGCATATGCTTCACATAAAAATTCCTAAAAATATTTTTCCTTCATATCGTTTGACTCACACAGTTCATGCCTTTTTTTCAGTTATTTCTAATGACTGCTGAAAACCATGTGGCCAAAGTAATGAGAACCAAACATTAGAAAAAAATTTGGAAAATATGTTCATTTTTGAAGTCATTTTTAACTTAAACATCGGTATTAACGTTTTTCACCATTTATTCTCTCTTTGTTTTGTGTTTATTCGAAAGTCTTTAATAGTTTAATGTAAGCAGCACCTTAATTTTTCAGCACTTCTGATTTAAGCTGTCGGTTGCTAATATTTGACAAGTCTACTGGTTTTAAGTAACTCCTAAAATATCTGCAATGTTTCCTTGAAATCGCATAGGGTCATAATTTTTCATTTAAATAACCTGTTAGCCAATTTTCAGCAAAGTTTAGTTTTGATACCATACGTTCAAACTAAACAAGAGCTGAGATAATATTATAGGTTTAATAAGCGATGACTTCATACAAAATTATTCTTTTTATTTGTTATATTATGTTATAAAATCAACATACCTGCAAGTATGTGTAGCAACTCATTTTCTTAATTCACTGTAAATAGCATAAAAAAATGAGAAAGTAAAACAAGCATATTCTGTAAAACCAATTTTTTATTGAAAAATATTACTTAATGTTTTGTTTTAGTATTTTTTTAATTTATTCAGAAGTAAAAAGAGAAAACAAACAGCAAACATAATTTTATACTACAGAAAAATATTTTTTATAATATTTTCTTTGGTATTTCTTTTGTATTTTTTTTTATTTCTATGATGACCAGCCGCAGTCTGTCATCATGTGACGATCCCACCTACCCTATAACCTTTCCTCCATTACTTTGAAGTCTTGATGGAAGCGTTCTCCTTGCTCCTTTCTGCAATTTCCCAGGTTTTCAGGAAATCTATCCAGGTGACTGTGAAGAAAGTGTTGCTTTGTGCTCATATATATTCCTTAAATCTTGAAGATCTCCAAAATCTTTTGCACAACTTTTCTGTAATTTGGTGCTTTATAGCTACCCAAAAAATGTTCGACAACCAACATAAGTCATAAATTTCATGAAGTTTGTGTCTTTTATTAATGTCCGAATTTGAGGGTCATCAAATATTCTAGCTTTCAACTTGTTCATACTTAGCTTAGGAAATGTTTGACAAATGTATTAAAAGCATTCTCCGTTCTTATCCAGCGCATTGATGAACTGTTTCATCATACTTAACTTGATATTGAGTGGGGGAAGTATGACTTTTTCTCTACTTAACAAAGGCGCATTGATTACTTTAGCTTTACCAACAAACGAGGGCTCTCTCAAATGCCGCACATCTTGTTCCCAGTGAATTTGCTTTGCTCTCCTATCCCACATACAAATAAAAGGTATTTTGTGTATCCACTTTGCTGGCCAAGAAAAAATTTTACCATTTTCAAGTTAACACAAATTTTAATCGTAGTAATTAGTTTATTGTATAACCAATCTAATACTCTGATGTTCTTCTTTCAGTTTTGCTGAATGAGCAATTCGAATTGATGCAAACTAACTTCCATTGTGCAATAGAACGCATTTCAAACTGTTTTTGCAGCTATCAATGAAGAGTCACCAATCAGTAGATTTGTATTGTTTTAGCCTCATATCTAGAAGTAACTGAGCAATATTATTACAGTAGACCAGTTCTTCATTTTCACTGAAAATAGGTAGAATGCGCTCTCTCTTGTTCTGTATGCTGTAATTATTACGTTTGGTTCTAATAAATTATATTGTATGCTGTAATTATTACGTTTGGTTCTAATAAATTATATTAGTCTTGAGCAAGAAGTTCTGATGCTTGTTTTGATAAATTCAAGACTTGAATAAAATCACTGAGCTCATTTTGAGAAAACAATTGTGGTGCTGATGTTTCACCTTCAATTTCACTTCCACTAGTAGATTGGATTGAATGCTGTAAGTTGGGTAACACTATAGGTTTTGAGGGCATACGAACTACTTTTGAGGCATAGGTGGGCAGGAGAAGATCTTCATTGTGAAAGATAAAATATTTTGTGGACTGCGATGCTAGATATTTCCACGTTTTATTTTGATTAAAACCTTTGATGACTACTACTCAAAAATAACAATCATCGAAATGAATCTTGGGCTCTTGGGCAGATTATATGGATACCAAAATCTAGTCCGTGGTGCTCTCCTTTCTTTCACAAACGTAAAGATTCAACACACAATTTACAAACTTTATGCGGCGCCCTTAATTTATCTTGCTTTTCAATATGTAGTCCGTAATAAGCAGTATAAACTTCCTTCACAAAGTCTGTGATATTTCGTGTTTGTTTTGCTGCTTGATTAACACCACAAATGTAGTAAAATACATCAGAGCTATATTTGTATTTTCTCCGCGATGAACTTATATTTCTACGGACAAAAAATAGTATTCAAATCAAAATTCAATGTATAAAACCAAGTAATAAACCTTATATTAGTACCTACCCTGTGGTCTTCATCATTTGGAATAGTTGCTGTTGCGATTCCATCGCTTGTGTTATTGTGTCAGCGCCAGTCAAAGCATCATCTACAAAGAAGTTTTTTAAAACTGCTATTGATACTAAAAGCCGCTTTGTTTTTTCATCTCCAGCCAACTGTTACATGGTTTGTATAGTCACATTGATGCCAATGTCATGCCAAATGTTACAGTTTTGAATTGATAATCTTGAACGTTTCCAGTCTGTCGCCATACTATGCGCTGAAATGTATAATGTTCAAGATATATCTCAATCATCCGATACATCTTTTCAACGTCCGCATTTGCAACATATTCATACTCTCTCCAATTCAACATCCTGGTATATAGTATTGGTTGTATGGCTGGACCCTTTAATAAAAATTGACTTAATGATTTGCCCTTCGTTAACGTCGCTGATGCGTCAAATACTACACGTAGTTTAGCAGTAGTGGTGTCCTTGAACACCGCATGGTAAGGAATGTAGTAATGAAGCTCATTATCATCGAAAGGATTTACTACTTCCATATAGTTGTATATATTCATCCAGGCATTTCTCATATTCTTCTTCGAAAGCTGAGTTTTTAGTGAATTATTTTTATAGTGTCTCAAATATTTTAATGGGTTGCTGCCTTGATTGCCCTAAAGTTGGTAGCGTATCGTGTTGAAATGGTAATTTAATTTGATACCTGCCTGATACTAGCCTTTTGTGAGTATTGTAAAATATTTCTTCACATAGAGTTTCTTCTGGTGCTAAAACTGGCCTACACTCAGCAAAATCCTTCTAGTTCTTGAGGAAAAATGAACACATTATCAAAGCAAATTGGTAATGATTCTGCGCCAACGAAATATTTACTCAGCCGAAAGAACAGAATTTATTCATTTCAAAGAACCGATATTGAACTTGCCCTGAGAAAAATTGAATAGAGTTTCAAGGATATTTTGCCATAAATCTGGCATCAATCGGGTTTCGTACGAACACCGAAGTCAAGCAGTGTTGGGCGCGATTACTACTTAAATGGGGGACCGCTCGAGAGCATCGCATGTCGTTGGCACGCGAAAACTCTGCCTCACTTCATACAAAAGCGCGGCTTACTTTGAAGGGAGTGACATAAATAATAAGTAAAAAAAATATTTTCACAGCAATATGGTTTGACCTCAGATAAATATTGAACTCGAAATAAATAACTTTTTTTTAACAATGCCGAAGCTCAGAATGTTGAAGCGAGTGCTTATCTATGGGGGTAGGAAGACACATATGGTAGAATCCGATATCATTTACTCCATTATTCTTTTTTTATGTGCCACATTTTTTTTCTTTTCTGAAGCGATAGTGCTAATTATGCCTAATCACCACTTTAAGCTATAATGTGACACTTAATCAATGGAACGCTGTTATAATGCCCAGTCATTTTAGATATAATTTACTTAATTCGTAGACATAATTTAAATAATAATTTATTTGATTTGTTGAATATTTGACATTTCGTAAACAAGTAAATATTTTTTTGAGTGTATCTGATTTTTTTAAATATTTTGGCGGTATTACGATTCATACATTGAATAAGTTCATTTCGGGGTTTTGGTAATCTCAAGTTAATCTGCTGATAAATAACAATAAATTGAATAATTTGAAATACTTAGTAAAAATTCGGGGCATTTCTTGAAATTACATGACAAAGTGCCAGGAAAGCATTGCTCGTTTAAATATCAAATTAAATATGAGTGTGCAAAGTCCTACGTGAAAGTACACTTTTGATTATCTTTGGCAAAATTATGCACTGGAAGCCATATTTTTGTAGAAACTGTGGTATTTTGTTGAACATTCTTAGAGTTCATTGAACATTTTTAGAATGCTTGTGAAGGTTTTCTGTTCGATTGTTTTGTTTGCACAGGTTTTTGTTACGTTTGGCTCACAATTTTATATCTATTATTTCTAGCCAGGTGTGCAAATTTTTTCAAATCACAGAGGTTTTTAATACCAAGCGAGCTTGTCAAACAGTAAATTTCGTTTTATTAGATGGGTATGTCAAGGATATATTGCCAATTACTTCCAGCACCCACTTTTGGGTCTTAAGTACAACTTTAGTGCAACAAGTATTTCATAAGACAAAAATAATATGCTTTATTAAAACCAAAACTTCGAGCTTCAGTATTTTTAGAATATAACTGAGCTTTTTTAGTTTACTAATAAGGTTAGCAATATGTTCTTTCCATTTCAAAAGGCAGTCAATAGTTAATGCTAAATATTTTGTAGTTGTCACATTTGGAAATTCCAAAGTGCATATGTTTTGATTGTGTGTTTTTATCTTATTGGTTACATCTGGGAGGAATTTTTGTATTACCGAACGGCAGAGTTTTTTTTCTAAATTAAGCTTTAAAAAACGGTTATTAGTCGGTTATAGTTTTTCCGTAGACGTTAATACCTACATATTAGATAAGTATCTATGCAGTGATTATTTGTTACCAAAATGGCAAAATATATAAAATTGATCCGCAAACTATATAAAATTGATGGAATCATTAAACATTTCAAACATCGCAACTTTACCACTGTGGGAGTCTGAAATCGCTGTTTTGTAAAGCGTCACTGTTTACTTCCTCTCTTTTCTGATCTATTTTGCATATAATCCGTTAGTAATTTCAATAATTTTTCGCAAACGCATCTATGTAAAAGACTATTATTACGGTTTTTCGATAAAACCCTTTATGTCCGACTGGGATACAAGGGCGACAGTTTTAGGGTGGCCTTTGCTCACGGGAATCGGTGTGCCCTACCCACACTCGCTTGTGTACCGAAAACCTGCTTTATATTTGTTACCTGGAAGCTATCTGTTAAAAGATGCACCTCAGGCGTAATTAACAATTCCGATATTTATTGATAAGCTAAACTAACACTTTTTCAAAGTTCTAACGCGATACCATTAATGGTAAACTCACTTAGTTATCATGTGTATTAAAATTCAACATATTCATAGTAAAACTTACATGTTATCTAACCTGACATCAAAACGCAATCAATTGCCCAAATCGAATCTGGTTTAATTTCTCCCTCGCTCGGGCTCTTTTTCGTCGACCGACGTTTACAAAATCTTCAGTGCTCGCACTTTTGCAGTTTATACTTTTGCGACTTCGCCGCACAGAAATTAGTGAAGAATGCCTCGATTTGACGAACAGCTCCACCGCCGATTTGCTGGCTCTTCATTCAGAAAGAAGAAAAGAGAATCTTATATTCTCCTGTTATAGCTCCGCTACTCAGACTCTTCCGCCACAATATGTCAAGAAAAAAGGGTATTAAGGGGGGAAATACATGAAAAATTTAAAAAAAAAGTGTAAATTTCAGATTGATTTAAAAAATATGTATTGTTTATTCAGAAAATTTTTTATATAAAATCCTTAAAGTACATATCTCAAAATACTTGAAAATATTTTTTCAATTATTTTCCAACTCAAAGTGGCGGCGCTGCGAGGCAATGAAAAAAAAACACATCAAAAAATGCCTCGTTCAACTTAACGCCTTTTCCCGAGAGCCTACAACATTCAGAAGAAAAAAATATGCTAATTAGATGTATAATTCATAGGTGAACCAATAAAATTTGGAAAAAACAACGAAATTTTTACATTAATTTTGGATTAAATAAAAAAATCGGTTATTTTTAAAAAAAAATCGCGTTTTAAACATTACTAAACAAATTAATTTTCTGAAATTATAAAAACATGTAAATTCAGCAAGTAGATAATACTCTTTTGTAGATGTGGTATAAACTTGACCCGGATCGGTTCAATATTTTTTAAGATATTTTGTACAGAAGTTGAAAAAGTACTACTTTGAAAAAAAAACGCGTTTAAAGTTTGCGGTAGATAAAATTCATTGATTATTAGTTTTTATTATAACTTTTGCATGTTATAAAAATATACAAGTGTTAATGTACATCTGTACAGATTTATAAGAATATGGTAGGGATACACATTTAGAGAACCACCCAAAGCGCCGAAGAGAAAGTAGACAGGGACGCGCTGCAGAAGTGCTCGACCAGCTGGGTAACGCCGCGCTGCCTTTAACGGACTATAACTTGAGAACTAATACGAATGTCGCTTTAAAACTTTTTTTGACGTATTTTGAGCATTTTAGAGCATTTGTAACATATTAATGTAATAAAAAAAATCGATTTTTTTATTAGCAGTTAAATGTATTTCCTCCCTTAATCAACCACTTTTCACCCGCAGCCTTGGATTTTCATCCTTACCCAGCTCAACAGGAAAAGAAGTTCTTCCACTTGCTCTTCCACGGACGAAAATTTCCTATTGTCCAGCGGAACCTCAAACACCGTTGAGTTAAATTACAACTCGTTCCATTTCATTTTTCATTCCTTCCAACATGCAGCATTGTCTGCCCGCACGATCTGATTGAATCGTCCACTTTGGGACAAGTACCAATTTGAATCGTTCCATGCATTACACTCGGGACTCGTCTAATGTAGGAAATACATATTGGCCCAAGCAAGACCAAAAGAGGCTATGGCGAGCTGAGCTGATGTTGGGCTCATTCCCAGCCTGAGTGGATTTTCGGTCAATCTGTTGGGCCAACATGTTGGGCCAATATGTATTTGAAGCATAACTAGTTGTCGGGTAGCATTTCTCAGCTGCTGATATTTCTTCACTTCAAACCTATCTTGCTATCGTTTCAGATGAGTTTTCTAGATTTTATCATATTTTCTGATATATCTGCGCCTAGGAATTGTGGTGGCAAACTACGCTGTCAACTTACGCGTGAGTGAGATCCCTTCGTGTGCCGCTTCTGTGTCTGATATCAACAATCTAGCGATATCGGACTCCGCGTTGGCGGTTTGTTGACATTGTCGCTGTTGATGTCGCATCAACTACATATGTATCTTATTGCGATATTTTATATCGCTTAATCGATTTTGCATCGAAATATTTATGTTGCTTTCGGGATTCAACTTTTGTCTATCTATTCAACTGGTACCAATAGTGAATTACGTTTTTACTAATGTTCGACGAACATTAGTATATTCATATTTCCATATATATATATATATATATATATATATATATATATATATATATATATATATATATATATATATATATATATATATATATATATATATATATATATATATATATATATATATATATACATATATATATATATATATATATATATATATATATATATATATATATATATATATATATATATATATATATATATATATATATTGAAATGAATTTTGCAGGATACATTGGTGTCTATGCAGAATAGGTCCAAATTTCACCAAATGTCAATTATCTTTAACTCTTTGGCACCGGCGGCCATTTTAGTGTCCACAAATAATTTTTCCAAAAATAAAGCTAACATTACATTTTAAACGTATTTTAAATGTGAACCGAATAACGTTTTGGATTTTTTTAACCCTATGTGTGCGCTAGGTGCCCAAAAAGAGATCGAGAAAATTTGAAAATTTTTAAATTGCGATAGCTCTTGACAGAGCTATACAATCATTTTGAAACTTTTGGAGCATATTATCATTATTAATTTGTAAATTTGAGTTACTTTTGATGAGAGTTTTGGCAGACGCTGAAAGTGGAAACTTTCAAATCATCGACTCTCCTGAAATATTTTTGCTGTTTGAAAGAAAAGCAACTCATATATAAGTCTTTTGTTTTGTCTACAAAGCCAAAGAGAAAACATTTGAACGCGCAAGAACGGTAATCTGATACAGATGAAATTTATAGAATGTATTGGCCTTAAGTATATCCAGGTATGATAGAAGCGATTTTGAAGTCCTCCGGCATAACATTCTCCGCGAGTTATGGCAAATGTACCGATCACGTGAGTGTAAATTGTCAACTCGTCTATTCTCGCCTGTTTTTCTCCATTCACACCCACGCCTAGCCTTGGCAAGCAAAAAGTGGCAAGCACTTCAAATCTTGTCGCTGCAAACAGGACGAGCTTAAGTGCGTACTGGGGTAAAAATGGGTCTATCCTATAGATAAACAGTTTTGAGTAAGCGCCTCTACAGACAATCGAACATGTTCTACACTGAAAAAAATCCACATGGCGCCCAGAGCCATGTAACATAGCGCATTATTTATGGCCCCATACGCTATGTACATAGTGCCCTGAGCTTTGCAATATGGCTCCCAGCGTCATAATGTCAGAATTTACATAGCGCGTGGTCCTATGTAACATGGCGCCGCATTTATGGTCCCACACGCTTTGTACATAATGCCCTGAGCTATGCAGTATGGCTCCCAGCGCCATAATTACATGGCACAAAAATTATGGGCCCACACGCTATATTACATAGTGCCATAAGCCATGTAATATGGCTCATGGCACTCCAATTATAACTCGCAGCCATGCTGTGTGAGGGAACGTATAAATGTCAGCAAGTGACATTAGAGCTTATGTCTATATAATTGACTCGTTTTGGACTGAATTACTGGCTGCGATATTTTCAATACTTCGACCCTTGGATTTTCACACTGGAGCAGGAACATTCAATAGTGAGTATGTTGACTCGAATTTTATATTTGGTGCACTGAATAAACACATAGCGCCAGACGCCATAGTTTATAGATTTCTGGCGCCATGTACATAGTCGATTTCAGTCGATTTGTGATAAAATATAGCGCCACACGCCATAGTACATAGGAGCAGACGCTATGCTTATAGCCCTCCACGCCATGTACTATAGCCTTCCACACCATGTACTATAGCCCTCCATGCCATGTACCATAGTCCTCAACGCCATGTACCATAGTCCTCAACGCCATATACTATAGTCCTCCACGCCATACACTATAGTCCTCCACGCCATGTAATATAGTCCTCAAAGCCATGTACATGGCGTGGAGGACTATAGTACATGGCGTGTAGGCCTATGTACTTTTCGCCATGTATTATGGCGTGTGGCGCTATATTTTATCACAATCCCCAAATCGATTATGTACATGGCGCCAGAAGTCTATAAATTCTGGCGTCTGGCGCCATGTGTTTTTTCAGTGTACATCTTGGCAAGCGAACTAGTGCCTTTGTTGTTGTTAGCAGGTAAACACTAACCTTTTAACAACAACAAATACACTGGATCGCTTGCCAAGTTGTAGAACATGTTCGATCGTCTGTAGAGGCTATAAAGAGTTTGAATGGTCGTCAAATGTTTTGGGAAGTAAATTTCCCAAGTTCTTCGACAAAACGTTTGACATATCTGAAAACGTAGTATTAAAATTATTCCAACATCTTTATTCACTTGGATATATGTACATCATATGCTGAACAAGATTGTCGGTTCGCAGTTCAAACTGATCTCTTGTCTTGTGAAAAACAATATAAAATGAAATAATCAGGGACGTATTTGGACCTCATTAGCTTTGTCTTTAGTATTTATTTCCAAAGTTTCAGGTATTGTTTATGACAAGCAGCTTTCAAACAACCAAAGAGATTTTACTTTGAAAATTTAATTACTAACAAATGAATACAACAACATATACATATATGGCACACTTGCTATTTACGGTAGAAAAGAAATTCAATATTTTCAACGTTTAACATTCTAGAAACATATTAATTATTCGGATATCCCACTGCATTTCGATTTTGAATACCACTCATACATTTCTACTGATGGTAGTTAAAAGTTCAAGCACTATCTATTAATGCCGCTTAAAAGTAATAGCACCAAAAAAATTCTTTCTTGGTGCTATTAAATTGCACAAATTTCAATTATAATTATATATCCGCTTTAGCTGAAAGTTACAACTAAAGTTCATTATTCGGAAACAATTATAAGCGCAATAATCGATAGAAAAGTACAATCAATAGAAAAGTTCGTATACAAAAAATAGTCACAACATACATGACAATTGAACTTCCAGAAATCTCAATGAAGACTTGGATATATAATATGAATTGTTGTTTTATACAGGGGCGTTCATCTAACACACGTTGTAAAAATACACAATTATGAGTTATGTAAACTTACTGTTTTAAATGAATCCCCTAAATATCTCTATAAATTATAGCCTTTGTGTTATTCTGGTGTATGAGCCATATTATTGTAAAGTTTAATTAAAATCCATTCAGTGGTTTTTGCATGAAAGAATAACTAACATTCATACAAACTTTCACGTTTATAATATTTGTGGTATGGGATAAACAGATCAATCAAATAATTTCAATGCCATAAGCATTCAATAAAATTCATCAATTATGTTGCTTCGGTATAATATTTTTGAAATAATGTACACATTTGCGAATCAATAGAAGACTATCTTCGATCAAACAAAATCCTCTTGTCCTACGAATTTCACCACTAACCATCATCAATTGGTAGTCCTTGTCATATCAAAGTATCAATTCCTACCAATCGCATTAATTAGCACCGCTTTTCACGCAATCACTCGAAGCTAAGTTGCTAAATAATCTCCAAGCTAAGTTGTTTTATTCGATGCCCTTGTCACTTGTCACATACTTTTTTGCAAACAAATAAAAAAAATTTTCATTTCCAGTCATGCAAGTAACTATTTGATTATCTCCAGCGACCAGCAATCACGCCAATAAATTTTTCATTGGAAACGGATTCATTTAATCACTTAAAGAAACCGAGATAGTGACTATTCATTACGGATACAAAGATACTTATCAATTAGCTAATATTTAATTTAACGAAAATCGTGTTACATCCATGAAAATCCTCAAAACGTTTGGTGATTTTTGTCTTAAATTTTTTTTTTACCAGAGTGTGTCCCGAGGAGTAGTTAAAAATTGAGGTTGTTTCATTGATTAGCTTTCATTCGAGTGTACCGAGCTCGATTGACCTTTAACACTTGCGACCCAATGACCATGTTACACGAGCACTAGCGATACGTATACCGTTCAACTCAGCTAATAACCTCTACGGCTGAGTGCACACAACAGCCTGAGCATAGATGGCAAGGTTGAAAATGACTTAATGACGGAGTACATGATGTTTGAACTAAGTATCTTTCCCCATATCAGGTCTTTAAATTGCGTTGATGAGTACAGTTGATGATGGGATTTCGGTTTGTGGATAGAAAATTCAGAAAACGTAATAACCATGATTATTTTGAGGGATAGTTTTTTTTTCTTTATTTGATATGAATAGAAAAAATTTTGTTGAGACACATGTTGCTCAAATTTCATCAAGAACCAATTTTTACTTCTGCCCTTAAAAAGAATTTGCTATATTTTTCGGACACATTCTGTATCGGATGCATACATTTTGTGGGGTATATGACATACTGAATGATGAGTTCGGTCACAGAGCTTGTTGCAATTTCAGATTTAATGGACATGCATCAAACTTGAGATAGCATTAGGTGCTTGAGATCGTCGGTTCGATGGCGTCTCATATATGTATGTATCTAGATAGTTAGCAGACGACGAGTTGCGCTTGCAAGACCGTAACATTCAAGGCTGAGTGTAAAAAGATCGTCCGTATCTTTGATTCGCGATAAGATGAGTTCAGTTAATTTTCTTCATTATAACGCCATTTTAGTTTATCGCAAGAGAACGTTTTTTCTCTAGAAATCTATGCAATGCCAGTAACGACGACGACGACGGCGACACCGAAAAGATGAGACGATGCGACGTTAGTATACACGGATTGATGGATAATGAAGTTATTGGCTTGAAGTGTTACGACGAGATTTTCGTTAAAACGGGAACATTACTTGTTAGTCGTGAGATTGAGTGGTGATCAGGCTGAAATGGTAGCCTGTTTTGCCGGAACAACTATGGCTTTAATGGTGTTTGCACACGAGATGCGTCTAATCTAAACATAAATTAGGATACTTAATTGTTTTCCTAAGATTTTTAAGCATCGCAGCTGCAAATAGATCGAACCAAGGTTCAAAACAGAATTTTCCATCCATCGGGAATCGCTCTGAGTCTAACAATAACATGAGCCTCTGGAATAAAATTACTTTTGTCACCAATCTCCATTTCACCATCATTGAATTTGATTATAACCTGCACATGTCATGCACTATACGCATTTATTCAAACACACACTCGTATTTGGATGTGACCCTGAAAAATCTGAAATCATATCGACAACGAGACCAAGTCATGATATGATTACCACCGACAGTAGTCAATCTCATGTATGTAGGTACACAGCAATTGTCTGGAGTTGTGCCGAACAAAAGTTTTCAACGACTCAACTCAGATCTGGAAGCTCGAAAAAGTACAATGCTACATTCGCAGATACGACTTGATATTAAGAGATACTAAAAGATAACGACTACTTAGCTGTGACTAATTTGATTTAGATAAACTGGCAAATCTCGCCGGTAGGAGAGGTTTCGTGTCGGAGCTTTGCTGTTGTTTGTAAGCAATTATTACTAAATGTTGCTTTCGTACTGGAAAAAAATACTGAACTATACAAAATATGGGTCACAATATACTACCTGATGTGTGTTTTACACGACGTTCTTGCCAAGACAATCGAGGTAGACCTTGCTTTGTATGCTGCAAGTAAAATGCCGGCTTTACAATGTACAATACCATCAATTAATGCACTTTAAGTTTACTCGACGCTCATTTTTTTATTATTGTTGTACTTTGGATGGATTGGTTTATTTTGTGTTTATTTCTGTCATTCAACATCGTAAGTTAAGCAAGATGGTTCCAAGGGCTATAAATTAAGGTAAATGGGTGATTTATTCAGCTAACTTATATTATATGTAGGTAATAGTAAGTATTGTGTTCGATATATACGCGACATAATGATAGCACGAATATAGTAGTTTCAGTTTGAATTGTAATAGATAAAGTACGTTTGAAACTTATTCGACTTGATTGGGTTATTTTGGAACCAAATTATTTGAGAGTGCATATTGCAAAATTGAGAGCATTGGATTCTTTAAAATTGCGTTGAAATTCTTCTAAAAAAAAATGCTTCTCCCCCAACCATAGCAACAGATTACTTAATAATCGCTGCTTAATTGATCGACTCAATAAGTATCAACTCACTCGTGGCTTGATTACTAATTTGATAGAAAATTATAGTCTGCTTAGTAAATCAAAGTACACGTCAGTGTATTCACGTCAGATTGCTGATTCTGCCTGAAATACATCCACAGTTTCAGTTTTACTTCCATTCGTTTATTCTCTAAATATAATTATTGACACCAAATTGACGAATTTTTGAGGCCTAGAATATAAGGAGCAATAAGAATTGCAATATATTATTGCAAATAATTTATTAATTTTTAGTTCTATTTGGAAAATTAACCACGTTGAGAATAAACTACAACTATTTTGAAACTAGCGTTCTTATTACTACTTTGGTTACAAATATTGTGTTGTTGTATTCTTACATTCAACGAAATACAATTTTTACTTGAACTTATTTCAAGGAAGTAATTTTCCTCAAATTTTGTAAATTATGTCTACATATTAAGTAAGTTATATCTACAACGCGAGCATGTTTTTACATGTTTCAACATCAACCACGCTTCAATATTCGACGAAAAAATGGATAGCTTTCATGATTTTCGTCAACTATTTGCTTTACATAAATGAGAGGTCGGTAGCTTAGCTCGCTAACGCGCCAGTCCGTAGCAGCAATCTATTCCTGGTAGGTTCAAATTTCACCGGGCTCTTCAGTTGTCTTAACAGCCGGCGACTGGGCATAATGCCAGCGCTTCATTGATAAAGTGTCGCATTATATCTTTAAGTGGTGACTAGGCCAATTTGAATATTGGAATAATTGATATCGGCTTCTCCTATATGTGTTTCCTTACCGCCATAGCTAAGCATTTGCTTCATCTGATCCCCTGGAAAGGAAACTTGAATGTAAATAAAAACCAGACATGCCACATAGAAAAAGATGAGAGGGTAGTTCCTCTAGCTAACCCCAAACATAAATATGCCGCTGGTTAACAATAATGAATTTGATTCGTTTCATTGACTTCTACGTTTATGAACATACTAAGGAACTTAAAGTGTGCTTAACGAAGATATGGTGAGCATGCTTTTCGTTAAATTGTATATTTTAAGTGAAGCATTAAAATCAGACTGATACACATTTCGTAATGTTTGATATTTTTTCTCACCTTTTTGTTGGTTTGAGATAATCTGAATGAAGAAGTTTCTGCAGGCTCAAATAATACTTTAACTTTGAAAATTTAAATATATTTTAGTGGGTTCTTATTAGAAAATATATATTAAATGGAATCATCGGATACTGTTTTCATGATGCAGATGTGAGCACAATAAAGCATTAAAAACTATTTTTTTTTTAGCCGCAATAAAAAATTATCTTTAGAAAAACTAAGCTTAACTTGTTTTAGCCAAACACTTTACATTTACTATAAGTAAGAATTTGAGTCGGTAGCTTAGTTTACTAACGCGCCAGTCCAAGGCATCTATTTACTGCCCGCGGGTTCGAATCCCGCCGTGCTCATGGTTGGATTTGTTTCTCTTGTGTTATTTTAACTATCGGCAACTGGGCTTAATACCAGCGCTCCATTAATTAAGTATCACATTTAAGCTTTAGTGGCGACTAGGCATATCACTAGTGCTTCAGAAAATAAGAAAAACTGTAACAATTAAAACGAATTTTGAATTGATAACGGCTTCTTCCATATGTGTCTCCCTACCGACATAGGTAAGCATTCGCTTCAGAGGGTAATTTCTTTAGCTTTGGCATTATCATAGAAAAATAGAATGCTCACAATTCATTCTATCCTAAATTAATTCCAACTTTTTTGAAGTTTGAACGATTATCCATCAATCTTTATATTTTTCCCGAATTGGAAAAACGTTCAAGTGAAAAAGCTTTGTCAGTTGTAAAAATAAATGAGATATTATAAACCTTTTCAAAAATTTAAGAATCGATCGGGAACACTAAGAAATTATGATCTTTAGCTTGTGTCACACTCGGTGAAAATATTTGATGACGAAGTATTTTTTCAAAATATATGATGAGTTTTCATTTCAGGGTTTTACGGATCACTTTAGTTTCTCGTCAACAATTATTTTACATTTTTGTAGCTTAGAGTGCTAAAAAGTAAAAATATTTGATCATCAAAACACATTCGAAAGCTACTGCGATTGAGTGGAATATTTCAAAACTCTAGCGCATCGAAACCGCTAGAAACAGCGATTTTCGAAATAAAGTGGAAGAATCGTGCATATTTTGAGCGCATATTCTACCACACGTGCTCCATAATACAGCTAGCCTGTTTCGAAGGTCGTGTAATACTTTGATCCATAGATGGCATTGAAACTCACAGAATAGTAAGATTTTGCTTACTACACTTTGCTTATATTCATCTTGGGATGCGGATCATATAAAGCTTTGAAAGTGGCATCGCTTTTAACATATATAATGAAAATGCTTAGCGCTTGTAACATTTTACCAGCTGTACAATTATTTCACATTAAAATCAACCTTCCCTGTGAATTTCGTATTCACCTGAGGACTTCACCGAAAGTTTATGGAACAGAAAAATGTATGGGCGGTGTACTTGTAACAGTACACCGCTTTGGGTCGTCTTCGTACTATGGTATTAACTCAGCCAATTCTTATTTCTCCATTCTCTATTCGCTTCAAAGCTTTTGCATCCTCCAATCGGACTACGTCTTTCCGCTGTTCTCTTGCACTTGAAAGGAGCAACGTAATTTTCACATTTTTGTTTTACCCTTTCTCGCATTGCTCTTACCATTTCTTCCTCGGTCATAATGCTGTCGAAATCATGAATGTTGATTTTGGCCCCACAAACAATTTTGTTTATCTACGCAAGCCTCCAACTATCGTATTAATGGTGTTACTGAAACTCACAATATCATCGTATATTGCATATGATTCCGTCTGTCTTAATTGATTTGCATTCACCATTTTTCTAATTTGATGAATCTGTGCCACTTTCTTGCTTGGGCTGACGTTCTCGCAGATCTCCTGAAAGACCTCCGCGTAAGTTTTCCCTGGGGTGGGTTTTATCATCACTTCTTTCTGTTTAGCATTAGATACATGTGTTCTCTTTCACTTGTGGTAACCTGTTCGGACTGCGATTTTAACGGCACTTTTTCAGATAAGACCACGGGTATCAACCTTTCCTGCTTGCCATAATTCTTTCAAAGCCTTTTGGTTACAATCATCCAGGGGTTCTGATCAGTGTCTTCTGACTTGGTTCACGGTAAAGCGAGCCCTCAATTCTGGCCAAATTCGGGAGTTGTTGATAGTTTTTGTGTTCTACCCTTCACGGCACGTATATTTTCAGCCAGTTTTTTGTTTTTCTTTACAGACATTTTTTAGCTCGGCCTTTTCCCAATGCGTTCTTCAGCTCTCAATCACTTCGGAAGCTTCTTGAAATAGTTTTGATGCTGAGATGCTGTTGTAACCTTGATAGCCGGAATTTTCTCAGCATCTCTCCTTCTTGTAGTTTTTCTTTGGTGATGGTGCTTCTTTTTGGAGAAGTATGTATCGTAGCCTTTATGAAAGTATAGACTACCACACAGAGACTTTGTTTATTATTTTCGACAATACCCGTTCCATACGTGGAGTGTCTTCCTCCACTTTTTCAGTACTGGTTTAGCTTTTCACCTTTAAATAGCTTTAGGTGTCAGAAAATTGAGATACCCTCGGCTTTTCAAAAAGCTCTTGCCAGTAGGAAGCGTCTTTTGTATTTATTGTTTTCCGACGAAGAGATTTACGTTCTTAATTACTAATGCATTACTGTTGCTGTTTAATATATATGCCATCACGTTTCTTGAGTCCCCCTCAGAGCCGCTTTCTCAGCCTGTCTGGACAATAACCTTAATAATCCTGTGGGAACACATTAAACACATCCACAATCCACAAATACTTTAAACTTCAACAAAAACCAAAATTAGCATACACAAAGTAGGCTAAAAAATTTGTAATTTTTGATGTTGGTAGTATGTAAAGTTAGTATACTTTTAATCATATTGTACCTAGCAGTAAAATATATATTTTTATTCATAAAAAAATGACATTTTACATATTTAAGGAAGCATAATACGCATCTCATATTGGTAACCCCAAAAAGCCATGCATACCTATTGGAGCTTATCTGAAGTTTGACGAGGAGAAGGAAGCACCAACAGCAGTAGTGTGGGGACACATAATAAAAATCCACAAACACTTAACACATCAACAATTACCGAATTCAACATGATGCTTCCGGCCCTACGCTCCATTCTGCCAAGGCAGGCGTATCCACACTACAAGCAAAACAAACCGTCACGTAAGGAATAATCAATAAAAAATATTAATATATTTAAAGAAGTTTATTTAATTAGTAAAGAAAAATACAACCAATAAAATATATGCTTAACTGTTACAAAAAAATAAAAAACACACGTACGGAACAGCCCTACTACGATATTTTATTTGGGCCATTGGTAGCGGCAGTGCCAGCTCTGAGACCTGGCAACCACCATCTTGGTAGTGCTGCTGATAACTGCCTCAGCCCCAAGAGCTGGCCATCGACCATCTCGGCACGCGCTGTCTACAGCTCCCGGGGTTTGACAATCATCCTCTTGTCACATACCCATGCAGGCAGTCATCGTGGCTATTTTTACAACCGCAGCTGATGGTGGCAGCCACTAGCCCTACAATCTGATCATCGACCATCTTAGCAGTGCTGCTGGCGACTGCTTCAGCCTTCAAAGCACGCTGATTATTTGCTGCAAAAGCTGACCATCGACTATTTTGGCGCGTGCCCGTTGATATGCGCCACCTCCTCAACCTCAGCATAATCTTGTCACTTGGATTAATACACATTTACAATCCACAAACACTTTATACTTCAACAAATACCAACATTAACATACACGAAGTAGGCTAAGATAATTGTAATTTTTGAAATTCGTAGAATGTAAGTTTAGTATACTTTTCATCGTATTGTACATAGCAGTAAACTATATATTTTTCTTTGAGAGTAGAGAACTTATGAGGAGAGGAACATAAATAAAGCCAATAGGGCAAAAATCGCATACAAACAAAAAATTCAAACACTATCATAAAATGACTAGGACGTAGGTAATTCGAGTTTTTGATATATGGGCGGGGGCAATTGCATGGCGCAAAATTTCGAATTTGGTATCATGCAATGTTAGATTTGTATCTTCATTTTGATGTTTTTAGGTGAAATAAAATTTTGTTTCTGAAATATATGCGTGTTTTAACGGTGGCAGAATATTTCGGTTTCAAATTTTTTTGAAATTCCGCAGTGGTGTAGTTGTGGAACGATAGTAGACAACAAGTAGAATACAGAGTAAAATACGTTTCCGGAATTGCACGCAAGCTGCACGTCTGTGAAACTAAGCACATGTTTCTGTGCACATGATGTGCTTTGTTTTAAATTTTGCAACCCCCTCTTCCTTTTACAACCGGGCTTGGGACCGGCTTCGGCGGAATTAGGGCTTGCATAGTCCAAGCGATCTCTGTAGTTCACTTTCTAAGTTGAGAATAATTCATAATTATAAATTGCTTTACTGTCATTTAATGAAAAAAAATGACAAAAAAACCAGACACCACTGTTGCATATATCGCGTTTGTATCAACTTCTGTAATATTTTCTTTTGTGTTTCTTGGGACTTGACGCTTACTTTGATCTAAGGAGGCTTTAGTTATTCTTACTTAGTTAATAATTTTTGATTCTTCACACACCTTTAAAATGTATGACTTTTTTCAAATGCTGTCTAATCGAAATTTGTTCAGTAGTTTTCTTAGCAATATAGGTATATCTTGTCTTGATATAGTTTCGTACTATGCCATTTATGAGGAGACCATAGTGCAAAGTCTCAGCCATGTGCCTCGAGTGCTACGGGAATAAATTCTTTCCAATACAATGATTTTGTACGGCGGATATAATTGACTGCATGCTTTTTCCAGAGAGTATATTATCCTTACCGCAAAACTGATGTCGTCGAATTTCTTGTTCTGCTTTTCGACAGATAAACACAGTGTCATTTGATGGAACTTTCAGGAAGCCTCTGGTTTTATAGCTTAAAAGGGAATCGCGTTGGTTGTTATGGACCCTTGTATAGCCGCTATACAGCTGTCGCAATGAAGAGCTTTGTGCAATTTAAAGACAACAAAGCCTGATATATACTCAACAACAGAGTCGACAAATGCAGATAGATTTTTGGGATCAGCGAAATAGTTGTGCTGTTCAAGAAAACTTTCGTCAGGACAAACAGTTTCAGTCATACCAGCGCGCTCAGTTGTTTCATTGATCTTACTGATTGGACGCGATTGTCCAGCGTTCAGAATATTAATTTGCTCTAATGGCAGACAATTTCCTATTCCACCTTCTCGAATTTGACACCGATGCACTAATTTTCCATATCGTGAGCTGAATTGTAATTCTGTTGGATTGTCGTTATGCCCTAACCCAGATCTAATAGAACCAAAGAAAAGCTCTATGTGGTCCTGATTGATTTTATATAAGGGAACAAACTTCAGAATTTTGTTTTTTATGAACCTTTCATGAATCACTTTTATGTTATTTAGACAACGCACGAGACCCACAAACCCCACTTTTCTCTTACAAGTTATCAAAAGTATATTGGGTGGCACTATTAATTTCTGAATGTATCGTATTGCCTCTTCAGAAAATGCCATAACATGAACAGCATTGTTGTTACACAGAGCCCGCTTTTTGTATTCATATTCGGAAATTTTGCGGCTGTTCAAAATATCAAATATGTCATTAAACATTAAAATGAAATGAGAAGTAGCTTCACTTCCGACAAATTGTGGCAGATTAAAAACTTGCCGGTAGTAATTAATAGCATCGGCCACAGACCTGCTCAATGTTTGGACAGCCAGGCGCACTTTCATTTTTTGCTTTTCAAAATAAATGTGCGCTTTACGTAGTTTATTGCCCAAATGCAGACCTTCATTTTCTTGTAGATTTAATAGAGATACAATGTATTCCCATTTTATTTTGTTGCCTTCGTAATCCACAAGTACGCCAAGGTCAGCTAGAGTATTTCTTACTAATTTGAGCATATGACAGGGATCAGGGTGTAAAACGTATTTATCACTGCTGCCATCAAAGTTAACGAAGCCTTGCGAGGCGAGGTCTCGGACGTCGGAACCTAATAATTTGGACATGGATAAATTTGCCACAGCTCCATCAAAAGTAACGCCAACCAATACAGCTCCTGTATCCAATAAACTTTGCACACATATACGAATAATGTTCAACTTTTGTTTCCCTGTCATGGAAGCTATGGGGAAGTAAGCTACTGGTATCTTCCAGGGTTTGTTGATACATACTGCCATAAATACCAGGATTTGTGTCGCAACTATGTTGCTACTTCCTCCATCGCCTATTTCAACAAATCCGTGGGATTTTTTCCCATCCCAGTCAACATGCTGCCGAATATAGATCTCATCGAAGACCAGATTCAAAACAATTTTTTCGCCTTCTGAATTTTCAACAGCCTTTTTGATTGCTTGAAATGACTCTCTAGTCAAACCTGGAGTGCAACCAAACCTTTCGTACCACTTTCGTAGTGTTCTACTATGTGATAAGCAATACCCAAAGTTATGGCGAACGAATTCATATGCACGGGGGGAAAAAATGTAGGTTTAATGCAAATGCTCGTAATTCTTGCCCGTAGCATTTTGGGGTTTTTTGCGAATGCAATTTAAATATTTGCCTCTCAAGAATTTTGCGAGACGCTTCGCTTACACTGTCTAATATTTTGCGAGTCTTCTCGCAGATCAGCTTCTTTTCTGACAGAGAAGCAAGTAGCTGTTGCATATTTGAGGCTTTTTTGCCTTGCGTTTATTTTGCTGCCTAAGATTTTTGAAAATTTTGTTTTTAGCTTTCAGTTTTAGTTTTAGAGCCCTATTTTCCATCTTCAACTTTACCAACAACATGTTTTCTTGATCGGGTTCGCTGTCGGTATTTGTCCCCTAAAAAACTCCGTTAAGGCTCAGATAAGACAAATTTGGCATCGCCCGCAGTGTGGAAAACATACAAGTGTAGTTCTGTAGTGTAACAGGTTGTAAATGTGATAACCCATGTAGTTTTTCGTGTTTACTAAGGGCGTTTCCGAATTCACGTCTTCGTCTTAATCTACAGCTTCTTATGATAGATTGTGACGTCAGCAGAATAGCTAAGCTATTCTTAAAGTCTGAAGCAGACCAAGACGAGGTCCAAAATCTATAGCTTTGCTTCGTAACTGTTATACAGGAGATCAATGAGAAGACGTAGATAACTGTATTCGGACTGGCTCGACTTGGTGTGACGTCACATTCAGTTATAACAAGCTGAAGGCCAAGACAAAGACGTCAATTCGGAAAGGCCCTAAGCGTGTTGTAAGCGTGTTCACTGAATTTATAATATGTTATTCTGAAGGAATGCAAAGGCGTAAGCGGCAGCATCTCAGTAAGAAGACATACTAATATAAATATAATAATGCATTTTCAACTTACGACTGACGTCATATTCTTCTCCATTATTTTATTTGGAAGATGCTCACTGCCGAGTACAACCTATCGATATACAAGTTAATATTAACATTTTTAATGCGGCTACCAAGAACACTAACTTACGCTGTTTGAAAAACAAACTTGTGACGATCCTTCAGTTTTGGCAGCATTAATATCAGATTCCTATGGAAAATGTATGACTAAATTGCGAAAGACATTTATTTAAAGCTTACCATTATGAAGCTCAAAAGTTGGCACCCTGGATGCTCTGTATCAACCCCCGGACGAACAATTTTTGAACGTTGCTAGAAATTTTTTTTTGGTTAATATTTTGAAATAAGTTTTCATGTAAACATACCATCGATTCAAGTAAGCATTTTCGCTTCTCAGCCGAGTTACATGAATTTGAATCCATCTGATGACAAACCTAAAAGTGCAAACAGTATATATATCAACTTTACTTTGCAAACTATATTATATAAATTATATTTCACAATATTTCTAGTATCTATGGGTTGTCGTAATAGATTTTGAGATTAATGTTTAGTTTTTATCCGATTGGTTTTAAATTTAAATTTTTGCAAACTCTATTTTTATAACTTATGCTCACTGTTTGTTCACATGCTGTTTCACATTTCTCAAAAAAATGTTCAGGCTTATTTGGCTTATCGGGTCGGGGAATACTTGGCTAAATATATAATAAAAATAATTGTCTATAATTGGAAAAAAACATAAAATATCAATTCAACTTACAATTGTTGATAAGTTTTGGTCCGACCGATGAGATGAACGTTTAAGTATTGGGACAGCATCTTCTTTTAGGATCACTCTTGAAGAACATCGTATGATGTCCTTTTCCAAGAAGTGATCGGAGCATATGATACTGCGGGCTTTCACATCTGTTTGGGCCACAGAGCTCATCCACAGCCTCCTCTTGATGTCGTCTTTGGGAAACCTTTTATAAATATACATAGTGCATGACCAAATATATGAGTATTATTAAAAAAAAATAGTTTTGAGATCACCACGAAGATATTTAATTTTATTTCTTAAAAGCATATTCATTATCTAATTTTCGAGAAAGTAGTTAATCCCTTAGTTAATTTCGACAAAAACATTTCTTCATTGAAATTTTGTAAATCGCTTTTCTCTTGCCCGATAAAGATACGCCACTCTACGAAGGCAATCCAAACATGGCTGTCTGATTGTCATTCACGAAAATGTAAACAAACGGTCCACTCGCAACTTTTTCGTGTGTTTTTCGCGAAACATGCACAATGCCTAGTAAATATAATGAATGCGACGAAATATTTAGACCGGATTTTATATTTTAACACTCACTCACCTGTGAAAAGATACTCCGAAAACACTAAATCCTTGCCGATTGCGGCATGAGCTCACAGCACACTTTCGACTCATTATTTGTCTAGTTTCACAAATTGTTTTTGGAATTTCGCGTTGTATTAAGACACTCTAAGGTTATAATGATTTGAAAATCAGTCTTTTTAGAATAATCACTACTGCACAACACAATTAAATACGTTTCGAATTCACTTCGCTCAGAAAATATACCGACATCACGTAAGATTGACAACGATTTTGACAGCTAAGCCCAAGCAGGCCCAAGCCAGAGAGAATCGAAGAGAGCGTTTTTGTCCTATTACACACACTTGGATGTAGGGCCAGAAGGGTGAGGTAGCCCGCTCCTCTTAGCTTTCTACTCTCATATTTTTATGCATAAAAAAATTTCTTTTTACATATTTACAGGAAGCGAAATACGCTTTTTATAAGCGTGGCTATTTCTGCAAGCAATGAGGCCATGTGAAAGGCGGGTAATGCCTTTGTGGGAAAAGCTTGATGGTTCTTGACACCTGTCAACCTGTCTTAAACAAGACGTGCGGGCCAGTGCAATTGATGTCGTTAAAGGGCAAGTGCATACCTGTCTACAGCAGCAAATATACTGGTTATTAAGCCAAGTTGTACGAGCTGTGCGCCCGCATATAGGGCCCATTACGCAGAAAAGAAAAACGTTAATAAGATAGGGATATGATGTTGTTTTTAAGGAGAGGAGTCGGGTGCTGGGTTTTCATGGTTTTGGTCCGTGGCTGCTTATTCGTATCAGTCAGTCAGTTAACCAGTGGCAGGCGATCAAACTGCTTAACCACACCACAAATAATTTAATAGTTCTCCGAAGCCGTTTTACTACAGCAGGCTGCCCCTATCCACCACTTGAAAATACGTCCAGTAGCATACCACAAAGCTGTCCTGGACTTTTGTCTGTGGTGCTACCGAAAGTTTGGCAGCTTCAGTCATTTTCATTTTTTTTATACCAGCAGATGCTTTCACGAAATATTCAATTAGTAACCAAGGCTCAAGTTTTCTGAATTTTGGAATTATTTCGGATGGCAACGCCAAGTATCTTTCTATCCCTGTTACTTTCAAAGCAGTCATCGGATGAAAGCGAAACTCTCGGAGTAGGTTGCAAATAATTTAGGTTGAAGCTGGTATTATTACAATAGAGCGAAAAGTAAAATACGAAAAATACTATTTAAGTTAGCTGGTTCTTCTCGGTTTTATTTCATTATAAATTTTACTGATTTTCGATGAAAATTAGTATTAATTTCGTTTCGCCGAAAATACAAATTTCTTTATTTACAAATATAGAAACATATATTTACATGTATATATTTACATGTATATATATATATATATATATATATATATATATATATATATATAAATATATATATATATATATATATATATATAAATATATATATATATATATATATATATATATATATATATATATATATATATATATATATATATATTTATACATATATATATATATATATATATATATATATATATATATATATATTTATATTTATATATATATATATATATATATATATATATATATATATATATACATATGTATATATATGTATATATATATGTACATATATATATATATATATATATATATATATATATATATATATATATATATATATATATATATATATATATATATATGTTTATATATATTTATTTATATGCATCCACGGATAATAAAATCCATTATATAAAGAAAGATACGACAGTAGTTGTTAAACTAAGCTAAAGCTTACAAAAGTAAATAAAACGTTAAAAAATGAGCTACGTTGTATAATCTAGGCTAGAAATTAATACAATAAGAATAACAAGGTAAAATAATACAAGTTAAATATATAAAGAAAGAAAAAAAAAATATATATAAAGAAAAAATAAGAAGAAAAATGACAAAATAAAGTAGAAATAACCAAGTTGAAAGTTAAAAATTGAAAATTGAAAATTGAAAATTGAAATGGGGACGCAAATACCACAACGCTAGCTAGAAATGAACATTACCACATTTTTTAATTCGAGCAAATTAGTGTTGAAAAGATCTAAATGCTCCCATAATGCATTGCCCAAACGTTTCAACCTCTCTAATGGAGAAAACTGACCATGATTGGTTTTATAAGTATGTAGCATAAATAAAACGTTAGACCTCGTCATTCTCTGAGGAACTCTAAATGGTAATTCCTGTAAGATGTTGGGAGCATCCAGATTGTTATTTAAGATTTTGTATAAGAATATGGCCTCATGGTAGGTTCTACGAACCTCAAGAGAGCTCATATTAAGCACTGACATGACATAAGTGTAATCAAAATCGCAACCGTTTATTCTAAGTTTGAAGCCAATGTACCGAAGGAATTTATTTTGGATTCTTTCCAGTGTCCTACAATGAGACTGGTAATAGGGGTTCCATACAATCGAAGAGAATTCCAATTTACTGCGAACTAGAGAAAAGTAAAGTGATTTTAAAGCGAGTATATTATGAAAACGACGGGAGTTACGTATCAAAAAACCTAACATTCTACGTGCTTGAGCAGCTATTTCATTGACATGCTCGCTAAACGATAAATTAGCATCAAATCTCACTCCGAGGTCATTAACAGAAAAATAGGACTGAAGGGGCGTGCTGTTAATGGTATATGTAAACTGGTAATCGATTCTGTTGCGTTTAAAAACAATATAATGGCACTTGTTAATATTCAATTCCAGACTGTTATTCAAACAGTAATAATAAAAACTATTCAGATTGAACTGAAGGGTTAACAAATCAGAACTGGATGAAATGCTTTTGAAAATTTTGCAGTCATCAGCAAACAATAGAAATTCCACATTGTTGAATACTAAACTTATATCATTTATAAATAATAAAAATAAGAGCGGACCTAGATGAGAGCCTTGGGGGACTCCCGAGGATTGGAAAAATCTGTTCGAAAAATTATTGTCAATTTTCACTACAAGCGATCTACCGCTCACATAGTCACACAACCAGTTGAGCAAAGGACCATGGAAACCAAAATTCAAAAGTTTCCTAAATAATAGCTCATGATTGATTTTATCAAAAGCTTTGGTAAAATCAGTGTAAATCGAGTGCACCTGATGTGAGGACGCAAAGGAGTTGAAAATATAGCTCTGATAAGTAACAAGATTTGTGTTGACAGATTTCCCACTACAAAAGCCATGTTGATTAGGTATAATTAAAGGTCTTAAAATCGACGTTAAGTGATCAGTGACAAGGCTCTCAAATATTTTTGGAATTGTGGACAGCAGGCAAATAGGACGATAATTAGAAACCTCAGATTTATCGCCAGACTTAAAAATTGGAATCACATAACTACATTTCCATATCGCATCGTAGTTCGCGGTAGCCAGATTCACACGCAATTCATTAAGCTTTGTGGAAAGTCCCCGAACGTTTTGGTAATAAATGTTTATAGATTGTGCACAGAGTTTTTTGAATTAATAATTTTCGGCACCGCATTTACATATTTGATAGTGGCACCAGGGTCAGTTTTCTTGACTTCAATAAGTTGAGATCTAAGGCAGTTCAAGTATTTGCGCTGCTGAACAGTCAAGTCAGAAGATATGCTTACTTTTTTTGATGACAAGATACTTCTGACTTCAGGCAGCTTCTTGTTACGACAAACACTCCGTGCAGTTGCCTGGTCCGGCGTAACAACCTTCACTGGCCTTACGTGTTGAGCTCTCGGTTTTCCGATCCGAAATATTCTTACATCGGAAGAAGACACAGCCAGGGCAGACGGTCGCAGGGTGAGGTTAAGTAAATCTACAACCTCGACAATATCACCAGCACTATCTGACTCAGGAATACCATGAACAATAACGTTCGACGCTCGCTTATTTCGATCCTCCTGTTCCGCAATCACCTCCTCCATCCTAATTGGGCTATCCAGTATACCTTTTAGTCTATCAATTTCTTCTTTCAAGAATTTAACTTCATTTTTTAATGAAGTGATTACATTGAACATGTCATTCCATTGAGAATCTTTGATAGTGCAGAATGTACACAAGAAGAAGGATTTGTTTTGCTTGATGGCTAGAGTTGAAGTCCGGTTCAGTTTGGCACAGGAAGCATGTTGCGGCTTTCTACAAATCCCGCAACTGAGAAGATCGTCATTCGTGTTACCCTGGCCACAAGACGAGCATTCGGTGAGGCTGATTGAAGCCATTCTAGGTTATGTCAAGATGAGAAGTAAACAAGAGTGAGAATAAGCCAAATAATACAAATCGCCAATTATCTCCGCACTCAAAACAAAAATGAATAATAAATAAGCACTAGATGTAAACAATAACTGATTATATAATTGATTAGTTGACATTAATTGCTAGCTACAAAAGTAAACAACCACTGCCGTGAAACGTCAAAACTAGACTGTATGTTTAATATATGTTTATATATATGTTCAGGCGGTCGACAGATTGCGGGTCTTAATGCCAAATGGAAAACCAGCTCCGGGTTCTATTGTGAGTCCGATGGTCGTAGTGGTACCCCTCAGTAGGGCAGTTACCCAGCAGTTTGGAGACTCACTGGCCGGTCCAACGGAAGTGCTTGATTGAGTTGGCTTCTAGCTAAACTGTGACCGATGACGGAGGTGGAGAGCTGAAAGGATTGCAGGTTACCGGGAAGGATACGGCGGGTAAGTCACTCCGTAAAGCTGTAACCGGGACTGGAGGTGGTGCCTCCAAGGATCTGCAGTCCTCTGTGAAGGTGGCGGCAGCTGAGTTCACAAAAGAGATGAAGCGGAATGCTCAACGCTTCAGAAGGTGAGAGGCAGAGCAGGCAGCCATGAGTACGATGACGCTGGAATCAAAACGGAAACCCGAGGATACCCAAGTGAAACCTACTGCAGCGGCTGCAAACACACGCCAACGCTCAGAGGAGAAGATCTCGCCGAGAGGTAAATCGACGAAGAGGCCACGACAGGAGACGGTTGTTCATTCCTTTAGGGACGTAGAGGGTAGTCACCTTAAGCTGGCCGTCGTTGCTAAACAGGAGCCCTTGAAATGGAGACTCGAGAATGACGTGGCCAAGGTGATTCTTAAATGGATCACCAAAGAACTCTTCAAGTTTGCCATGTGAATGGAAGAAGATTTGCCCCGCTTTGAAGGCTGCTACATTGTTCGCAGCCAAATTGCGGTGACCTGTAGGGACGTTTTCTGGCTTCAGTCTACCGTCCTGAAAATTTCTGAAGTCCATCAAGGTTTGGACGTGGTGGAGGAGACCACCGTGCCTACGCTGATTACAGCAAAGGTGGCGGTGCCCCACTCGAACGCTTTGGATGCTCTGTCTCTGTTAAAGAGAGGTAATTGATATTACCCTGGCAACTCCAAGCATAATGGAAAGTGTCCATAGCTGGCAGGTTGCTGGCCTCCTATCGATCTTGGACCACCAGTTGCTATGCTGGAATATCGGTTGTTCTGTTATCTCACCTAAAAAAGTACGGTGCCTGAGAACAGCATAAAGGTAAGTTTACTCAAGGCAAACAAATAGACACCTCAGCGCACTAGATTATCTGGATCTGACGAGTCCAAAATGACTTAACGAGCCGGTGAATTGATTAACAGGAATCATAGAGTCAGATTTCAAAGACGTGGGTCTGGAAAAGCCCATAAGAAAAAACGCAGCCTTGTGGTGGAATGGCAAGTTCACAAAGGCTAGAGGTTGTACACAGAGGGCATTTAATTACACAAGGCGTTCCGGAAACGTGGATGACTGGGATCGATAATAACAGGAGCTGTCGCTCTTCAAAAAGAGGATAAGGCGAGCCAAACGCGATTCATGGAGGGAATTCTGTGAGAATATTGAAGGATGTACAGAGGCTGCCAGAATCAGGAAGTTCCTAAGCATAGCCCCCGGTGTACCTTCAATTTTGCGAAGGTAAGGTCGTAACCGTAACCTCCAGCGTACCTATATTTTGGCAAAGGAAGAAAAAAAATGGGTGGAGGACCCGAAAAAATGCCTAGAAATGCTACTGGAAACTCACTTTCCAGAATCGGCTTGCGTGACACTGCGTGAAGACGTACTTCGTGTAACCCACTGGGCGTCTGAGCAGCTGATAAAGAAAGTAGTAGATGAGGTCAAGATTGAATGGGCTATTGGCACATTCCAATCTTACAAAGCTACAGGAATTGATGAAATATCACCTATCTTGCTTTAAAAAGCAGATAGAATCATCATTCCCATCCTGCGGCGTATTTGGACCGCATGCTTCCGCCTTGAGCAATGGACAAAAGCTAGGGTGGTCTTCATTCTGAAACCTGGTAGGTTGAATCATCATTACGAGAAGGACTTAACACCAATCAGCTTAACATCGTTTTTGCTCAAAGCACTAGAGAGGTTTGTTGATCTGCACATCAAGAGCTTGATTGATGTCGCACGACTCTGCGCTGATCAACACGCGTATCTAGCTGGCAGATCAGTAGATACGGCATAGCACAAAGTTAACGGTACAATAGAAAAAATTTTACAGCAAAAGGAATTTACGTCGACAGCCTTCTTAGACATTGAGAGGGCCTTCAATAATGTCACTGTTGCGAGCATCATCGATGCCTTGGTTCGATATCGGGTGGATAGAACTCTGGCGACCTGGGCGTCTGACTTGCTCAAAAACAGGCGCCTACCTTTTTGAAGGCCAAGGCGGAAAAAATATTCGCCACAAGGAGTGATTATATCTCCCTTTTTCTGGGTCCTGACAGTCAATGAAATACTGGAGAGTTTAAGGGCCAGTGGCTTTGAGGTGGTGGTGTATGCCGATGACATTGTGGTACTTGTGAGGGATGTGTTCCCGCAAACTTTGTCGAATTTCAGGCGATCGGCGCTGGAGCATATCCAAATCTGAGCCAGAAAAGTCGGTCTTAGGGCAAACCCGACAAAAACCGTACTTGTACTCTTCACAAGGAGACACAGGGTACCGGATATTGCCACGCCTAACCTCAACGGAATAACATTAGAACTTGCTGATAGTGTTAAATATTTGGGCCTTATACTAACAGAAAACTGAACTGGGGGGCTAACGTGAAGCACATAATTGGTAAGGCTCGCGCAGCACTTTTCGCGTGCTGGTTTCCCAACTCCAATACCTGGGGTCTTAAACCAAGGGCGGCCTATTACATATTTACATCTGTAGTGAGATCAATTTGATGTATGGAGCGATCGTGTGATGGAAGGCTGCGGAGAGTAAAATTAATATCAAGAAGCTAACAAGACTGCAATGATTTGTTTGCATATGTATTACGGGCGCTTTAAGAACTGCCCCAACGGCTGGGTTGGAAATAATTTTGGGACTCATACCCCTAGATCGATTGATTTTTAGAAGCGCAAGCTTAGCGGCGATACGTGCTAAAAGTTCCGGCACGTGGAACGATTCAAATCAGTGGGGCCACTGCGATATTCTTACAAAATGTCGCAAAAGATTTAGGCTCGTTGCAGAAGACACGAATAACATGAGTAAAATAAAACATCTTGGCAGGAATTTCTAAATCAAGATACCCAGGAGAACATACTGGAAGAAAAAGGAGCTGTCACCAATGGGGGCGTCTGGATTTAAACGGATGGGTCTTTTCGGACATATGAGTTGGCTCGGGCGTGTTTTCTACGGATTTGAGCCTTAACTTGTGGTGTAGACTGCAGGACCATGCTACTGTCTTCCAGTCTGAGCTTCATGCTATATTTCGTCAGCAGCAGGGCAGCCATTCTCGCTCTTGCGTCTTACAGATGTTCTTCAAAAACTGTTAACGCTTGCAGAATGGCTCTCAATGAAAGGGCAAGGCATATTCCTATCCTGATTATGTGGGTGCCAGGGCAAACTGGGGCCATAGGCAACAAAAAAAACCGATGAATTGGCGAGAAAAGGCTCAGGAGCTAGTAATAGGCCCTGTATCACTGTACCACGGTCAATCGCTAAAGCCACAAGCAAACTTGATGCTGCCGTATGGGCCAAACTGAAGTCTGAATGGGAAAACAAGATGGACTGCAAAGTGGTCAGGGCATTATGGCCATCACCTGTTCAAACAAAAGCAGGAAGCTGCTGAAGCTCAGTAAAAACTGCTTGAGAACCACGGTCGGCTTGCTCACAGGACATTATCTTACAACATCTCAAGCGAACAGAATTGCACTGATATCCAGCCATCTATGCAAGAGGTGCGAGATAGAAGAGGACACCATCGAGCATACTCTCTGTGATTGTCCGGCCTTAAATAATAAACGACTTAACATTTTTGGTTCTTACCACTTCCAGAGTAAGCAGAGGTGGCCAATACCGTCAAGTTGAGTCAGCTAATTCAGTTTGGGCCCAAACTGGTGGCTTAATGCCAGCCGCGTTCCGGCAACCCTCTCCACTAACCTAACCTAAGTGACATCGAAGTTGAATGCCAAAAACAAAAACAACAGGAAAGCAAAAGTTATTGATATCGAATGTTTCATTTGCCATAAAAAGGGAACAGGGGCTTCCAATGCACAAAGAAGAAGCCCACCGATGACAAAAAATAAATAAATGGGAATGCTTGGCAAGCAGAGGCGTTTGCAGATCAAGCTATGGTGACGAATACTCGTCATCCACCTTGTGGGTCATTGATTATGGCGCTACACATCATTTGACTGAAATTCGAAGTTTCCATATATTGTGACAGCTGAAAACCAAAGATTGAATGTCACGGGCAGCAGTTCAATCGACTTGAATACAAATGGAAGGGAAATTTCAGTGAAGAACGTACTGCTAGTAGAAAGTGCTTCTTCGAATTCGCTGCCAGTATACGATATTCAGAAGACCGGCAACAGTGTTTTGTTTGCGAATGATCGCTGGGTTGTGCGTGACAAAAAAATTGACGTCACTGTCGACGTGGCAGCGTGCAACAACTCATGGCGAATTGAAAATACAATTCCATGCGGTATGATGGTTGGTACAGACGAAGGAAGTGAATTGATGAAGTGGCATCGCCGTATGGGCCATCTCGGCTACGACGGATTGATGAAATTGAATGGACTGGTAAATGGAGTCACGATTAAAGGCAATCACAATGTAAGTGTAGATGGCAAAAAAAATTCTGCTTACCAGATCCCCGGGTGACCTATCACCATGGGGTTTCACCATGAGGTAAGATTTGACTCACTCAAAACAGGACCATCTACAAGCCCACCAAGTTCCGAGTCGAGACCCGTCTAAGCACTGCTTCGACCCGGTCGTGCTGACTCACCCATCGGTAACCACGGACTTCAGAAACTACCACAGCTCATGGGTCGGTAAGGCAGCCCTCCTCCCGCTTTATGCGCAGCACTTTTTCAACATATGTTGAGACCACGCGCCAGTTCTCTTCGTTTCGCAGCATTGCATCCACGATCGTTTCAGGCGTTGCCAGGGCAATTGTGGACTCAATGGTGCGCCTCAAACTTACGAAGCGACTGCACATAAAGAATGTGTGCTGAGCATAATCGAGCTCAGTCACACAGTATTGGCAGTACGGTATGACCACCTTACCCATTCTGTTCAGGTATTTCCTGAAGTAACCGTGCCATGTCAAGAATTGACTCTCCGTGGCTCCGGTTAAGCCAAGGCTCAATGAGACCAATCAGCTTAGCCGCCCAGAGTCCTTTAGTACTTTCGCTCCAACGTTGTTGCCAAAGTTGGAGGGTAAGCATGCGCGCGTGAGTCAGAGCCTCAGTTCTGCCCAGCTCTGAACGAAAGAGGTACCCTTCTTTGCGTTCTCGCGCTAGTAGGTCGATCTGGATTACTCCCGATACCACAATCACAGCCTCTTCTGAGACTGTGCGGTAGCTACAAGCGATACGCAGCGCACCCCTGCGCTGGACACTGGCAATGCGCTTCCGAAACTTCTCAGTTCGTAGCGCATCTCCCCAGATTTCGGCTCCATATAGCAAGATGGAATCGGTCGTTACCATCAGTAGCCTCCGTCGCGTCTCACTGGGTCCACCGACGTTGGCCATTAGCCTACTCAGCGAAGTGACGACTACAAGAGCCCTGTCACATGCCCTGCGGATATGATCCCAATACGTCAGCTTGGTGGCCAGGGTCACTCCCAGATACTTGACTGACTTGCTGGTCTGGACCTCAACGGAGCCAACTGGCATGGGTATGACAGTTGGTATCCTCCGCTTCGTTAGCATGACAATCTCTGTTATAGAGACTGCCAGCTGAAGGCCGTGTTCGGTCATCCACCGATCCACCCTCCTCATGACTTGGTTAAGTCTGAGTTGAGCGAATTCCGCAGATCTGGAAGTGATTACCGCCGCGACGTCATCAGCATAACCTATCAGAAACACATCCGCAGGCATTTCCAGGCGCAGCAGATCATCGTACATGATGTTCCAGAGGTCTGGTCCTAAGATCGACCCCTGTGCCGTACCTGAGGTAACAGGTCTCCTTTTGACTCCTTCGTAAGTGTCGTAAAGCAACCAGCGGTCCCTGAGGTAGTCCCACATCATGGCTAGCAAGTAGCTTGGGATACGGAACGTCTCCTCAAGGACCCGCAGGATGTCCGTCCACCTCGCCGAGTTGAAAGCGTTTGGTACGTCCAGTGTTACCAGACGACCGGTCTGGCTTGATGGCATGCCTCTTCCGCTCTTGCTACAGCCCCAACAACCTCTGAGATGGCATCGATTGTTGATTGCCCTTTTTGGAAGCCGTGCTGCCTGCAAGAAAGATCACCAGCAGATCTCACTGCTGACAATAGTCGTGGCTTGAGCAACCCTTCGAGAAGTTTTCGCGCAGTGTCCAGTATGCACAGTGGGCGGTATGCTGATGGACCACCCAGGTTACCCTTCTCCTTGTCCACAAGTACCAGTCGAGCTACTTTCCACCGCGACAGGAAGACCCCCACGACTAAACATGAATTATACAGATCCAATAATAGACGCGGTTGGACCTCCGCCACGACTTTAAGCGCCTCGACCGGCACCCCATCAGGCCCCGAAGCCTTCCGGTTTTTCATCCTGGACACTGCACTGCTCAGCTCCTCGTTCATGAAGGGAGGCACATCCGCCTGGTTCACGATGATGGGATCATCAGTCCTTGGCGGATGCACTGGGAAGAGCGAACCAACGATACGCTCCATGGATATCGCATCCATGAGAGTGCCAGGCCGCATGCAGCCACGTCTGCGAGTGACCAATTTGTAGCCATCCCCCACGGGTCTGAGTTGACCTCCTCACAAAGAGCCAGCCATTTGGCACGTTTGCTCATTGTGATGGCCTTGGACAACTCCCTCTTTGCCGCAATGTGGGCAGCAGATAGCTCAGCCACACCCGGCCTATTCCTGGCTCGCTGTGCCCTGCGCCTGCACGCCAAAGCGATGCGTCGCAGTTCGGCAATTTCATCGTTCCACCAGTATGCATGTTGCCTCCCACAAAAGGGTTTCCGTTTGGGCATTGAAGCCTCACACGCCTTGCGAATTCACCCCATGGTTCTGCCAGCAGCGGCCTCTGCTGCTGCACGAGTCACTGGGGACCCAGATTTTAGAGGCTCCCCTTCCCAGCTCGAAACGTGCGATGCGGTCATCACGTCTCTGCGAAGCTTAGTGGCGTTCCAGCCTAGCCACTTGAAGGGAGAGCGATGGTGTCTTTGTCTGCTCTCAGCGATTTGGAAAGTGATGTAATTATGATCACTCGCAGTGTAATCCTCCACCACCCTCCAATCGCTGACATGTGCCGCAAGTCTCTCCGATGCCATGGTGACATCGGGAATAGATTCGCCAAATCCGGGCCTTCGGAATGTTGGTGTTGAACCCGTATTCAACACCAACAAACCCAACTTCGATGCCATCTCGACTATGCACCGCCCGCGAGTATTTTCTGTAAGCATGCCCCACTCCGACGCCCTTGCGTTGAAGTCACCCCCTACGATGACATTGCCGGTGATGCCACGGAGAGAGTCCTCCAGTGAGCTAAGTTTGTCTCCGAATTCCTGCATTGAGTCATTCGGGGACAAGTAGCAGCTCACAAAGGTGATCTCTCCATATGTCACCCACACGTGACCTTTGCCTGAGCCGCGACCGCCGATGCGGGCCCTCTGCCCGTCAGCGATCCAAATCGTCGCGTACCCCGTGGCATCTGCCAGCCAAACGGACGAGTTCTTCCCCCTATAAGGCTCACTGATGAGTATGATCTGAGCCCTATGCTCGTAGATTAGCTGCGTGAGGAGGTCGTCTGCAGCTCTACAGCCCTGCAGGTTGCCTTGAAGTACTCTCATATCCTTCCCTGCTTTTTCTTGGCATCAAGTGCGTCCTTGAAAACCCGACAAGCACTCGATCCCATTATATACTTGGTGCCATTCGCGCCATGTTTCTCAGTGCATAATATACACTGAGCCTGAGCAGAGTAGTCTGCTGCCCGGTGGCCAACCTGTCCACATTTCCAGCAGCTGGCGCTCCGGTCCGGACCCTTATGTGGTCGTAGCTTAAGCACCGGTAGCAGCGGGTCACCTCAGCCCACCTTCGTACTCGGGCGCTAATCATTCCCACGCGGACTCGACCAGACTTGAGGATTTTGAATGCTGGTGCCTCATCCAGCTCCACCACAGCTCTCCTTTGCTCCCTTGTGTTAGGGGGGAAGAGCGTGGTTTTCACCTCGCCGGCTCCTTCCTCTCTAGCCTCGCATTTGATGGCGGATGTCACCTCCTCGCTGACTGTGAGGCAATCGAGGTCGAGAAGCTCGATCTTGACTCTGGGAGTTACAAGCTTCACGTCCCCCTAGCCATCTACGGCAGCCCGGATCGAGTTCTGCAATTTTGTGCGGTCATCGCAACGCGCGATTTCCAAAAAAACCCCCCTTCTACTGTCTTTCTGATACGCCTGACTAGCGTACCAGTTTCATCTGGGGAAACACTTTGACGGATGGCCGCCAAAACCTCCGCGTAAGTTTTTCCCGGAGCCGGTTTTACGATGACAGCTTCTATTTTTTTTCCCTCGCTGTCTTCGTCTATTCTTATTTTTCTTTTTTTCTTCACATCTTCCTTTTCCCCTATATCCTCTTTCTGAGCCTTTTCCGGCCCAGCGGATGCCACAGGTGTTTTGACGACACTTCCCTTCCTCTTTTTGTGGGTAACCGTCACCCACTTCCTGAGGTCAGAAACTGACACCTCCTTCCTCACCCGGACTTCCTGAGTATCCTCAGGGCTGGATTCAGCCACGCGCTTATTCTGCCGTGGCTGATCAACTTCCGGGACCCCTGCAGGAGTGGCCGGCTCAGCGGTCTGTGCTTTCAAGGTGGTAGTCCATCTCTGCCTTCTGCCAGTTGGTCCGGCAGGTGAGTATGACCTCAAAGGCCTCCTCTAGTTCCAGCATTCTGTCCTTGACGTGCAAGGGAGGAAATTGCGATTCATCAGAAGCGGTACATCGAAACGGTGTTGGAGTCATTCGGCATGAAGAATGACAAAACCTGCAGTGACACCGAGCGATGCAAGTCAGAAGCTTTCGATCAAGATGGTCGAAGAAGGATCCGGCGCATTGAAGAACATCCCATACCAACAGGTTGTTGGATGTTTGTTGTTCCTAGTTCAGTGGACGTGTCCGGACATGGCATTTGCTGTAAATGATGTTAGTCGATTCAATTCCAGCCACACACAGCCACATGAACGCCAGTTAAGCGCATCATACGCTATTTGTGTGGGACACTCGATTACAAAATCTTGTATCGCTATGGAGTGGGTGACTTAGTTGGGTACTCAGATTGAGACTAGGCGTCCAATATCGATAAGCGACGGTTTTGCACTGGCTATGTGTTTAAAATGAGCAATGGTGCTACCGCTTGGGAAAGCAGGTGTCAACCAACAGTAGCTCTGTCCTCGATAGCAAATAGTAATTATTGCGGCAACGTGCGAGGCGATCTGATTGAGGATGCTTAGCCAGCCATTTAAGAAGTTCGATGGGCCAACGATGATATTCTGCTACGATCAGAATGCAATGGCAGTTGCTAGTGTTGATATGTTTCGGGCTCGAAGCAAACACATTGACACGATATACCATCATTTGCACGATGTGATTAAATCTGGGGCAATAACACTCAATACTTAGGATCGAAGCGAAATGCCACTGATTGCCTAACTAAAGCGCTGGTGGGACCAGCAATGGTTTCCATTTCCATCAAATGGGCATCATTCAAACCGAAAATTGAAGTGTCGTAGAGCTAATCGACCTCTGTGGATGTTCGTTTTTAAAATAAAGTAATATCTTTGTGTATTTTCTTTTATAAGTTACCTCCACTTTGCTTTCGTTCTTTCTTTTGCTTTAGAGTGATGATTTAGGGTGTTGAATTGTAAGCTTAGTAGTCTTACTAATGTTGTATGAAATATCGTGTCATATTAAATAAATATAACCGATTCTCATTCTCATAAATATAACCGATTCCCACTAGCCGTCGATGAAGTAAGCACGTTGCAACAAATCACATTGTTTTATTTCAATCGAATTTACGATAATCATCTCATTCTAGGCCACATTTGGTAGAAATTTGGTTGAAAATTTAGGATAGGTTTGACAGCTGTGGTACTTTTTGTCACCTACAGTCATGAACAAAAGTCTACGTATCCCCAATATCTGAGCATTTCTCTCAGTTTCTATAATCCTAATTCTAAGCATTCACAGCAAAATCATGTATTCACTTAATTTAAGCTTAAATATAAGTAAATATTTTAACTATTTCTATCAAAGCAATAATAAGAGGGGTATAAATGAAATCTTCACACCCAAAATGAAACAAAAGTCTACGTACAGCTTAACGAGTGTTTAAATAATTTTCATAGCGCATGTTTTCATTGAATGGTAAAATTCGTATTAGATTCAAGAGCTGACGGCGCGTTGACAAGTAATTGTCAATTTGTTTAAAGTGATCATGACTCCGATTAAGAAAGAAATCTCTGAAGACGTCAGAAAATTAATTGTGAGCCTTAGAAAAGAAGGGCGATCTTATCGTGAAATTAGTGAAATAGTCAAAAAATCTCGGTCAAGTGTTCAAACTGTAATTTTAAATTACCAGAGGACAAAATCATTTGAAAACAAACCAAGGAGTGGAAGACCGCGAAAGCTGACCGACCGTGAAGAGAGAAGGATACTCGCAGAAATACAAAATAATCCTCGTACGTCGTCAAAATTACTAGCTGAAGGCATCAAAGAGGTTAAGGGGAAACACTTACATCCTATAACTGTGCGCAGAGTGCTCCACCACAACGGCTATTTTAGCAGGACACCTCGGAAAAAGCCATTCATTAGTAAAACAAATGAAGGTAAACGACTCGAATATGCAAAACTCCATGAAAGCAACCAGGAAAATTTTTGAAATAGCGTCCTGTTTAGCGACGAGACCAGGTTTAATATTTTCGGACATGACAGTAAGCAACGAGTAAGGAGAAAACCAAACGAAGGCCTCAAAAAGCAAAATTTAATTGGTATGGTAAAGAATGGGGGTGGAAGTGTTCTTGTTTGGGGATGCATGTCGGTGGCGGGGTGGGGAATTTAGTTGTTATCGACGGTATTTTGGATCGTGCTGTATATTTAGACATATTTAAAACTAATTTAAAACAATCTGCGAAAAAATTGGGACTAGGGCCGTCTTGGGTCTTCCAACAAGACATTGACCCCAAACATACAGCGCAGATTGTGAAAGAGTGGTTGATTTTTAATATCCCCAAACAACTCCATTCCCCACCCTAATCTCCGGACTTAGACCCAATCGAACATTTATGGGAACATTTGAAATGCCAACTTCAAAATCATAAAGTTTCAAACAGATCCGACCTAATTTCCGTTCTACATGAAGAATGGGACAAACTTACACCAGAAATTAGAAAAAATCTAGTCAATTCAATGCCAAGCCGATTGAAAGCTGTAATTTCTTCCGAAGGAGGCTCCACCAAACACTAGTTTTTAAGACAACTAGTGTTAAATGTGACTGTACGTAGACTTTTGTTCTTTTTTATTGTATGAAATTTTATTATTTTTGTTTTATGTTAATTTACAATAAATGAATATATATATTTTGGACGTGATATGAAACAAGTTTACTGTTTTCATCATTTCTTATCATTTTTGTTGACATCAGTCATTCAGTTCAATATTTTTCATGAAAATTGCAAGGGTACGTAGACTTATGTTCATGACTGTATATCTTGTAAATTTGCTCTGCAGAATAAGGCTTTTTTCCCTATAACTTCCGGTTTGGTCATGAAATCAAAACAAAATGCATGAAGAAAATGGAACTTGTTATAAAATGGTTTAATCACTGAAACAATCGATGAATTCCCCGGAAGAAAAGGAAATTCGACGGTTGGTATACGTATTGCTGCTTCGTTGGAAAAGTGGTGCCAGCACATTTTCATCATGTTTGTTGTAGGAGATGCTGTCGAGAAATGGTTTTTGTTGCTTTGCGTAAAAAATGGCTGATATTATACTACACGAGAGCGTATTACGTCTTTTCAAATTTTTGGTCACTTAAGGCCAATTTCATCGGAAATCAGTTATCAAGCTGTCCTAATGCGATATAGTTTTTTACTTTTTTAACCGATCAGGGGTCACAAAGCAAGGTAAAACTATTTAACCTAACCAAAAAAGCGGTTCTGTACGCATAAAATGGCATGTTTATTGCCACTAATTATTTGTACGCACTTTAATTTTTCAAAATTATTACCGCGAAAAAAATTTCGGTAAGGACTTTTTTCGTTGCTAATAATCACTACTAGCGACTTAACGGCGCTGCACTCAGATTAAATAATAAATTCAACAACCGAAATCGAAAAACCGGGACACGATACTCCTTGAATTTCGTACAGACAGATAGTTAATAGCACTTCTGTACTCGACCAGGGCTGGCAATCGAATCCCAATCGAGGTATGGAAGAATTTCGATAGTTAGACAAATTATATGAATCCAAGTCACTGGAAAATTTTGATTTCACCTAAATAAAGCAAAAACTAATTCATTTGCCTTTAAACACTTTTTCGGAAACTTGTGAGCTCTTTTTGACTGGGCTCTTATGTTAAATTCATGATTTACAGCACACTGAAATTGAAGTAAACTTTTTACTAATGTTCTTCGAACATTAGTATTAAAATCGCTTCGCCGAAAATTCGTCATATATATATATATATATATATATATATATGTATATATATATATATATATATATATATATATATATATATATATATATATACATGCATATATATATATATATATATATATATATATATATATATATATATATATATATATATGCATATATATATATATATATATATATATATATATATATATATATATATATATATATATATATATACATGCATATATATACATATATATATATATATATATATATATATATATATATATATATATATATATATATATATATATATATATATATATATATATATATATATATATATATATATATATATATATATATATATATATATATATATATATATATATATATATATATATATATATATATATATATATATATATATATATATATACCTAGTCGAGCCATAAATACTGTTACTAACTTTTTGAAGCACTGTTCAATAAAAGAGGTGTTATATGTTAAGAAATCATTGTTTATTTATTAAATGCATTGTCAACAACGGAAATTGCAACAAGTTATTCGAAGTGATTGCCTTTTGCCTTTACACAAGCCTTTAATCGAGCTGGCTACTTATCTATGGAAGCACGCACGACTTTAATCGGAAAGTTGGCGACTGCATGTGTAAGAGACTTCTTTAAAGATTCGATATTAGAATGTCTTTTAGAGCACGTCATTTGCTCTAAGACAGACCATAATTCGTAATCCAGCGGATTCAGGTCTGGGCTAGAGGAAGGCCAATCTTCAGCTTTAATAAAATTTGGAACATTTTCTTCAAGCCATTTTTGGGTTGACTTCGCCTTATGACCTGGTGCAGAATCTTGCTGGAAAATCCAAAGCTGATTTTTGAATAATGACGTGTTGAGAAGTTTCACTACACTTTCAAGGACACTTTCTTGATAAATTTTGGCAGACGTTTTGACG
The DNA here is from genome assembly GCA_947369275.1 of Nemotelus nigrinus. Taxonomy (NCBI): domain Eukaryota; kingdom Metazoa; phylum Arthropoda; class Insecta; order Diptera; family Stratiomyidae; genus Nemotelus; species Nemotelus nigrinus. Next base: position 103,834,714 of record OX376373.1, on the reverse strand, counting down.
CCCTTCTCACAAAAATGCAACTTTGTCATCCCGTTGTAGCTAACACCCCACCAAACCATTACTGAGGCTGGATGATGACCTCTTTGAACCTTGTGGGCAACTTGAGAAGCTTCTCTGGCACTGCGAGCATAAACCCTATCGTTTTGTTTATTAAATGTTTCTTCGACAGTAAAAATTTTTTCGTCCGTAAACAAAATTTTACGGTGTTTTTGGTTTGCCTACCGGTAAAGTAATCGTTTTGATTTTTCCACTCAATTTTTTTGAACGAATCTGTTGGTAAATGCCCGGCAGATCTAAGATAAGCATCCAACCCTAAGTCACTTTTGATGATACGTGAAATTGTTCTTTGGGGTATTTTCATCTCACACGATAAAATTTTTTGTTTCCGAAGAAGATTACGGCGAATTCTCTCGCGCACGGCTTTAACCGCTTGAGGTGTTCGAGTAGTTCGCGGACGGCCACTTCTTTCACGGTCACTTACTCCAGACGTATCATTAAATCTTTCAATAGCCCGATATACAAACATTCGGCTTATACCAAGGGTATGCAGAGTCTTCAAAATATCACTTGGTTGCATTCCTACTTTATGAAGTGCAATCACAGCAATTCTATTTTCTTTGTCGCCCCAATCCATGTTCACTACACTAAAAATTAAACTCAAATGATGACAAATGCATCAAGCACAAGCGTACTATAGCGATTAGCTCAATTTTTAAGAAATGCAATATAACGGTTCCTTTCTGCAGGGTTGCCAAACCTTGTAACAATATTTATGGCTAGACTAGGTACATATATATATATATATATATATATATATATATATATATATATATATATATATATATATATATATATATATATCAGCAAAATGGTTAAGGGAGATAATCTCTGGAGTGCCCGATCCAATTGAGCTGACATTTTTGAAGGACATAGATGTATATAACAGGTAGGTCCATGATTTGCTAGACCTCAGATTTCTTAAACCTTTTGACAGCAGTGGGCATTTAAGTGAATTTTCAGGTACTCCTATATTTCCAAGCAGTGTAAATTTTTGTTAAAAAAAGTACTGGAAATGAAAACTTATTATGTTCTAAGTTTGCTTATGATAAAAAAGTGGAAATTTTGAGTCTTGTGTAGGCACTGAGTGCCTAAAAGTAGGCAAGGAATTTTTTTTCAAATTTCGATTTGTCATAACTTCTAAGAAAAACAATGGATCATCGTGAAATTTTCAGAACGTATTGATGTAGACTAAGATTTAACACACACGGACTTTCAACCTTCCTGAAAATTTTTTGATTTTTGAAAACAATTTCAAATGATTGATAAATTTTGACTTTTGTCCACCAAGTCAAATCAAATATTTAAAAATCCCGCGGTAAACAAGAACGACAACCCGTGATCAAATAACCTCTATTTTCAGCACTCAAAACTTCTGTTCACGAGAACTGATGATCGGATAATGCGATCAATATGAAAAGTACAGGACATGTTCAAATTAGCTAGGACCAGGTCTGATAGAAGTGATTTTGAAAAATAATCAACACTGTGGCAGTGGTGCCATTTGGAAAAATCGCTGAGAACAAAAAAAAACTGGTTTTTGGCGTATCGCTTCCGAGTTAGTTAATTCACGCAGTAGGTGAACCTTACTTTAAGATAGATTTCATAGAAATTTGGTTAAAAAATTAGTATAGGGACGTCAGCTATGGCAATTTTTGTCTCCTAAATATTGTCAATTTGTTCAGGAAAATAAAGAATTTTTCCCTATAACTTCCGATGCAGTGATGAGATTAAAACGAAATTCATGTGATAAGCATATCTTGTTGCGTTTTTAGTTCTGTAGGAATATCGTTGAAAACCGTGAAAGGGTTGCCAGCTATGATGAATTTCGTAATTTATTGGCATTTCTTTATCGAGCGATGTTGTCATAAAATTAGCAAATGGGAATGATCCTGCAATACCAATTAACAACAAATATTCACGTTTCAAAAATTTAAATAGTTTGGACGGTGGTAACACTAATATTATATTCACTCCTTTAACTTACAGCGCAGCCATTCAATCGAAACGAAATTCATAGGGTGGGTTTAACACAACTTGAAGCAGCTATGGTGCTAGCACATGATTGCCAGCACCGGACAGTTTATTAAATATCGCACCAACAGATGCTTCCATTTTCTATTCATAAGCAAAGCATTTACAATTAAATAAGCAACCGATATTGAAATGTTCCGAATTTAGGAAACTTTTCGGATGGTAGCCCCAGACATAGTTTAATCGCTGAAACTTTCGATGACATCCTCGAATGAAAATGAAATTCAAAGGATATGTTGATTAAGCACGAGCATGTTATGGTAGATTTATTGCTGCTGTGTTGGACAAATGTTGCCAGCACTTCATCATTTGTGTTATATGGAGTGAGAAATGGTTGATATGATACTACAAAGAAGTGTATTACGTCTTCACACATTTTTAAATCCCTCAAAGATAGCTTCTTTGAAAATTAGTTTTCTAGCGGTTCTGATGCGCTAGACTCTTTTTATTTTTTTCACCGTTTTGACATTAAATAATTATCAAACACTAGTTGACCAGTAATAATCTGCTTATTTTTACGGGTCTAACAAGCTCTACATCCATTTATTTAATTTTATCCTGAAAAAAAAAAAAAACTTGAAACCAAGACTTGACGAATACGTGCCTCACACATAGTTTGATCAGCTTACCAACAATTATTTATATTCATTTCTCTCTAAATGAACACCTCGTCATAAATATTGCTCACATTGCATGTATGTATATGTGATTCAAATGTACTCGTTCATATACTTACCATGATGGACGTTGATTGTGCGTTGCGAGCAAGTTCTATTAACCAGCGGTGGCATACTTCGATAGTAACCACTTCAAAGCACTCGGGGGTATTTCAGGATGATTATTGTAGAACCGTTTTGTACAGAAACGGTGATAGGTCAAAAACTGTTAAATCAGGATCGATTGTATGCCAATCTGAATGTGACGCATCGAATACCGTTGATTAATTACAAATCATTTGTTCGAATCGATCGAGTCAGCGTGTTCGAGTCAGTCCGGAGAACCAACTAGTCAGTCAATAACCAGATCCGTGATTTTGGCTTTGAAATATGAAGCAGGTAGTCATCAATTTGAAAAATTGTTCTGGTTTGATGATCCAGGAAGAAATGGGATGCGAGATTTTTCAGTCTGATTGGTGTTGTTTCAACGGTGGTCTTCGGGTGAATTATAGTTATTTATGCTGAAATGGGTCTTCAATGCGTGTCTGACGAATATGAATAATGTTTCGGCATTGAAATGTTTTAAGAGGCAGATGGTTTTTCCTTAAAACAATTTTTTTTTTACAATTTAGTGTTAATCAATTTTGACACAAATAACTTAAGTGGCGAAAATAATCTGAATCTAAAAATGGCTAAATCAGGTTATTCGCTGTTATTTCATTTTAAAAAACAATGCGGTGTGCAATATGATTTCTTGCATGGAAACTACAATCAATTATTCAAATTATAAGTAACGAAATTCATATAGGACTGGTGCTTTTCGTATCATGCTGTGAATATCGAAAATCATTCCATAGTTCTAACCCGATTCGACATTGATGAAACCTCATAATAAATTTCAATGTCCATCGGACGCTTACTGACTTTATGATGACAACCCTTCCGCTTGCTTTGAATCCAACTGTTTCACTCAAAATCCAGAAAAAGTTCAAATGCTCAAAATCAACATGAGGCAACAATGATATATTGATAAATGGATTTGATAAATATAACCGAGAAATCAATTAGGCGAAAATGGCACAATTTATTGCGATCAACAGAAATAAATTATTAGTAGTTTACGAGCTGAAATGCTTACTTAAGCTATTTCAGGCACATAATTTAGGCAGTAATGGTGTGAACTGGCTAAAATTGACATTTTTAAATAAATTTTGGAAGGCCAGCTCAATCTCGCAGTGATTGATTCACTCCAGTGAAATGACATCGAACCCCTAAAAGCATCACCCGAGGCTCTGATGATTGATACATCAGTGCCTAGTTCTTATTCAGAGTTTATGTCAAAAGATCTAATTTATCTAACGAGCCAGTTTCTTGAACGAATCAAATTAAATGGTTTTTCAGGGAACGACTGGATCGAATGATTTATTCAGAAAGCCCCGCAGTCTCACAATTGGTCGATTGATTTTTCAGAATCGTAAAAATATTCAAGCTGATCGTTGACGTTATCTTTGGTTTTTCTGTCATTCTGGAACATTATCTGGTTTCATTTTAACAGCTACGCTAATCGCCCACTCGTAGATTCAAGCATACTTAAAGCAGCAATGTATCTGGGTGCTGAAGAAAAACGATAGTTTTCTGCTGTTTTCTTTATACAGATCTATCATCTTGTTGTTGTTTTTTCTTTAGCCTGTGAACAGGGTCTGTTGCAAGCTCTAGTTTGTGTTCAGCGAAACCAATTTAGAGCTCATTATCGATTTTATTGGTATCATAAAATTGAAAATTAGAGCCTAATTCGAAGCAGACTTGAGAAAAAACGAACCATTTGATTTTGAATTGGAATCGGAATCGTGTGTGCAGCAATGGTAACACAATAAGATAGATAAGTTGATGTTTTTGAAACAGCTAACACGACGTTAAACTGTATTGAATAAAATAAATGACGACTGATGAGAAACGGTATGTGTGGTCCATTGGTCTAGTCTGAGAGGGTGTTAGACTTGTGATGGAGTTTAATTAAAACTTATGTTAATGAATATAATCTTTGCTTTGAGTGCTTACGTTGAATTTATAAGTATCTGTTTGCTAAACTTTTGATCACTTGTGAGTAAAAATAGCAGCAATTTTTATTTTTTATTTTTGTTAGTCTGATATTTTTTTCATTGCTAGATTCAAATTTCTTTTTATCTGATGCATTTGTAAGCTTAGTTTGAACGTAGACAAAGCGTCCGTTAAAATTTTTATTTATTTGAAAAATATTTGAAAAAACCTTTTGCACAGCAAATGCTGGTAATATGCTTCATTGCTTTAAGTTAGAGGAACGTTTTAGACCTTACCTTATTCAGTGAGAATAGCACATGTGTCTCTTGAGTTAATCGAGTCATGATCTAAAAAGATCAGATCATGCCATGTGAATGGTTCGACCCTTTTGTTATGTCACTGGCGCAAAACACCCCCACAAGTCACCCAAAGTGAACTTTTTTCTAGGCGAATGAGGAGTACCCTTTTTGGTTGGGTGCACATGTAGTTATTAATGAGCTTGTGATATATTAAAAGTATAGCGTACAAATTCAGTTGTAGAAATTCAAATAAATTATTCGGAGTAGAAATTTGTAGGAAATAGGTTAATGCGCAGTGAACGAATGTTTTAGCAGCGGTCGAATGAGCAATAAAACAATTAGCCTCCATAGATTCCCTAAAGAACCCGATGTTTTGAGCATGTGGATGAATTTCAGCGATCGTAATGAAGAGGATGACAGGTGATGTCTAAGAATGTGCAGCATGCAATTTGTAAATGATATGCAGTTTAAGGTAGGCAAATTATTTTTAAACCCTTTTTAGCCCCAGGCTTGTCTTAAAATCCTAAAGATATCACTGTTTTAAAATACTCGTAATATCTCCGATATGGTGCAATCAATCGCGCAAACGACAAGTCTGCCCGTAACTTATTATTTTCATACAACCACACCTGATAATGTGTGAAAAAAAAACCACACCTGATAATGCTTTGAGCCGCGAAGACAAGCGTTGAATGGTTGCTACATCTCAGCTGTGTGAGGTAGAAAGCGACAAAAGATATTGACCATCTCAAAAAATCGGCTTTGGTTTTTAACCGTCTTAGGGAGTTTAGCTGAAGAAATTGCCTCAACTCGATCTGGGGAGGCCTTAATGCCTTCCGACACAACCTCATGGCCTTCCAAAGTCGAAGCTACCAAAATGTTGAGGTATAGAGAAACACAACAGAATTTCAGTCCGTGTAGGACTTCCTGGAACGATTGTGCCGCATTGCATAGTCCAAAAATAATTTGGGTGGGCGCAAATACTCCAAAAGGTGTGCAGTTGGTGGCCTTAGGGATATCTTTCGGCTCGACTGGAATTTGATGGTAGGCCTTAGTCAGGACTATGGTGGAGAAGATATGTTTGTCATGTAGTTCATGATAGAAATCTTGAATAATGGGGATCGGATATCTATCCGGGACGGCTATGGCGCTAAGACGTCTAAAGCCACTCCAAAGACGCCATTTTCTTTTAGTTTACGAACCATGTGAAGTGGAGAGGACCAGTTGCTGTTAGAGGGGCGGCATATACCCTGCTGTGGCAGGAAATCGACTTCTTTCTTGGCCGTCGCGAGCTTATCAGGTACTAGTCGACGTGGTGTCTATACTATTGGAGGGTCTGTAGTCAACACGTGGTGTGTAATGTGGTAAGGAGGTCGGCGCCTAAAAGTGATATAGAGACACCGGCAACTTCAAAGTCCCCTGATAAGTCATAGCGCAGCCCCAGTTCCAGCTTGATCACTTTTCGTTCCTAGGTGTTTATTGTTGACTGATTTGCGGCGGCAAGTCGAATACCAAAAAGCGCACCAAAATATCTGCGCTAGTGTTAGCAAGGTAGTGAGTTTAGGTAGGTTCTTGTGAATAAAAAGACAACGGCAAGGAGATAAGTCGCGTTGAAGCTAACGGCGACTTCGTTTTTTGGTTCGGTTGAACCAACCTTGTAGGCGCACGCAAATTTTCTATGGTAGTAGCTGACTTCGTGGTGTTTCGAGTGTTTTTGGTTCTGCGATTACGAGCAAGATCTTCCATGAGACCCGGAGCGAGGTACAATTCCTGTCCGAGCGAATTACAAAAATAAAAAAGTAAAACTGGAGCTATGCTCAAAACGAAAATCTTCTTTATTATTTAGTATATGCGACTTAATCAACGACTCAACTGGGACTACCAGAGCAACAGAATTATATTTTGCATCTTTCCTATTTTCGGTTGTTCAGTATGCAGAGTAAGCGTCTGGTTTTCGCATTTAAAAGTTTTTTCAGTTTTTAAAAAGCGGGTGCGAAACATTACAGGCCAGTTACGCTGAATCGTGAACTATGATATTTTCAGTTTCTTTTTCGCTCTTTTTACAGATATGGTGTCAAAACCGGAAATAAGTGAAACGTTTTGAATATGTTAGGAAAATTTTAATGTTTTTTGTGCAGCTGTATGCTGAAAATTCGGAAATTTCAGACAAATTCCAAAATGCAAGAAAAGTGTTTAGCTGATCCAAGTAAACACAAAGATTAAAGTTAAAAATAAAACTAAAGAAATTTGTTATTGAGTTGTGCTGTGTAAAAACCAAACTACGTAGCAGCTCTAGGCTGTCCTATATCCATTTTGACCTAGCTACTGCGAATTTTGACAGTTGCTAAAGCCTTGCTATGCTATGCTTTTGGAGCAGATATAGCATGCATATTGAACACACCCCAGATATATCAGCTTGCGTCCTGCAATGTGCGGTATCTATACTGCTGCACAGGTAGTCTGACAGGAGAAAGAAGTCAATGGATGAGTTACTACTAGCTCTGATTGGTCAGTTCGGAGCAAAACTTGAAAGCGAATAGGAGGACTACTTAGTTGCAGCCGTTTGAAGAACACCGTACCGTTTTCATTTGTTGCGGAATCTTCCCATTGTGGGTGTCTCGAGTTCAAATCGCACCGATAAGCGAATATTCATATTGAGTTATGGTTGAACTTATCACTTCGAAATCATGTAACAGACTTGGCTTTTACGAACTAAATCGAACGTACAGAGATGCTATGAAGATTTGCTTATAGTCGATTGTTTTGACTAGAGCTTAGTACTGTCTTTGATTTCACGTGAAATTTTCATACAAAATTTCGCGTTAAATTTGTTTCGGCGAAAATTTAGGTTGTAAAAAGTAAGACCTGTACTCACTACTTGCATGAAAAATTGCTTTGAAAATGCAGATGGCATTGACACATGCTTCCAAACATTTTACGCCAATTTAATATGTGTAGCTCATTCTTTCGTGCTAAAAAGTGACATTTGGTGTTTGAATTTTAAAATTGACTTGAACAAATGGCTTCTCGATAGCAAAATCGATTGAAATTTGAAACTCTTGACATTTAACATGTCTGAAAAGAACAGTGTCTCCGTTTTTTTTTTCGTTTTAAAAAATATTCGCTCGAAAAAATGACCAAATAATGGAGATTTGTCAAAATTCAGCTCTACGATTAACTCAGTAGCAGCCTCAAAGCTGTAGCAAACGCACTTAAGATCGGGGACCGCAATGAGCTCCATGTCCAGATAACTCCTAACCAGTAGTACCGAGCCGCCATTTTGGTGGTCGAAAACAGTAGCAAACCCTCTCAAGGTGACCTAATGGCATTCTAAAAATCTGGGTTCTGTTATCAACGTAAAATTCAATTCTACCGCATCAAGGAAGTGTTGAGCAGATGCTCTTTGCGCCATTGAGATGAATTTTTTGTTACAATTGATTTAAGAAGGGTAGTCAGTAGCTTAAGAGTGGCATTCAGTCTCGCGGCATCAGTTCCAGTCAAAATTGACATTCGCAGGAGTTTCAATTCAGTTTCAATTCAATTCATTTCAATTCAGGCTGGAGTTCGCTGAGCAACTGAGCTCGAAGAAGCAATACCTCCTATTGCCTATGCGTTGAAGATGCCGATTCGCCTGTAGTTCGAGACGCTCTGGGTCACAAACTACTGATGCTCCTTTCGGACTTGGTCTTGGCAAATATTCTTGACTTCGATCTTGGCCACCATTTCTTTTTATGCCGGGCACCCTCGATAGTTTCTTGGATGATCATGAAGACCACAGTTGACGCATGTAGTCTGTGTGCCTCTTTTTGTTTGCATTCATCACGTGGGTGCCTCTCCAGGCACTTCGCGCAGCGATGGACAAACGGTGCAGTTACCTGCAATATGTCTGAAGTTAAAACACTGCAGCCTTTTCTTATTGCATATTAAGTCACTGTCTGCCAGAGAAAAGAGTGTATTTAGAATACAGCAGCTAGCTTTTGGACAGACCCAAATCGTGCAACTAAAAGCCCGGACTGAGGTCTGAAGACTTCAGCCGCAAACGCTTTACTAATTACCGAACTTTACGGGTGAGAAAGTATGATATCGACTTAAGCTTCTTTTGGCCACTGCTTATTATTATTTCAAAATCCTTCTTCTGGTCTTCTAGTGAGAGACACAGAATGAGTGATCTATCACTCGAAATATTTTTAATATTGGCTCTGATACCTTGAGCGTGAAGCTCAGTGATGAGCTTCGGCATATCAATCTTGTAAGCCGTTATTGGGGGAACTTTAGGGCTTTTCATGTATTGGATGGAGAGTGGGAGGTTTCCGTATTATAGGTTGTCCGGGAAGGTACAATTACCTACTCTTTTGTCCACTGAGTCCTCCGACGTAGTACCAAGTTGAAATCTATACCGTTGTATCTTATCTCACTTATATCCATATGCATAATTTTAGCTTCGGAGGCACTCTAGTTTGCCTGCGTTTGAGCTCAGTGCTGCTTTTGCTAGTAATCCTGTTTCACTACCACTGGCACTTTGACTTTCATTGCTGGCCAGGAAACATTTCATCAGGCGCCACAAATCGTTGACTTCTTTTCAAAATGATCGGTTTTCTTTTTTGAGTACCACAATTTTTCCCACCGCTGTTATGTTTAGCACCGGCTGGTCGAGTTCCGATACTTCGCGGATCTAAATTTTCTTAGTTTTCCGGCTAGTGCATTAATCCCGAGATTGAAGTGGTGATCCCGAAATTCGGGATTAGAATTTTCGGGATCCCGAGATAGTCCCAAGATTTCGGGATTTTGTAAAAAAAACTAAATTAATGGAATTTAAACAGACATATTAGCTCATTCGTACTCAATTAAAACTTTATTTCAATTATATATACATAAAACCGGAAGCTTAGTTCATTAAAATGTTAAATTCATGCAATATGTACATGGGTACTAGCAAGTAAGACGTTAATCTATAATTGCATCTAAATTAATCTTATGATCTAATTTCTTCTTATCTTCTTGTCCAATAAAGCTCTTTGTTTGGTCATGATAATTAGTTATAAAATTAGTTAAAAACGAATTGAAATTTAATCAGCATAACGGATGTTACGATAATATAATAAAAATACATTATTCTTTGCAGTTGTTTACATATCAATTACAAAATAATATTGCTTTTCAATGAAACAAGTGATAATTAATAATATCGATTGGTTCAAATTGCTGATTCATTTTGAAAGTATGCTCTTGATAATCATAATTCGTCAAGAGTTTCAAAATTTAAACTAGACCTGATTTTGCTGCACATATATCCAGCTACTGAAAAATATATTTTGGGTACTCTTTTTGGTGGGATATTAAGCATGTAATCATACGCCAGTTGTAATTCATTATTACAACATTAAACAATATTTCTTTGAGTATTACGTTCCGCTTTCTAATTCCCAAAATGGGTTGAATCTCATCAATCCCGAAATCTCGGGAGTGCCGATAAAAAATTCGGGATCCCGAATATGTCGAAAATGTTTCGAGATCCCGAAATCTCGGGATTGCATGCCCTATAGTATTTCCGGCCCATACCAGTACTTTCTATTTAATTTTTTTATGCACGCACTGTGTTAAATAGTGGTTGCCACTAAATGGTTATATTCACTTCAGTTTTTCAAACATTATTACCAAACCAAAATCATCTGCAATTATTGCTTATTACCGCATTACAGTGAACCAGTGGTACCGCACTCAGGCAGAGCGGTTTTTTAAATACCCGAAAACGAAATAGTGGTACACGGCATGTGTTTATTTTTCCGCACAAAGATCACGACACGTCTGCACTGGACGGTAATCGGCAATTGTATAAGAAGACTAAAAATTTGTCATTTTATATTTGTTCGCACCACCGAAAATAATTTTTCCAAACGTGAAAGACATGGTGAAAATCAACCAGATATAAGAAACAAGCTAAAAATTAAACAAAACGTAAATCACTGTGAAATACAAATAAGTGGAAATCAAGCGAAATGAAAATTACTGTGAACTATAAATAAAATCAATATAATCGAACGAATTCGCAGGCAAGTTAAAATAAAAAGTCAATGCAAAAAACTGATGTGCTGAACTATCGCACTTAAATAGTTTGGATTTAAAATGAAGAGTTAATACATGTATAAGAGCATTACCCTGATGTTGTAAATGTTATGGGCCATTCAGACAAGCGTCCATGCGTCCACGCGTCCATGCGTTTTTAGATTACACTAGTCAAGTCATCTCAAATCCAGTTTTTTGAAGGTGGGGCTAAGGCGAAAGTGGTCGGATACGGTGATTGATATACCATTGACTTAATTGTTTTGCTTTCGCTCTTTGTCATTTCGAGATGATAAGTGGATGGATGGATTGATAAGAGGATGGATATTACACGCTTGCAACGATGTTCCTTTTTTATTTTCATATTATTTGAATTATAATAATTATAATAATTATAATAATAAATATTTGAAAACATCGTCGTGATCAATTTCAAAACATTACTAATTCCCATTCCTCAATTTATCCCCATTTTTTTCTCCCTTCCACACAAATAAATTGGTAGCAGACAACTGTATATATTTATCCATATAACTATATATACCTTCACATAAAATTGTTTGTCTCTAGATATTCGTATGCGTTCTAATATTTTCGTAATAATCATGCACGTAAGGATGCAAAAAAATATTATCCACATCATCATATAATAAAACTAGCGCACCTGAACCGCTAGAAAACTAATTTTCGAAGAAATTGTCTTTGAAAGACAAAAAAATTTGGGAAGACGTAATACACTTTTTTGTACAACCATTCCTTATGCCAAGCAACAAAACTCAACTATAACACAAATGATGAAAATGTTCAATGCTGGCAACACTTTCCCAATGAAGCAGCAATAAGTTTACCCTAACAAGCTCATATTTAAATCAACTTATGCTTTGAATTTCGTTCTCATCGGAGGATTTCATCGAAAGTTTCAGCGATTAAACGTTGTTTGAGGCTGCCATCCGAAAAATGTTCAAAACTCGGAAAATTGAAAAATTGGTTTCTTAATTTAACGCAAATGCTTTGCATATGAGTACGTAAATTGAAGCATGTTTTGGTGCAATATTTACGGAAATGGCTAATGCTGGTTAGCCTGTGTCAGCAGCAAAGCAAAATACATACCAAATTTGCTTCACGTTAAGTTAAACCCAACCAGTAAATTTCGCTTCGAGTGAATCAGTGCGCTGGAAGGTATACGGGTGAAAAGAATTTTAGGGTTACCACCCTCAAAACTTCTCAAATTTTTTAAACGTTAATATTTGTTGTTAATTTTCATTGCAGGACCATTCTCAATTGCAAATCTAATCACATAATCGCTCAGTAAAGAAATTCCACAAAATCACAAAAATGGTAATAGCTGGCAGCCCTTTCATGATTTTTGTACGAAAACCCTACGACATTTACTTTACATTAAGGTTCATTTACTGCATGAACTTCGTTTTGATTTCAATACTGGACCCGAAGTTATAATGAAAAAAGCTTTATTTTGCTGAGCAAGTTTGCAAGATTTATGAGACAAAAATCACCACAGCTATAATAATTTTTCAACCAAATTTTCACCAAATATTACATAGAGTAACATCCAAGTACTGTGTGAATAATGTTAAAATCTGATGGCTGAATCGGAAGTTATAGGCCAAAAACCGGTTTTTCTCAGTTATTTTTCAAGATGGTACCACTGCCACAGAGTTACCTCCATTTCAAAAGCACTTCTATCAGACTTTGTCCTAGTTAATACCAACATGTCCTGGAAATTTCATTATGATCGGATTATCCGGTCGTCAGTTCTCGTGAAGAGAACTTTCGAGTGCTGAAAATAGAGGTAATTTGGTGATGGGTTGCCGTTCTTGTGCAAATCGGAATTTTGAAAATTTTATCTTGACATGAAGGACAAAGAATAAAATTTATCAAAACTTTGAAATTTTTGTCAAAAATCAAAAAATTTTCAGGAAGGTCAATGATTTGAAAGATTTTTTTTCAGCAGCCTACCACAGCTACGGGGTTACCCGAAAATCCACGTGTGGTAAATTTGTGGTCAACATCAATACTCTCTGTAATTTTCACGATGATCCATTGTTTTTCTTACAAGTAATGAAAAATCAAAATTTGAAAAAAAAATCCTTGCCTACTTTTAGGCATGCTGCACCCACACATGGCTCAAAACTTACAATTCTTTATCATAGACAAGCTAAGAACATAATTAGTTTTCATTCCCAATACTTTTCTTTAACAAAAATTTACACTGATTGGAAATATAGGAGTACCTCAAAATTCACTAAAACGCTCGCCGCCGCCAAAAGGTTTAGGATATCTGAATTTATTTATTTATTTATTTCTAACCAAACAAGGTGTATACATAAAACAAATAACAATTTACATTTTTACATTTTTTCAAGCTAAACTAAAATAAAACATGATAACATTTCCCAGACTTTTGTCTGGTTGTCAATTTGAGGCGGAAATTCCAAGGAAAGAAAATAAAGGATTTAGGAATTCAGCGCTATATTTAAATCGCTTTTGAACCTGACTTTAGAGATAGATGGGGAATAGCAGTGGGAAAATTTGTTAAATATTTTACAACATCTATTTATTGGCTCTCTTTCACCATAAACTGTGTGGTGCTGGTGTTCATTGAGGAGACGTGTGTGCCTAGTCCATTTTTCATAATTATTGACAGTTATTTTATTGCAAATGTATTAAACATTAATCAAACCCCTAATCACATCAAAAATAAAACATGAACACAATAACGTTCTCCTTGAAGAAAGTATTTTCAAATTTAAGAGACTTAACCTGTTACAATAAGATGGAAGGCTTTCAAAATCATGTGGATGGTATAGATCTCTCAGAGCAAAAAGAACAAACTGCTTTTGGATAGATTCTAGTCTATCGGTATGAATATTGAAAGTAGGATTCCAGACGATGCACCCATATTCGAGTAAAGGACGAACTAAAGATATGTACAGAGTTTTTGTGACCCATATGTTCTTAAATTCTTTTGCGCGCCTTTTAATAAATCCCAGCTGCTTGCTTGCTCTTGCAAGTATTTTGTCGTATTGAAGGTTAAAGCGAAGCTTCTTATCCAGAACGACACCGAGATCTATAACACTATCTTCATTCTTCAGTAGCTGACTATTCAGGCGGTAATCGAAATTTACTGCATAGGTTTTACGGGAAAAGCTTATGAAATGGCATTTGTCAATATTAAGAAGAAATTTGTTTCGTACGCACCATTACTCAAGCGATAAGAGTTTTAACTGAAGAAATTTTGAGTCAGATTCCGATTGAATAGTATGGTACATCTTGAGATCGTCTGCAGAAAAAAGATGTGGAATGTCTGATAGCACCTCCGATAGATCCGAAATAAAAATATTAAACAGAAGCGGCCCTAAGTGGCTTCCTTGTGGTACCCCAGAGGAAACGGTAATTTTTTTGGAGATAAAACCTTGGAATTTTACATGCTGTGTTCTTTTTCTTAAGTAACAATCCAACCAGTTTAGCAAATTTCCTGAGATGCCAAATTTTTGCAGCTTAAATTTCAAAACATCATGGTGGACACGGTTGACAAAGCTTTGCTGAAGTCAGTGTATATAGTATCAACCTGACGTCCTTTTTCCATATTGCAAAGCAAATTTGAAATCATTATGATAAGATTGGTAGTAGTTTATCTACCTTTTCTGAAGCCATGTTGTTGTTCGTTTAAAAGAGGGTCAACGACAATTGTAAATTTTTCGCAAACTATTTTTTCAAACAGCTTTGGTATTGCAGACAAAATGGCGATGCCTCTATAATTCTCAACCGATCGTTTGTCGCCACTTTTAAAAATTGGTGTAAGATGAGAAGACTTCCAGAAATGAGGAAATTTACCGCAATGCAGCGATTTGTTGAAAATCATCTGTAGGGGTGAAATAATCGTTTCTGCACACTTAATTATGAAGCTTGGAGGAAGTAAGTCTGGTCCAGGCCCTTTTTTTATGTCAAGCTCTCTTATAGCTTTAGTAATGTCCTCTCTGGTTAAATATATTGCATCAACAATAGACAGCTGAGGTGTTTGGGACAGTGGCATGTTAGGCGAGCCGCTGAGATGACAAAAAACTTCCTGAAAATGATCGGCAAAGAAGTCACATATATTCTGTGGGTCAGAAGAAACTAAGTTGTTTTTTTGCATCGAAGTGGGATAGCCAGAAGCTTTTCGCTTGGTGTTCATAAAGTCTTAGGATTGTGAATTATGTTTTCGCCAACTATATTGACATAGCTTTCATATGCTTCGCGAGACTTTCTTAAAAATTCCTGAGCTAAGTCATTATATCTTGTCTTGATATCATGGCTGGCATTGCTATTGTTTTTTAGAATCTTATATAGTTTGTTTCTCCGATTTCGTAAACACCTCCGATTTCTATCCAACCACGGCTCAGACAGTTTGTTTTTTTTTTAATCTTGGGAACATACTTTTCAACTACATCAAAAACCAATTGGTAGAATAGAGACACTGTTTTGTTCAATTCTAAGGTTAAAAAAGTACTATTCCAGTCAATATTACTCAAGTGATGGTTAATGCTATCATAATCAGCATTACGAAAGTCATATACAACAGAATTGTTGTACGATCGTAAAGTTATTAGATCAGATATGCATAGCTCAACTGTAAAGGCAGAGTGGTGAAGAGTATTGGAGAAAAGATGCTCTGCGTCAACAGTCGGAGTAGCCACTACATCGTCGTAACTGTTAGTGAAGATAAGATCTAACCAATTACCATTTTGGTTAGAAGTTGAGAAAATCATAGACCTACTTGCTATGTACATCAACGTTCTCCGAAAATTTCAGCTCAATCGGATTGGCCACTCCAGAGATTATCTCGGAAAATCAATTTGCAGATATATATATATATATATATATATATATATATATATACATATATATATATATATATATATATATATATATATATATATATATATATATATATATATATTTATATATATATATATATATATATATATATATATATATATATATATATATAAATATATACATATATATATATATATATATATATATATATATATATATATATATATATATATATATATATATATATATATATATATATATATATATATATATATATATATATATATATATATATATATATATATATATATATATATATATGTATATATATATATATATATATATATATATATATATATATATATATACATATATATATATAAATAAATATGAATTTTCGGCGAAACGAGTTTAATACTAATGTTCGATAATCATCCGCAAAACATATATTTAAATGATCATCAACGAATCATCCACACATGCCACTGAGCGAAAGAAATCATTATAAAATCTATTGTACATGAATCAGCATACTCCACCTCCTTCGCCTTAGACCCGCCTATATAAACAAAATCAAATTGACTCGTGTAAGCAAAACACGCTAGATTGCATGGACGCGTGGACGCATGGACGCGTGGACGCATGGACGCGTGGACGCATGGACGCTTGTCTGAATGGCCCATTATCGTTTTAAAAGATGTTAGGCTGCGAAGATATTATTTTAAAATTTGTTATGAACTCCAATTAAGCTTAAACCCTGAGACATATATCACGCTGTTGTTGAAATTTCACGTAGCATTTTTTAATTGCATAAATAACTCGTTTTCTTTTCTTTACTAAAATCAAGAACAAAGTCCAGATTGTTTTTAGTAAACTAGTTCTCATACCCCAAAAACTAATTAATTTTGTTTAGATCTTCATTGAATATTTTTACTGCCTTAAATTTTTACTGCCTTAAAT
>OX376373.1:103799086-103817572 GCA_947369275.1 Nemotelus nigrinus | reverse complement strand
ACACCAGCGTAGGTTTACTATTTATAAGCTATATATATGTGCATATAAAATAATTAAAAACTAAATGAAATAAACAAAGAGCCCTAGCGCATCAGAACCGCTAGAAACACTAATGTTCGAAGAATAATAGAGAATTTGTACAGATTTTGAGTGTGTATTCTACCACTACTTACTTTTCCTACTTAAAACTAATACACTTTAAGTATAAAAGAATCTAAGCTTATTGTAATTGCGGTTACAGCGATAGAAAGGTGTTTGGGGTTGTCATCCGAAAAATATGCAGATCTCAGAAAATTTAAATATTGTGTACTTATTTTCATTGCAAATGTTTGCGATGAAAATACTTAATGCAAGCATTTATTAGAACGAAAATAACAAAAAGGCCTAGTGCTGGAAGCCCTTAGCTAGCACCGAAGCAAAAAATATGTCACATCTGCCTTACGTTGAAGTCAACCTGCTCTGCAAATATCGTATTGATCCGATGACTGCATTGGAAGTTATAGGGATGCAAAGAAATTTAGGGTTACCATTCGCAAAAGTTTTCAAATATTCTAGATCTTCATAGTTGGTGCTTATTTTCACTGTAAGATCACTACGATTTGAAAATTCTATGCTAAAATCGCTTACTACTTACCAAAAAAAAAAAATATAAAAGTAACCATAGCTGGCAACTCTGTCATTATTTTGAAATTTAATTTCTATTGAATATTGTTCACAGAAAGTTTAATTTGGCATTTGAATTTCGTTATGATTGAATGACTGTTCTGGAAGCTATAGGGAAAAACTTTATTTTCCTCAGGAATTTTCAAAACTTAAGACACCAAACTTACCAGAACTGGCAGCTCCAACTTAATTTTTCAACCAAATTTCCGTCAAACGTGGCTGCTGTGTGAATTTTATCAAAATCCAATGACTGAATCAGAATTTATAGAGCCAAAAGCAGTTATTTTTCTAAGTGATTTTTTCAAAATGGTACCACTGTTACAATATTGGCCGCATTTCAAAATCACTTCTATCAGACCTGGTCCTATTTAAGGCCAATACATTCTGTACATTTCAACTAATGCTGATTATCAGATCGTTTGTTTCCGTGAACAGAAGTTTTTGATGGTAAAAATATAGGTAAATTGGGAAAGTGCTACCAGTCGTGCCCGTTGTAAAATTTCAAATTTTTTACTTTGACTATGTAGGTAAAGCAAAAAAATTATATATGAGTGGCTTTTTTTCCAAGAAGCGAAATTTTCTCAGGAGAGTCGATGATTTGAAGGTTTTATCTTTCAGCGCCTGCCCTAGCTACAGAGTTGTTAACATGCTCATCAAAAGCTACACAAGCTTACAACTAAATAACACTAATACGTTCTGAAAGTTTTATAATGGTTAAATAGCTCTGTCAAAGGTTATCGCAATTTAAAAATTTTTAAATTTCTCCGTTTTCTTTTTAGGCACCTAGCGCACAGTTGTAAAAAATTCCAAAACACTATCCGATTCACATTTAAAACACGTTCTAATTTTTTCTGCTACCTTAATTTGTGCAAAAATTATTTGTGTACGGAATAAAAGGTAAATAAAAAATTTCACTAAAATGGCCGCCAGCGCCAAAGGGTTAAAGATAATTGACATTCGGTGATACTTCGACCTATTCTGCATATACACCAATGTATACTGAAAGTTTCAGCTCAATCGGATGGCGCTTTCCCGAAAAATAGTCACTGAATTTTTTTGTTGATACATATATATATATATATATATATATATATATATATATATATATATATATATATATATATATATATATATATATATATATATATATATAAATATATATATATATATATATATATATATATATATATATATATATATATATATATATATATATATATATATATATATATATATATATATATATATATATATATATATATATATATATATATATATATATATATGGAAATATGAATTTTTGGCCGAATCGATTTTAATACTAATGTTTTTCGAAAATTAGTAAAAATTATTACCACCTTTAATGAAAAATATGGTTCCTATTTTGAATATGCAGCATCGAGCTGCGTCCTATTTGCTTGCGGCAACTGGAAAAAATTATCATGCCAAAACTAATTTACACTTTTCCCAATTTATTTTTTTTGTGCTTAGATTTATAAGTTATTTTAAGGATACATTTAATTGTTCGCATGATTAATAGTAACAACTCTCAGAAAGGATCTTTACTTGATATACCCCTAACGTTTTATTGTTCTTAGTTTAAAGCACCTCCTTGTCGGTCAATATTATTGATCAATAGTATTGAAGAAAGCATCAATACGCTTCAATATAGTTTCAATATGCGAGCTATCAATACGATGCCAGGATTTTTTTTGACTGTACGTTCTTGGTTGTGCTTGGACAATTCGCGATCTGTTGTGCAAATTTTTATTTTTAATACATGTTTTTCTCAATATCAAGCAATGGCGTCCCATACTGCACTGATTCGCATTAACGTTCTATTTCCATTTTTGTACTTTCGAAATATTCAATGATTTGTGTTTTGATTTGTACTGAAAATATATGGAGGGTGCGTTTTTCAATATTGATTTTAATATACTTTCATAAAATATGGGGTTTTCAAATTTTGCAGAATCATATAATAGAGTATGCAGTTTTTGAATTCGTTGTTAACTTTAAAATGACAAAAATGAAGATAGACTATTTATGCAAATCGGGGCAGCATAGAAATTTAGCTTTTATTACCTTCACTTTGGCTGTGTGTGAAATGAAAAAAACCAAACAAGAAAATAAAAAATCGCTGGTCAAAAGAATGGTACAAGCTGGGAGATCGCTTTACACACGAACGTTTTCTGAACTATCTTCGAGTGACAGAACCAGAGGATTGTAAAAATTTCCTCTGAATGGATGCAGTTGTCTTTGCCAATTTATTGAAGCTAATTACGCCTAAAATAAAATACAATGATGCGTAAAGCAAATCCAACAAGTCAAAGGCTTTCCATTATATTGCGAAGATTTGAAGTTTACGTGTGGGGCAACCTCAAACGTTTTAGCCAATTACTATGGAAACGTGCGAATCTATAATTGAAGCTTTCGAGGAAAATATATAGGTAAGAATTTCAAAATAATTAAAGAGCTTTTTATGAAATTTTTATTACTATACATTTATTTGAGAAATTCTTTCTTTAAGAAAGTAGTAAAATAATGATATGACTGAAGATATGTATGTACTTAAAACTTAAAAGGAAGTAAATGTTGATAAATATTATGCTCTTAATATCTCTTTTTGAGTTTGAAGGTGGACACCTTCGTGGGAATGTAGTGGAATGTACTCAATTTGGTAAGTTTCAGCTTGAGGCATTGGATCAACGTATATTTGCGAAGCATATCGTGGCTCGTTTACTGGGGAAGGACTCATTGCAGGTGATGGAGTGATTGAACTATTACTTGGAGTAAAATAGGGAGATCGCAAAATGGGTGAATGAAACGATGGATAGAAGGGATGGAATAAAGGAGTGTCAGAAGATCTGAACGAACTGCATGCCTCGTTAAGTTTCCCAACTCAGCTTCAAACAGAGTCATTTATTATTTTTTCTGCTAATTTACGTTGGTCTGCAGGTAATCTATTGAATTTCAAAGCTCATCTGTTGGCTACGATGTCAAATTCTGTTTCAGGTTTCTTAAAGTATGCTGAACCTAAGCCGACTAGTTCATTTGTTGAATTTTTATAATTTTTTTCCTTTGCGTCGTCGTACAGTTTTAAGGGAGCCCTTCTTCTACCTCTTCTGTTTGACTTGATAAACTTTCGGTTTGAAATAATAGAAAATCATTAGTTAAAAAATATGCTTAGGAAAACAGTAATTAAAATCTAATTTTTTATGTTTGTGCTCTAGGTACCCAAAACTGTTGACGGATGGAAGAAAGTTTTAAATGACTTTGCGGGACAGTGGAATTTCGCCAACTGCCTCAGCAGTGTAGATGGAAAACATATGCTGATAAGAAAACCTTATAACTCAGGATCGTACTATTACAAGTATAAATGTACTTTCAGTATTGTGCTCACGGCTTTTGTGCTCAATTCATGATGATTGACGTTGGCGCCAATGGACGAGTATCAGACGGTGGAGATATGAAAAACACAGTATTCTGGAGAAAACTGTCAGAGAACCAACTAACAAGTATTCATCATTATAGGTCACAGGTTTTGAGCCTATTCGCCTTTATAGCATTGTAGGCCTAACAAATGCTAACTTCAGTGCACAGTTCAAACATGTGTAGTCTGAACAAAAATTTACAGGAAAATTGCCTCGAAAGTTGACAATTTATTTGGCTAAAATTAATACTGAGGGGTTTTCGAAGGTGAAAAATACGAATCTGGTATTATTTTGGCAATAGAATGATTTTTTACTGACCTCTCAAGCAAAAATTGTTTGTTTTATCTTCAAGTACTTTGAAGTTATGTAGACCTTGCTCTTGTGCTGATCATCACGATTTGTTTGTTATCGATGTTGTTCAATACCACACCTTCTTTGTTCAATGAATATACTTCATTCCACACATCGGTGCTTAACTTTTTATAGTGGCTGACGGTATCTTTTTTAACTTGTTTCCACATTCTAATGACAATCAAAGAGAACAGATGTATATATATATATATATATATATATATATATATATATATATATATATATATATATATATATATATATATATATATATCAAACGTTCAGCACTTAAACCAAATTAAGCCAAATAATTGTTTTCGGCACGCATCGTCAAGCTAAATTTTTCCGTACCGATTATGAATGTGAGTCAAGCTCCATATGTTGAAATCACGTTTTGTTATTATTTCGAACATTCTATCAATGTCATAATCGATTACTGCACGTTATAACACCACTTTGCATGACCAATTTTCGGAACGCTACTGACACCCATATTCACCACCCTGCAGACGCCCATATTCACCACACTGCATACGCTCCGACGCGCATATGCCAAATCCTATAAATACGAGGCATCGAGTACGATAGGATAACTCTATTATCAGCGTTCTCAGGCAGCACTCAAGGGTCCTTGGAACATCCTGAATATAGTTTATTTTGTATTTTACACTTTTATGTAATAAACTGTTTTCGTATTAAATCGTTTATTATAGTGGCGCCCAACTTGAAGCCTAACCATCGCCCCGAGAAGAAGTACCCGCAAGAAGAAGGCAATGGCAGCTATTCAGATGACCGATGAGCAGCTGCAGCAGCTTATCAGTGCTCTCCGACCATCTACCCCAGCACCGTCAAACGGATCACTGGGAAGTTTTGCGAATTGCACCGCCCGCTACGATGGTACTCGTTCAAGAACGATATTGGACGAGTTCGTAGGCAAAATTAGTATCTACAAGCAAATAGAACGCATAGATGACCAGCAGGCAATCTTAGGAATGCCCCTTCTATTGGAAGACATAGCGGCAACCTGGTGGCAAGGAGTCAAAAACGAAGTGACGACCTGGAAGGAAGCCATAACCTTCATAAGAAATACGTTTGCACCAACTAGGCCAGCATACCAAGTGTATATCGAGCTATTCAGCCAGAAGCAAGAAGGGAATTACTCCACAGATATTTTCATCTGCGAGAAGCGAGCACTACTCTTTGAGCTGCCAAGGGACGCACACGATGAAAGTCAGCAAATAGACCTGATTTTTGGACTCCTCAGTCTAAAAATCAGGCAACATATCACCAGGGACAGTGTAACAACCTTCGCAGACCTGCTACAGCATGCCAGGATCATCGAAGAAAACGAAGCGGAACGAAAAACAACGCGCAGAGAGGACAACGCGGTAGCCCGAAAACCCAACTTTCTCAACTGCAACCAACCAACCGCTTGTAGTGCACGTTTTGCAACAACTATGGACACAACATAGACAAATGCCGAAAACGAGAAGCACTTAGTCAGCAAGGAAACAAGCAACCAATGAATGTCGATCAACCATACAATGTATCTTGCTACGGATGCGGACAACCAGGAGTGGTACGAAGCAACTGCCCAAGGTGCTGAAAGACAACGCAACCCCCGGTAGTCAATTTTTGCTCAGTTGGCACCAATGGAGTAGTTCGTCCACGTTACCGCCCAGTCCTCGATATTTCTGTGAACGGTATCAAAGGCTGTGGTTACTTAGACACCGCAGCAAGAGTTAGCATAGCCAGCCACCAGCTTCACAATCAGCTTCAGCAACAAGCAGCATACGACCAACTAAAGATGTGTCTTACCACAGCGCCAATTTTGCAGCAGGCCGACGGAACAAAACCGTTCGTGTTGCGAACAGATGCAAGCGGTTTTGCCCCTGGAGCAGCATTGTTGCAAGGAGAGGGTGCTGAAGAACGACCAGTTGAATACGCTAGCCGTCTCTTGACTAGCGCAGAAAGGAACTACAGCACCACGGAAAGAGAAGCACTACGTAAGTTCAATGCCAGAATCGATAACGCAGATCAACCTATCCAGCCTCTACGTCGACGAGATCGACTAAAAAATTTACACCCGTAACTGCTTCATCATCGAGGCGATCATCTGAAGCAGAAGGGGAGTCTATAACACCACTTTGCACGACCAATTTTCGGAACGCTACTGACACCCATATTCACCACCCTGCAGACGCCCATATTCACCACACTGCATACGCTCCGACGCGCATATGCCAAATCCTATAAACACGAGGCATCGAGTACGATAGGATAACTCTATTATCAGCGTTCTCAGGCAGCACTCAAGGGTCCCTGGAACATCCTGAATATAGTTTATTTTGTATTTTACACTTTTATGTAATAAACTGTTTTCGTATTAAATCGTTTTTTATACACGTACTGTTTCACTGCCACTCTGGTTATCAACGTCTGATGCATCTTTGATTTTTTTGATTTCACTCCACACCAATGAATTCGCTCATTTGAACCTTGTCTATTTCCTTCCGCAACAAGTCTATTGAATTTATTAGTAGATAACTCGCATTCATTACAAAGCAAATGCTCAAAATATGATCAAGAACTCATACTTACGCCCCTTTTTACTGTATATGTTTGCGCGTGGCGTAGTATCATAGCATATTCTGAACTCTTTTAATTTATTCAGCAACATTAAAATGTTATTTTCAGGTGTAGAAACCAATGTTCTACTAATTGCAGCCTCTGTTTCAGCCATTTTACGGTTTTTATATTATGATGGTTCTTATATTATAAGGGAAATAGCTATGAAATGACCACAGATATAAAAGAAAATGGATAATGGAGTGAAAGTGCTAGCTGAGTGGCTTCTTTACCTGAAAATATAAATACTACTAGTTTTCTCAGTCAGATGTAACTGCGTGCTGATCCGGTACACCTACACCCAAACAAAAAATAACGGACATACTTGAACCAGGATCTCGTCAAACACAGAGTACCCGAACCATGACGGATCCAGCACAGGCGCAACTACCACATTCAAAGTTGAAACGAGTCTGGAAGCTCTGCTGGCCGAATCATGACGAGATTCAGCACACAGCGATGATCTCACGTCACTTAAACTACAATCCTCTAAACGCACATTCTGCTGACACTACTCCACTTTGACTCTGTGGGCTCGACATATGATACCCGATGTCCAACCAGAGCAGAATAATTTTTCCTCAAACATGCACACAAATTACGCAAATAACAATTAGTACACCACTCACTCACATCAGTCATCCCGGAAAACCAATGCTACTTGTAATCTATGAAACTAATAATTACTGAACCATTCACCTGAAAGAATTTCCGCTGCTACTGGAATGATATTGTTCGAATTACTAGCACTGCCCACTTAACTTGTTCGATCTGTCACACTTTACCACTGTCTCTGAAAACTAAATTGATACTGAACTTCTATGATTGTTATAACAGTGTATCTGCAGATTGAATTGTTGCTTACACTAAAATCGAAAATATGCATATCCCTAGCAGATATAAAAAAAAACCCAACAAGTATTTGAAATACATCCTTTCACGCCTACAAATTCTCGGGATTTTATTGCCCAGTTTAATGTGGAAAGAATCGTAGCCAGACCACGTACCTATGGTATGGGTGACGTTATATGGCCCTTCACCTCATACCAGAAACAGACCGAAAAGGAAACTATAAATTTCACCGACAAAAGATGGGTCAATTCTTTTGAAATTGAGCATTGGCTCTTATTATTTTCATGTGGCTCAAATTCACATCTGACTTTTTTGATCGTATGACCCAGTCATTTTAGCATAAAAAAGAGATCAACCTCGGAATGGGAGATAATAAGCTGAATTTTTGTATAAACCTTCCTTTTGGGGTCCTCAAAGTTGCCTCAAAAGTCTCATAAAATCTCGTGTCTGCGTCGAAAGTTATGCAAGGTCAGCGGTGAGAAAAAACAGTTTTTTGCGATTATCTTGGTTTCTATTGCTCCAATGATGTCATCACATGGATTGAAATTGTAGAGCATACAATTTGCGACAAATTTTATTTGAAGCATTTTTTCATCTGCTCAACCGTTTTTCCGATAGAGGGCGGTAAGCGCGCAGCACTCAGCCATATGGACTGTAATGCAAGGTCAACCGTGAACACCTGTGAATATTACCTTCAGTTTTGAATTATTTGTCTTTTTTATCAGTAAATAAATTGTACTTAATAACATGTTACCTATTTTTAAACAATGATTGTGCCAATTAGCCAAGAAAAAAAAACTTATTGGTATGCTCATTGAAAAGTGTGAGAATGTAAATATCAAAACAAAACAAGCGAGAGATGATGCTGATGTTCTTATTATAGAAACAGCTACCGAAGAATCCAAACATGAAAGGACTGCCATCATTATAGGAGAAGACATAGATTTACTAGTTATTTTAATTGGACGCACCCAATTATATCAAGAAGACATTTTCTTTAAAAAAGTTGGCAAAGGCAATGTCAAAACACAAATATATTCTTCAACAAGTTTCGACAAATACCCCATGTCTAAAAAACATGTTTTATTTTTACATGCATTTAGTGGATGTGTTACAACTTCTGCGCTGTTTAAAAAAGGAAAAAAAAACTATCATAAAAGCACTAGAACAACCTGCCGATTTCGACGAACTAGCTCAAGTTTTTCTAGAAGAAAAGTGCCCTGTCCAACAAATATACGATAATGGCATTCGGATCTTACTAGCGATATACAATGCTCCAAAATCTGAGGATATTATCGATCATCATCGATATACTCAGTTCATTAAATCTACAAAACTTAATAAACCTGTCCAATTATTTAATCTTCCACCGACAAGTGCAGTGGCCCATCAGCATATAAACCGTGTCTATTACCAAGTTCAAAAATGGTTAGGGCATGATTTAGAACGCCAGGAATGGGATTGGGTGCTCCAAAATGAGTTTCTCGAGCAAATGACAACAATATTACCACCAGCTTCCGATGAATTACTGAATACTCTATTTTGTAATTGTAAGAATGAATGTGGTGCACGGTGCCGATGTAGAAAATCGGGGCTGTAATGCCCCTTGGCCAGTGTAATGGGCAAGCTTGCCTCAATGCTGTTTCATTGCAAAGTGACTGTGAGCAAGAGAGTGCTTTTGACCATGAAATTCAGGAAAGTCTGGAAACACCAATTCAAGGCAACGAAGATGATGAGAATGATACAGAAATTTCCGAACGTCCAGAAGATGGCGATGAAGAATAAGAAAAGTAATACTTTTGTTATTTAAATTATTAAAGATTGATAGATTAAAAATATGTAAAATATAGTTATATTAAAATAAATTAAATATATGTAAAATGTTGTTACATGCAATGTATTTACTGATAAATAATACAAATAATTCAAAACTGAAGGTAATATTCACGGTTATTCACGGTTGGCCTTGCATTACAGTACATATGGCTGAGTGCTGCGTGCTTACCGTCCTCTATCGGAAAAACGGTTGAGCGAAAAATGCTTCAAATAAAATGTGTAGCAAATTTGATGTTCTACAATTTCGAATTTAATATCATTGGAGCAATAGAAACCGAGATAATTGCAAAAATCTGTTTTTTCTCACCTTTGACCTTGAATAACTTTCGACGCAGACACGAGATTTTATGAGACTTTTGAGGCAACTTTGAGGACCCCAAAATGAAGGTATATACAAAAATTTAGCTTATTATCTCTCATTCCGAGGTTGATTGCTAAAATGACTGGGCTTGTAGGGCAAGATCGCATGAAAGGCGCTTGTTTTGGATAGGCATTCACAATTTGAACGGATAAATAAAGCATCGCTCTAATATTGTATGTGCTATGCATTCTATAATGTCATATATTAAAAAAAGAATAAAAATGTAACTATGTATATAACTATGTATGTATATAACTATGTATGTAACTATGTCTATAAAAATGTAAGACTAGCAATAAATGGATTTTTTTAGTTCGCTATTTTTAAAGCTGATTTTTGCTTGAGGGATCGGTAGATTTATTCTATAGTCAAAATAATACCAGATTCAGATTCTTCACCTTCGAAAACCCCTCAATATTAATTATAAGCCAAATAAAAAGATCAGATAAATAAATCGATTTCACTCATAATTGCCAACTTTCGAGGCGATTTTCCCGTAAATTTTTGTTCAGGCTACACAGATTTGAACTGTGTACTGAAATTGGTTTTTTTAGGCCTACAATGCTACATAGGCAGATAGGCTCAAACGCTGTAACCTATGGCTGTAATAAATTGCCTGGCATTGAGAAGCTGTACTCATATGGGCATGTAAGAAATGAAGCTTTTCAACTACATCCAAAATTTATAAAGCCCTATATTCAAGTTCACTTAACCGACGGATGACGCATTTTTAACTATAGACTATCTCGAACACGAAGGATTGTCGAAAACGCTTTTGGAATTGTGAAGCAAAGATTCAACAGATTCCAAAAGCGACTAATTTTATAGATTCATATCATTAGCAAATTCACACGAAGCGATGGTGTGAAAATACCAATTTTGACTCCGAATATTCGATTACACAGAAGCCAGTCAATTGTCTGAAAAATAGCCGCAACCTCCGCCTGAAAGGCATTACAATGATCGTGTAGACAAAGCGATGGCTTGAGATTCAGCTCATTTGTGGAAAAACCTACTTTCAAGGGTGACGACATCACACCATTCATTGCATTCCATGCTGAGATACAATTCAGCCTCACAGCAGCAAGATTAGCTTCCTATAAGATCAGAAGATTGGTCGGTAGCCAATGAAGCAGCACTAAAAATGCCTTAGTAAGAACGCTGCGGAGCACCCCAGTCACCAATAGTGCAACTAACTTCAGCACTTTTTCAAGCTGACGTTGGCAAGTAGCCTTAAGAGCAGCTTGTCACCAGAATACCACCTCAAACAGTTGAATTAGCTCAATGTCAGCAGTATAAAATTAACCAAAGGTATCAAGCTGCAATCTCCAATTTGCCCCTACAGCTATTTTGTAGTAATAAAATGTACTGAAAGCCTTCCGTGCTCTTTTTGCCATATTGTAGCTCCGTAGTAATTTCAAGTCGAGGATGAGCCTTAAGTACTTGACCCTATGGATCATGTCAAAAGAAACCCCGTTCAATTTCGGTAAATCAAAACGAAGAACTTTGTACTTCTTTGTAAATAG
Source organism: Nemotelus nigrinus (assembly GCA_947369275.1). NCBI lineage: Eukaryota > Metazoa > Arthropoda > Insecta > Diptera > Stratiomyidae > Nemotelus > Nemotelus nigrinus. Next base: position 103,805,921 of record OX376373.1, on the reverse strand, counting down.
TGTTAGCTCCGTTTCACTGGGATTCACATTCAAGCCGTAGTCACGGCTCCAAAGTGAAAGTGTGTCAAGAGATTAATTTAACCTCTCCTATAGCGTAAATACTTTCTCGACACTGCTACAGCTACGTCGTCCGCATAAGCAATCACTCTGTAGCCGGCACGGTCTAGTCTCATTAGTAGAGTATTCACCGTGATGTTCCACAGCAGGGGAGAGAGCACTCCACTTTGAGGTGTGTTCGTGCTGACCCCTCGTTGTACACTAGCATTTCCCAACGAAGAAATTACCACTCTTTTCTTAAGAAGCTGCGCGATATAAGCAATTTGCCACTCATCCACATGCAGCATCAAGAGTGTTTCAACCATTGCGTTGGACTTTACGGTGTTGAAGGTCCTGTCGATGTTTTGTTTCCCGATTTGCTCAATGAGGACATAAAGCAGTTTCAACAGACTTGCCTTTGCCTTTTAGGATGTGCTGTGACATTGAATGAATTGATCTTTTAACATGGTAATCAATGATCCTTTCCAGAATCTTATGCAGGGCAGAATTAAGCCATATTGGACGATAGTCCTTTGGCTTAACATGCGAAACTTTTCCTGCTTTAGGGATAAACACAATTTTAGTTTCCCGCCAGCCAGTGGGAACATACGAGAAGCATAGACAAGAGCTATAAATCTCTCTGAACCATGGTGATGATATTTCCGCGGATCTCATCAGGGCCCGCAGATTTAAACGGCTTAAACGAAGGTAACCTCAGTTGAGAGTTGGATATCCTAAACCACAGCGTTGAGCTAGCAGCTTGATCATTGAGCTGTTCCATATTCTCATCCAAATTAATATTTATGACCAAAATATTTATATTCAGTTTTCAGAATTTCATACATGAAAAGATTTAGTGAAACTTATATGAAGAATATTTTAGTACCGATATTAAGTCAATCTCATATGATGTTTCAAAATACTTTTTATTTCATTAACTAGGTCAGCCTAAAAATGTAATCATTAAAAAAAACATTTATCTGAGGTAAAGTAAACCAAAAACATACGAATACGTATGTGATATTTAAAGCTGATACGTTGATTCAGAACTCATGTTCGTTTTCCTCCATCAATGCCATAAACGCCAATTGACAACTCCACAAAACTATTGAATTTAATCGTTGCCACCGTTACATGCATTCAACATTAGAATATTGTTCTTTGTCCGAGCTTATGAAAAGAATAATTCTTGAAAGTGATTCGAGAGCAATTATTTCGTTCTGATTCTCACACCCACGTTCTTGTTCCGATTTATTTTTCTATCAGTCCGAACGATCAGAAACTTACCATCGTATCACCACTATAAAAAATAAGGTAAACTTGACTTATGTCGGCTCGACAGTAGCATTATTATGTTTGTTTTTCGAATTAATAAAATTTTCTGAAATCGTAACCGTCTTCCATGAAACCGTGCAGCTCTATTCAACTTCACCGTGCGCTTTGAGATTTTTCACATTGAATCGTTGAATTAAAAGAACGAAGGTAATACCAGCGATGAACGTATGTTGGCCAAGAATGAAAAATCCGCATAGTATCTGCTCACTGCCAAACAAAATACAGTACGGCACGGTGGAGTAATTTCAATGATAACGAAAGTCGTTCTTCAAGACTAGATGCACGGATGGATCGGATGAATCAGATTGGGTCGGATCTAGTACATACTATTGTTTCTGGTCTATGGATTTCAGCAGTGAATCGAATGTGGAAAAGGTTAAGGACGAATCCATGATGTTTTCATCTCTGCTGGTCTCTGGCACTCAGTCAGTCAGTCAGTTGTTTCGAGCTAGTTGGGCTTTCGGAATTTTTTCCACCTATTTCGTCGCTATTATCTGTCTGATGTGATGCAACCAGATGAATCGTATTGTCAATGTTTCGCGCTGTTAGAGATAAACTCCGCGGCTTTCGATTGCGAAAATCATTACCATCATCGTCATCGTCGTAATCATCATCTTTAGCGTCTTGCACGGATCGCATCCTTTGTTGCGGTTGTGCTTGTTCAGTTTTCGGAGTTTGTTTCAATGCTGCTGGAATAGTTTCAAGTCCGACAATGCTGCAGATCATCTAAACCACTTGCACCAAATGAATTCAATTGTTGTTAATAGAGTATCTGCTGCAAGTAACTAACGAAACGAAGCACTTGAACCGTTTTTGCGTATCTAACATGAACATAAGCGAATAATGAACGCGCACTCGCTCAAAAGATACTCCAAGGGGCCGCAGTAGATACTCTGTTTATAGTACGGGGCTAAGATACATGTTGAGGTAATTTCTGCATTGTTCCGTTTACTATTTATGTGTGTCTCTTTAAGACGATAATAATAAGCTTGCAAATTATTATCTAGTTATTCAACGAAATTAAAATTAGTTGATTGTTATGTTTGTGGCTTATATGAACGTATATACTTACACATAGTAAATAGGTACAAAGGTGAGTAAGATATGGAAGTAATAGTAGCTAAGTATAAGTATGACGTTGTGAACTTAAACTGACTTGCGTGCTGATCTTCTTCCATTTTATTTCAAGTCGTATAAACATGAAGTAGGTCAAGGATATCGGTTAAGCGGAAAATTGTAACGTAGACGTTAGATATTGTTCGGTCGCATGTGAATTATGATTTGGTACGGAACAATGGTTTTACAATTGGATGAAAGATAAATGCTTTTTGACTAGATCTCACTTGTTAATAAAATGCGGGAAAATTATTCAATTTAAATTATTTTAACTTCGATAATCTTAATACATTTTGACCTAAAAATATGGAATATATATTTTATTTTGGTTACTTAAGTATGAGAATAAAACCTAAATCCTTTGCCTTTAAGCTGTAATTTTTTTTATAATCTTTATAGATGTTGAAAAATTTCCAAATATGTAGCAATATTTTTAAAAACTTATTGAGATTGCTTACAAGTCAAGAAAAATATATTTCAAGAAAATTTGGTTAAGGAGGCTATAAGTGCGCATCCGGTTGTAGTTCCGCTGATGGTCAGATAGGGTCTTTGGACAAAGCAATTAGTAAATGGAGAGATTATAAATAAATATTATTTGCGATGTCAAATAATGAGCCATAACAAAAGTGAGGAAAAGAAAGATAAACATAAGAAACCAACAGAAAGGAGGGGCAGCTGATCGTTCAAAATCCCATACAACACTTTCAAAGTTTATGCATCTTCTTCTCAGCTTCAGCAGAATATTTTGTCCTTCTCTAATATAATACACTGCAATTTTACAGTTGGTATTTCAATTTTTTTGTTTCTATACAAATTTTTGTAATTTGTCGTACTTTGGGAAAACCTAATTAAGCAACAGGGTTTTTTTTGAAAATCCAATAGTAAAATTTTAGTCCATTTACTTAAGAACGCACAAAAAAAATTCAAGATTTTTCAAATAATTCCTGAGAAAAAAGGTATATTAGTGCAAAAAACATAGTTTTGCAGGAAACGTCATCAAAGTTGGAAAAGTGCTTTGATGTCGTTTTTGAGGGCTTGTCATGTTGAACCAAATATTTTAATTCAACAATCTTTGCTCTTTGAAAACTGGATCAAAAAATGTTCGTACGCAAGAATGAAGGCAGAAGAAAAGTTTGAATAGAAGGCAGTCGCGCTAGAGGATACGCCGTACGAGACAGGCGCTAGCTAAATTATTTGTAGCTTATAGGTTCAAACTAATTTTTTGCTCAATATTTGATCATGTGGAATTGTTTAAAATGTTGACATTATATTAATTTAATTAACCGTTTAAGTCTGAAAATCTAGTTTTCTTAAAGTATTAATTACATCTTCTATGACACGAAACACTCAGATGGCAAGGCTAGAAGCGGGACTGCAATACTTATTAAAAAAACATCTGCTCCATCATCATTTGGGAGAACATAGTGCAGATTACATCCAAGCGACATGCATTTGTCTACATGAACAGTCGAGTGAGATTGTCATTTCGTCCATCTGAGGCACAACACTGAGGCACAACATCTCAAAAACAATATTCGTAATCTTCTTCTCATGACTGGAAACAACAATCATCGCGGCTGGCGACTTTAACGCGAAACAAACATTTTGGGGATCTCGACTTATAACACCTAGGAGCAAAGCACTGTTCGATACATTAGAAACCTTTGTTTTAAGGGACATCTCAACCGTCTAGCCAACGTATTGGCCGTCAGACACCAACAAAATTTCGGACCTCATAGACTTCGCAATCTTGAAGGGAATATCTGCAAACTCCGCAAAACCAGAAGCAGTTTTTAAATTGTCTTTAGATCACTCTCCTGTCATCATTACTCTGAATATGCCACCCCAATTTGCTTGCTGTAAGCATAGTTATACGAACAAAGCCAACTGGAATGCATTCAGACGATACCTCACCAATTAAATATTTGTAACAGCATCACTTAAATCACCGAAAGAGGTCAATTCCGCTGTTTTTTTCTTTTCAATGCGCAAGACCTGGAGGCATTTCAAACGGCAACACTTGAAATTAACTGCACCCGTCAAATTGGAATACAATATACTCTACATCAATTAAAATTCTTGTATGAGAAAATAGACTAGCACGAAGAAATTGGCAGCTGCACAGGTCTCCTCAAACTAGAGCACGACTTAACAAAGCTTCTAGTGAGCTCAGGCTGGCACTTTCAAAGGATTACGTACTAAATTTTCACTCATTCTTGGAGAACCTCACTCTAACCAAGAATGGCGACTGTTCGTTGTGAAAAGCGATAAAAAAAAATTAGCAAACCTACCTTCAGAAAAGCCGCATTTAGAACCGCGAACGGGCAATAAGCCAGGAGCTACGCAAAGAAAGCCACCGCCTTCGCAATTAACCTAGAACAAGTTTTCACACCTTTTACTTTGGCACCATGCGACTTTCCATCTAATATAAACGCACAGGTTTCATAACCAATCAAGAGTTTACCATTATCTAGAGAACATGCGCAATAAAATGTCTTCTTTTTACCGACGCTATGCTCAAACACTTTCCACCGATCGTATTCTCTTGGCTCTGTAATATGTTTAATGCTCTATTCCGAATCAGTAATTTTCCTCAAGCTTGGAAAACTGGCGAAATCTTAATGATCTTCAAGCCTGGTAAGGACTCTTCTCAAGTGAAGTCATACAGACTTATCAGTCTATTGTCCTGCGTCTCCAAAGTTTTCGAGAAAATTCTGTTGAAAAAGCTACTACCAATACTAGAAGATGCGAAAAAATTGCAGAACATCAATTTGGATTTCGAAGACGTCACAACACTATTCAACAGGGCCATTGAATTACGTCAGACATTAAAATAGCATTCGAAGACAAGAAGTACTGCTCAGCAATCTTTCTAGACGTAACTCAAGCTTTCGATAAATTCTAGCATGAAGGATTGATTTTCAAAATTAATTCAATGCTTCCAAAAAGCTTCCATGAAATAATATCCGACCACTCATTCCAGGTGAGAAACAAAAACTATTATACCACGAAACATCGTGTGCATGCAAGTGCACTTCAAGGAAGTGTTTAGGAACCGGTATTTTGCACAATCTTCACATCCGATCTTCTAATAAGCGACTTAACAGCTATAGCTACTTTTGCGGATGACGCTGCCATTTTATGTACTGATTCAGATCCAGTTATGGCATCCCAAACACTTCAAGCCCACATCTCACTTCTTGAAGAGTGGCTAGCAAAATAGAGAATCAGAATGAACGAATCCAAATGCATCCACATTACTTACACATTGCTAAAACTAACTTGTCCTCAACATTTTACCAATACTTCAAAGTAACGAAATGAAGTATCTCATAATGCACCTTGACAGGAGGCTCCCCTGGAAACGACACATGGAAGCTAAAAATCAACAGCTGAAGCTTAAACTCATAAACTTTAAATGGATGCTTAATAGCATGTCAAAACTTTCTCTTTCTAAAATGGTCGTCTGTAAGTCATTTTTCAAACCAATGTGGACCTGTGGGTTACAAATCTGAGGAGCAGCTCGCTAATGAAACACCAACATCATCCAGAGGACCCAATCAAAAACACTTCGATCTATCACCGGAGCCCCGTGGTTCTTCTAGAACACTAATCTCCACAAAGACTTGTGGGTCGTGTCGATTGCCAATGAAATAAAGAACCGCAGTGTAAGATAAATTGCTGCCCTCACTCATCACACCAACAAGTTGGCAAGAAAAATACTAACCCATCGTTAAATTCAGCGATTGAAAAGAACTTCTATCACTTCCGTAGAAGAAAACAACTGGCGTAACCACTTTTTTTAATACTGTTCGAAGAACATTAGTATTAAAATCGATTCGGCCAAAAATTCATATTTCCATATATATATATATATATATATATATATATATATATATATATATATATATATATATATATATATATATATATATATATATATATATATATATATATATATATATATATAAATATATATATTTATATATATATATATATATATATATATATATATATATATATATATATTTATATATATATATATATATATATATATATATGTATATATATATATATATATATATATATATATATATATATATATATATATATATATATATATATATATATATATATATATATATATAACCAAAAGTAAATTTTTCGATTTTTACAAAAGGTGATTTTGTCAAGCAAAGAACTTGCATCAAATTCTGTTTGCGGAACAAATATTCTTGTGCAGACACTTTGGAAATGTTGCGGAAGGCTTTTGGTGATCAAACTATGCAACAAAAAAACGTTTATAAGTGGTAAACGAGTTCAAATCGGGCCGAGAACGCGTTGAAGA